>JAHLJT010009436.1:71545017-71782517 GCA_031308135.1 Acheta domesticus | reverse complement strand
TCCTAGATAATTATCCACATTTGCTTCCTTCTTTACAGTATTGTTTTCAATGGTACGTGTTCTTCAGCAGGTCTCTCTTGCCTCTGTGTAGCCGATTCCGAATTTTAATAGGCTGCCCATCTCTTAGCACTTATATTCTGTTTTGACAACTGTAACTTTCGTTTTGGCATTGTTTCAAACAATTTAATGTTCACAAATTTTTGTAAAAGAAGAGGTTGAATAGAAAGCATACGATACTTGTATACGATATCCACATATTGTACATTGTACATTACTATATATTTTGCACTGTACATTTGTGTACTTTTAACTCTCTAAATAATTTAAAATTCACATGTTTTCTTGCCACAGTTTGTATCCAACACGGACTAAGGACAATGTTTGTACATTGACTTTCTTTACTACTTTCAGCATGGCTTTCGTTCAAATGTTCCACCAACGTACAAAAATAACAAATCACCAACGTTCACTCAGGGACTTTACATATAGCGTTATTCAAACCCCAATGAATTTCGTTATAATTCTGTATGTTGATGAAAGCAGTAGAAGATCACAGACGTCATCCTCTGGGGCGCGCAGCTAAACTATTGATCTTGATCCACTATTGAATCTGTGATGTAAAGCCACGCGAAAAATGTCCGGAAAAGTAATTATTTTGTAAATATATTAAGATTTATGGTTAACAATCCTAGCCTATAGTACTCCAGACCTTTAAAGGAAGCTAGCACAAAGGTTTCATTGGCATTGATTCAGTAGATTCAGAGATTATCGCGATGTAAGCCAGCGTACTTTCGTCTATATATATAAGTATAGATATAGAAGATATAGAATAGAGATAGATTTGCGAGATATAGAACGCGTGAAACGAAAGTTATTGTGAATGATTTATGAGTTAGGCAGAAACTGTGACGGATGAATTTTTGTAAGGAAGTGTTTTTTAACAGTGAAGAAAGCATATCTTTGCTGGTGAAGGTATGATTATTTAAATTGATGAAAGTAAGTTTGGAAAGAAGTATAATTGAAGTAAAAGAGTAAGGAGAAATGGAAGGAATTGAATGTGTGTTAACCCTGTTTTTCAAGGTTGTTGGAAATAGAACAAAAGAGTTGCTTTTTAGGTAACAGAAAAACTTTGTTCAAGTCTGGATCTACTGTATGATCTCGCATTTTTGGCGATATTATGATTATCTAGGTGGTTAATGGCACCTTTCCGTCAGCCACTATTTATCAACGACACTAAAACGCGTATTCGAGTTCAATTAAAAGCACTTTATATTTCAATTGCTTCGACGTGGGAACAAATATCAATTTCAAACTTTTCTTTATAAATACGAGAGAAGAAAAAATATGAAAAAATGAGCATTATAATATGGCAACTGATTGAAAGAATGGGAATAATACATAAAATTCCACAAAAATAATATGTTAGTGTTTGTTGTTTTTTTGTTGTTTTTTGTTGTTTTTTTGTTTAGATTTGATCATTATTTTTCATTTTAAAGTGAGTTAAGTTGGGGGCGGGAACCCCAGTTTCAAAAATATGAACATGTTTAGTGAGAAAGTGAGTGATAAGAACAAGAGTATTTCCAGTTGGGAGCAAGGCTGAGAGAGGTTGGGCAAGATTGAGTGAGGATACAATTGAATAGATACAAGAAGGCTTCGCGGCAGGGCGGGAATAAATGGAATGCCTCATCCTATCTCATAAATTATTGTAATATGTATCCCAGCAACGCGGGGTACTTCAGCTAGTAGTGAACTAATTCCTGCAAATGCATCACAACGATTCTTCGACTCTTCAACACAGACTACATTTTCATTAAAAGATAATAAAGAGCATCTTACTGCACAAATAATTTTTTTTCTTAACTAATCCTTACAGTGAATTGAATATACAATTTTCTTGAAATCCCAATGCCGACGTCTTTTAAAAATAGCCCTTTATGGATTTCATTGAATTATTATTCAGTTTAACAATTTATTCGCACATTTTTGATTGAGTTGCTAATTTGAAAGTTAATCAAGATTATATTAAATTGTCCTACTCTTCAATTTCATTTCAGCGTGATTAATTTCATGTCAAATATCATTTCAAACTCAATTATTTCTCAAATTATTCAGAGTGCTACTGGTTGCTGGAGCGGAAATCGAAACTAGGAGCAACGAGGGTTGGACACCTCTCTCAATGGCAGTGCAAGAGGACAACATTGGTTGCATAAAGGTTAGTATAGTCACTAAGTGAAACTTGCCTCTGCCCTTTTTTATAATATACTCACACTCTTGATGAAACAGGACAGACAAATACGTGAGATATTCGTGCTGTTTGTTGGTGTGAAACAGTCGGAGCGAGGTAGTCGAAAGTGCTATACTGAAACACATCTCTGCAGGAGAGGGCTACTAAAATATTCTAAGCTTAATACAGCGGATTGTGCAAAAGTTGGACTTTATTCGTCAATAGAAATTAAAGGTTTGAATATGAGGTACGGAAAATGTTATTTCTTATTTCATCGTATTAAGAACTCAGATACAACGTTTCGCAGCACAGTTGCATAATCAGGAGTCTGAAATGAGGCAAATAAGATACAACAAATAAAACGTTTTTAAAATTAAAATAAAAATTGCACAAGACAATGTAATATTTAATTATTAAAATTATACCAGAGTCACAGTTTACTGTTCCTCTCACAGATTAAATACATTTTTTTAAAATTAAAAGTTGAAGAAAATAAATTTTTTAAAACCAAGATAAATACAATAAAATGCATTAAAATATGTATAAAAGTATGAAGTGCAATTCTTATCTCTGAAAAAAGGAAAAAAATACTACATTATACACATTAAAATATTTCAAAAGGAAATCACAGCTGCTATATGTGTATTGTAAATGTATAGTCTCCATGTGAGAGTAATTTCAATACGTCGACTCCCTCCGTCGAAGTCAGGAAGCCAAACGAAGGAGTTGTTCATGGGGAAGGACGAAAAATGATGGGAATACGTGAAATTAGTAAAAGAAAAGGAAGGTCAGGGCCAAGACATAAAAGGGGGGAACAAGGTAAAAGCAAAAAAAGCTGAAATAAATAAATAATAATCCAACAAAACATTTAATTTAATAGCCAATCAAATGTTTTGTATGTATTAATGCATTTTGCTATATTTATTTTTGAATTTTTTAACTTATTGTTTTCAAATTTTAATTTAAAAACATATTCAATCTTTGATAATTACAGCATTCTGAAAATCTGATATAATTTTAATTCCAAAAAACAACTAAATTTGTTTTTCTAATTGTGTCATTTCAGACCACCTGTTAATTCGACTGAGTAGCGAAACGTTGTACACGAGTTTATTATAATCCAACGAGTTACAAAATAAAGATTTCCGTTGTAAGGAAAAGGAGCGGAATTGATTATCTCAAAATATTCAAAAGGTTCCTCTTGTTCTATATTCTGTCTACCTGTAAATACTACTTGTACTTAAACTGTACAAAAACTCTTCCATGAAAATATGTATTATTCTACTAAATTGACTCTACTCGAAGCCTTCTGAATTCTCATAGTCATTTGCCTACCTTCATGAATATCTTCAAACGATTATATGATTAAACACTATTTCCAGGTTCTCACATTAAAATACATCCGGGGGGTATATTTACAGTTTCTTCCGGCGCTAGGTGTGTGCTCTCTTATCGCTCACGTAGTCTCGAGTGAATGTGGGGCAGTGCTCGCTTAACAAGGTCGACAGGCGTATACTGAAATAGATATGAAATTCTTATCATTTACAGCTCACCAAAGGAAAGGACTACCATCTCTCGTGCACATTTTCTTCTTTGCGAAGAAAATACATTCAACAACTTCAATATTTGTATGACATTACCATTTGAAAACTTGCCATTTTTTCACAAGAAAATAAAATTTAACAAATCATTCACGTACACCGTCTCTTTTTTCACTATTTTTGCAAATGTTTGCATCTTCAACAAAATATATTCCCTACATTGAAGACAATTCACTTTTCGACATAATATCAGTCATATTTTCTCCAACAATCTCTAATAGCAGTAGTTCGTAATCTTTTGCAAACCAAACCCTTTGTAAACCAAAGAACACTCTTAACTAAACTTCCATTATATCGCGACATGATCATTTTCGTTTAGAATCTATCATTCATTTATGATACCGCGATGGATATTTCATTTGGATTCGATATTTCAAATTGATTAGCGTCACATAATTGTGCAGTGTGATACTGAAAACCCCGAAGACAAACATTGCCAGGTCATAGGCCAGGTCTAAGGTACTCAACTAGTCTGCCGATGTAAGTGCACGCAACGAAAGGGGAAAAGAGGGGAGGCAACAATGAAAGAAAACCCGTACGTTTGATAGGGCACTGCTTCAATATTATCCAGGTACTGTTTGGAAGAACCAAGTAAAACTGGGATAACTCGGTAGATCAGATCAGCCCGCCGCTACAATTCTCCACACAATGCACTGTCTCTGTGAAGTGGTTGAATTCAACTCTACTATGTAGCTAGTGTCGAAATCCACCACCGTTAGGATGCGAACCTTAGGACCCCCGATTAACAAAGCTGCAGAGGCAATGGTGCAGGCATTGAGCCATCACGGCTGGTGAAGAGACGAGTATCAAAGACATGGCATCTCGTGACATAAACCGGCATAGATGGTTCACGGCATCAACCGACGCCAATGCAGTGCTTGTGACCGGGAGGACCTAGGTTCGATTCCCGACGTTGGCAAGATTTTCGACCCTAGCTTGTCAGCTAGGTCGATTTCACTCGCTGTCTGGAGGAGAATTCAAGCGACCAGCTGCTCTGATCGGTAGTTTTCCGTGGTTTCTCCGATCAACACCAGGATCAACACTGTCCGCCAGCCGGAGCAGTGCCGTAACAAACGGGCCACAGACCACGCGCGATCTATCCTACCTGTTCCGTGTCCTATCCCCACCCCTTACTTATACACTTACACTCACATGCAGTACACTACCACACGTGCCGGGAGACCGTTCGGGAGCTTAGAGCTTGGCGCCTCTGGGGCGGCGCCCCGCTGGTGGGAGATTCCTGGTTGGGGAAAACCACGCTAGTCGAAGATAGGTCGGCGCTGGATCACGCCATCCAACGGGGGTATAGCAGTATACCTCCACCTCCCTTGGAAAGAAACATCCACTACATTTACGGGACTAATGAACTTAGCAGTTGACACGCCCGGAATCACCAACAATCCATCATGCCCTATAACGACATACTATCAACAAATTCCTGTTAACGAGCTTCTCCAGTGGGAAAATGTGTGTGTGTGTTTTTTAAATATACATTTATTAATGAATGGATATACATAGTTCAGTATTATATATACAGGATCTTTAGTTTATCTTGCAACTCATGTCTGAGAGCACTTGTTCTTGATTTGGTAATTTGGCAACCGCGTCTCTTTTACACCTTTCAAGACAGCCGTGCCTGGCACGTCGGGACAGCCGTCAGGGAGCACGTCGGGAGGCAACCGTCAGGTCATAAGCTGCAGCAAGTTTCCTGTTTCTTTGTTGATCCCATTCAAGAGTGTCGGCGGGCAGGTACACGGCTCTCATGCCGAAATCTTTTCACGCTGCACAGAGTGGGTGGGGTGGGGTGGGCTGAGGCATGAGCGTGGAAACAAAACGTCTCTTTAAGCAAATCTGCCCAGTATGCTGAAGAAACAAAAATGTAATATTAATGGGGAGGGGAGTTATCGATTTACTTACAGCAACGTAGCAATAATTATTTAAGTAAAGCCAGCTCAGAGAGCAATCGAAAAGATATATCGTGAAATATTACCGCCTAGCTCTTCATTTTATAACAATAATAATAATGTATTATTATTATGGAATCTGCATATTAAGCAAATGAGAAAACTTTAGTAACATACAATAAAGATACCTAGAAATGTTATGAGAGTAATTATCGCAGAGGCCAAAAGTTAAAAATCGAGGTGGAGCGTAGCGGAGCCGAGATTTTTCATTTGGACGAGGCAGTAATAACACTGTAACATTTTGTGGTATGTTCAGCATTTTATCGGTCAGTCTCACGATTTATGCGAAAATTTATATTACTGCGATAGTAAACATGAATTCTGTTGTTGGGGCATGTTACTATGATATTGTGGGGTATTGCTTGCGATATATCTATACGTTCGATGAGGAAGTTGGCGCGTCGATTTCCAGTGGCGACACCTCAGATCATCAGTAAATATGATTACCGAAGAAGAGTTTCATTTGATGGAATGCGAGGAAAATGAAATTAATTTACCTAAAACACATTTTAACTGCACTATTAAAACCTATTTCAATGAACAATAATTATCTCAAAAACTAATATGAGTTACTTTTATTCTGAATTATTTGAATCTGATTTGTTTTCTACACCGACTTGTTTCTTTCTTAATAAACATTTGACTTGCGATGAATCAATGGTTGTTTATTCACGTTGCCAAAGATGTTAAAACCCGATGCTAAGGATGTTAAATTGCTTAGCATACAGATAGGTGCACGCCTGTAGGGTTGCATGTTAAAATGGGCTAAAGACGCATGTGACCGATAAAATTATTAAAAATACTAATAAAATGTAACTAAGTAGTACGTTAATAATTATTGAAAATAATTAATAAAAAGTAATAAAATATAATTATCTTAAAATGACAAAAAACTGACAGTCGAGTAAATGCTCAAAGTAACCACCGTTTATGAAGAGACTGGCGTTTACTCTTTTCAGTGTAGTGGCTGCAGTACGTTGAAGAGTAACAAGGACAGACTATGTGCTTTCTCTTTCTTCCAACTAAAATTAGACACATTCTCTCAGCCCGAAATCTGAGGGCACGCGACCGGGCTTCGCTAAAAGTGAAAGGGCGTCGAAGGTATTTCACGCGGTGCCAAATTGGCAAAACAAGAGTTGGTGTTTCCAGACCTGGGTTGCAAGATACGATAAAGACCCGGTACTACATCATATGTAAGAAAGTGTGTGTGTGGCAGGAGCTGTGCGCGCGCGGGGCGGACCCGGACGCGCGCGTGGGCGGGGGCGCGTGGACGCCGCTGCTGCTGGCTGCGCGGCGCGGCTGCGCGGCCGCCGTGGAGGCGCTGCTGCGCGCGGGCGCGCACGTGGAGCGGCCGGGCGCGCTGCACGTGGCCGCGCTGGCCGGCCGCGCCGCCTGCGCAGCCCTGCTGCTGGAGCGCGGCGCCGCCGTCGACGGCCGCGCCAAGCACGGCTACACCGCGCTGCACATGGCGGCGCTCAAGGTGTGTCATTGCCAATGTTTATTAATTTATTTATGTCAAAAACAGTTAAAAACTGTGTGTGACGAGCTATAGGGAGAAGTGAATTCTGTGCACGGTTTGATAATTCTGTGATCTCTATCCTAAGCCATATTCTAGTCGAATTTTGAATACAGAAAAAACGAGCGTTTTTGTTTCTTCAAGTTTTGTTGTCACAATATTTGCTCCTATATAATAAAATCTATCTTCAAAGGTAAATTAACTATAAATGTGTGCCCTTAACCCTCATCATGTTCTTCATGAAAGAATAATACTTTTTGCTACGACAATATGCAGAATTATAATTTGAATAACTATATTTCCCACTGAAATTTAGAAAATGTGCACAAATAATGAAGTTACATTTATGAACAGAAGCAAAACAAGGGGCCATCTCAGCATTTGCTCAAAGGATCAGGGAAACTGGACAAAAAACTGATCGAGATGGGTGTTGGGAAAAGTAAGTAAAGTAGTGGGTGTTACAGAATAGCACAGGCTTCCGCCTATTAGTTTTCTATTCATTTTTATGATGCATTTTCGTTATTTATTCTCTACATTTCAGGATTCAAAAATAGGTTACCAAACAATTTTGTGACACTGGTTTAAAATTCTCTTCGGTTAAAGTTCTCTTGGGGAACGGGCGACTAATTTTGACGCCCAATTACTCCACAAATACGCATATTTTGGAAAAATTCAACATTACCTTATTTGAAGATCTGTTTTTGATAAGGATATTTTATTAAGAAGAACAATTTTATCTTCACAATTGTAGTTGTAGGAAGAGGCAGAATTTTTTTAACATTTTTATTAAGTTTTTGCAAAATCAGGCATTTAAACGAGCATGAAACATACACCATTCTCTTAAGTTTCCTTTATTCTATCTAAGGTCTCAATTTAATAAAACAATGTGCGGTTTTAACAAAAAAATGTTTAAAGAAAATAAAAGTTGCCAATATTTAACATACAATTTTGCAAAAAATACTCATATTTTTGAAAAATTGAACATGACCTTATCTGAAGATCTGTTTGTTAAAATGTTTGTTGAAATGTTTCTTAATGAAACATTTCATTAAGAAAAAAAGGTACTATTTTCGTAATTACAGTTGTAGGAAGAGGCCGAAAATTTTTTGATTTTTTTCAAATTTTGAAAAGTTAGAGTTTTCAACCAACACGAGACCTGCACCATTCTTTTAAACGACCTTCAGACTATCCAATAACGAAACTCAGAAAAAATTGTTGGCTCCATTTTTTTGAAAATTTTTAAAATGTCTGAATTTCTGATTCAGAACTGATTTTCGTGTTCAGCGATCCAAAACCCATAAGGAACCAAATATCAAAACTACACCAAAATAATCTCTAATTTTCTGTCATTTGAGTGGACTATTAGCAATCCAAGGCTGAAAGTGTACGCGCGCCGCAGGGCCACCGCGGGCTGGTGTCGCTGCTGCTGTCGCACGGCGCGGAGGCGGACCTGCTGAGCGCCGACGGGCTGGGCGCGCTGCACCTGGCGGCGCAGGCGGGCCACGCGCCCTGCGTGGAGGAGCTGGCGGCGCGCGGCGCCGACCCCGCGCTGCCCTCGGCCGACGGCCACGCGCCCCTCGCGCTGGCGGCCGCGCGCGGCGACGCCGACGCCCTGCGCCCCATGCTCGCCGCGCTCCGGCGCGCGCAGGTACGCAGGCACGCACGCGCCTGGCTCTGCTCTTTCGACCGGCGGTGGCATTTGAATAATCAAATACGAGGCAAATCTGACTTTGGAAAAGAGATAGATCACGGAAGTTAGTACTCATTCTTCTTGAAGTGCCTTCTCTATTACTGGAGGTTGGCGACCACTTCTCCGAACTTTTCTCTGCCTTGTGCCACATGGAACAACTTAGAAGCACTCGAGATACCTGTCCATTTTCGGATGTCTGCCAACCAGGACATCTTCTTCCTGGCAGCTCCCTGTCTACCCCGAACTTTCCCCATCATTATTAGTTGTAATTAGTATTCGTTACTGGAGGGCCTTTTTTAAATGTTGGTAAATTGCTTACACCGTAATCAGGGTATGCCTTTACCGCTTTCAGTGTTTAGTTTTTGTTTAATTTCACTGTGCGTATGCAATAATAATAGTACATAATATATCGCTTATACGTATGTATATATTACATGTATTTCGATTATATGAATGTGATGTTCGAAATACGTTGAATAAAACGTATAAAATTAACTACAGTACTGGCAGCGTAGTAGTATAAGCGACTCTGGAGGTCTATGTGCTGTTGCCACGCACTACTACGCACATGGCATCACCTATATCACAGATAAATGAAATCTCACAACATGAACACTTATTGACAGTCTATGACACGTCTTGGTATCATTCATAACGTTCGCCAAAGCCGAACTTTATTGCCTCCGCGACTTTGTGTGAGTCAGATGAGTGGCATCGCTGAACCCTAACTGTAAGAAAGTAAACAAATCCTCGAAAGTTGATTGCTTCAGAGCAGGTCACATGATGTACCACAGCAAAAAAATGCGAAATGCATATTTTTTCGTGGTCTCGATTGATTATTTATGGCCTCGTCTGTCAAAATAAACATTCACTTCTAGAGGCGAAACAAAATGTTTCTTGCCGGCCCCGTGGCCGAGACCGCTAAGGCAGTAGTGCCGTAGTGGTCTCGGACCGTGGGGTCGCGGGTTCGAGTCCCGCCTCGGGCATGGTTGTATGAGTTCGTCCTTTCACCCTCTCTCATCACCATATCGTGTCATCGTCATGTCATAACGTTACTCCCAATAGTGGTCGCTAATGACCGAGTAGTTGATGCGACCTTAAACAAAAAAAAAATGTTTCTTAATAGAAGCATTTTTGTACGATCGTAGAAACATTTTGTTAATATTTAGTGAGCGAAATGACGAGATAACTGCTTTTACACTGTATCGATTTTCTTTTTACCTCAACCTAACGATCACGATAAAAATCCCTTAATCTCAATTGTGCAAAAAACAATAATTTCACACAGTTATGAAAAGAACTATTGAATACGACTTCATTCCAACTTCCAAGAATATTCTCTTTGTATAATTCACATGTGAGACGGCAGCCAAATTTACTCTCATCGCTTCAATGTGTTCTTCATGTGGCTGTTTTATTTAGCCATGACCACTTCGCAGTACACATCTGTAAAAATACAACTTTGCAGTAAGCATACCGCCAAGTGCTACTTTCTAGGCAATAAACAGTAAACAAAAGTACTGGTTTACGTGCATGAATGTTGAGAATTCAGTTATAATTCTTTCACAGCAATGTAAATAATTTGTTTTTCTACTCCCGTTATATAATGCTGTCATTGGATGACTGCAACCAGTTGCATAATGATAGTCATTTCGATACAGTTTTCATTATGATACAGGTTCTTGACCAATCACAGAGACGCTTACAAACCAAATATTGGCACTTCATTAATCATTGAGAATCGTTGCAGTAAATGTTTCGCTCGAGTGTGCATATTAAAACTCATTTAATATTATATTAGGCTTCTCAGTCTTAATTTCTTTTATTAGTAATTTTCACGTGAAATATTATTTAAAATAAATTGGATCGTAATTTCACTTTGATCCTACTTGACCAGCCAGTGGTAGTCATTGAAGAGAACATTTGAGTGACGTTAAGATCTGAACGCAAGTAATTTTGTGTTATTTGCTGCTGCCGTGTGGTTGTCCTTAAAAACCGGCCAATTCTTTAGTTTAAAATATTTAGTGAATGGTAATTCTTTCTTGTTCCAGAAATGAGAAAAATGCGAAAATGATGACGTCCGAATATTATTGCCGCAGCTTTTGTAGTTCCTCGCAGGCGCTCTTGTAAAACAAAGCCACCAGCAGGTGTAGGATAAAGAAGAGTCCGCTAGGTGGCCTTGGCTGAATCTTGCATGTCGAACTGCCACGAAACAATTCAGGGGAGAAATTTAACTTATAAAAGTTACCATAAGTCGTAGAAAAAGTACCGTATGAAACTCGATGTAATGGATATTAACACACTCGTGTGAAGTTTACGATACTCGCTCGTATCGTAATATCACACTCGTGTATTGCCCATCATTACATCATCGTTTCATAATGTACTATTTCGGTAGCTTTTTTTACTAACAATGAAAAACTGGTTATTTCAACAACCACCTATTTTTTATATTTATTATTTGGTCAATTATATATAATTTTTCAGGAGTTTGAAAAAATTAACATATAACATTGCGGGAAGATGCCAGAGCTTTAATTTGGTAAATTACGTTATTACCAATTTTGAAAATAAGTGAAATTAATAAGTAAATAAAATAAAAGATATTGAAATGTGTTAGGGGTACAATAAAAGTTAGAAATAATAGTTAAATGTTAAGTTTAGAAGATATTGAATTAAACAGAATACAAATTTATATTTAGAGGGAGTGAAAAATTTCTTTGGGAAAGTGTGAGCGAATTCGAAGAGAAGAATAATTTTGACCTAGTAAAGAGTGGAGATGCAAGAGAAAGTGGTAACGTGTTAAAGAAATTTTGAATTTGCTTAATTCTAAAGATTTTATTAAGTCAATTTGAAGCTCTCTCTGGATTTTTTTAGTACTTTCCTTAGTAGTTTATTTTCTACAATTTGTACTTTATTGATGTTAGTAAATCAGGTACGATACCAAATAGAAGACGCATATGTAACACAAGGGCGAATAATGGACTTAAAAATTGAAATTCCACAATCTACTTTTAATTTTGATTTTTTTTAAACCCAGGGTGCAAATACAGGAGAATCCTTAAAGCGGCGAATTTCCTATTGCTCCCAGGCCGAGCGGGAGAGCGAGTGCGAGAGCGAGGGCGCGGCGGAGGGCGAGGGCGTGGGCGCGGCGAAGCGGCCGTGGAGGCAGCGCGAGGCCGCTGCAAGGCGCGCCGCTCTGCACGAGGCGCTGCACGCCGCCGCCGCCAGAGGGCACGCGCGCGCCCTCGCGCTCCTGCTGCAGCACGGCGCGTCCGCCGCCGCCACCGACGCACAGGTACCTCTCGCCATAGAGTAAAGATGTATACATCCTTAGTCTATGCTCTCGCCCATCCCGCTCTTCAACCGGGACACGACATTCTGTTTGCCTACGCAGTTACGAAATGATGAAGAACGTTTTCAAAAATATGATAGAATCCTTTTATTATGCTGCCTTGTTAATATTAAAGTTAGATTAGTCTGAATATGATCCGAAGTATACTTGCAGACAGTCAAATTGGGTAAATAATTGAATCTAGATAATTATTCACTTTTTGTATTAAAATTTAAACATTCGTTGTTTCATGCCCTTTATTGAAGAATGCTATGTATTTTAAATAAAACAAAGTTTAGTAATTATCTGGATTCAATCATTTACCCAATTTGACTGTCTATCCACATTCAAATTAATCAAAATTAAATACGATAGATATGGGGTGCGAATTGACAGAGGGATGTCGGAGATCGTCTCTACACTGAGAGTTCAATGTTCCTTCTGGAAAAGTAATTTGTCCCTACGTGACACATAATTCACTTCCGGGTGAAGTTCCATCATGATTGGAGCACTTTCGAATATTCAAACGTGGACTTTGGAAAAGAAAGCTTTTCTACGAGCATTCTTAGAATTCATTCACACAGTGCTGAAAAAACAAAGATGGTCAGTTTTCATTCGTCGGTCTGTCCTCGCCAATCGCAGACTTTTACGGACTACTGGTTATGTCATTTCACCTTTGATTGTTGTCTTGGTTTGTTTGTTTCACTTTCCCCCTCTCATTTTCTGTGTTCTTTAACAAAAAAAAAAAAAACAGAGCTATTACGTGGTTCATTACGTTTTTAATGTAAGGTGGACAGCATCATTTATTTGCCTCATTTCCTTCCATCATACGTGTACAGATCTTGGTAATTAAAATAATATTCCAATTAAATTTTCATAAAGCTGTTGAAAGCTGGGTTTACAATGAATAGCGATTGGTTTATTCCAGAATGGGTAAACTTCCCTTAGTTTAGTTTATTCTTAATTAGTTTTTGAGACTTAATACTACTTAGACTTAATACTTAATGCGTGTGGCAGTTGAACTTTTCTAATCTTTCTACCGCCACATCACACATATTTTCATTTTTAGCGTGCATTCTTGCTGCTCTAAATTTTAAGATATCTCTCAACATTCCAAGCCATTTTTCAACTATACTTATTATTGTAGTTTGGGTGTTTTCTGCATACATTTATTCAATTGTAGATCTTTAAGATGACATGGACGTTTTAAAAATGTGAATAATTGTTGAGTAAAAACACTAAAAAGAGGAGGAAATTTTTTGGCATATCGGCGCATTCCCACTAGTTTTCTTATTAAATTTTTAAACTTCTGCTTTACAGAAAGTGTCTTATTCACACCCTGATTAAGTAAATAATAGGTAGTGGTTTGATTACACCAATCAGCCCAATCGCGGGAAGGAAACATCAGTGGCTAAAATGAGATTCAAAAACCCTAGATTGAATTGACAAGTTTGCGAATAGCTGTTTTACTTTTATAATCATAACATTTCTGTATTTTAGGGAGCTACACCGTTGCATGCTGCCTTAAAAGTTGGCAACGCAGACTGCGTTCGTTTGCTGTTGGCAAGTGGATGCGATGTTAACGCTAAGTGAGTCGTTTCTAACAGACATTTCTAACTTATAAACAAATCTTAATATTATCTACAAAGTCACTAAAACATCTAACCTTTACGAATTCCCTTTTCTTTTTACAACATAGAATATAAATAGAATTAACAAATAATCACAATTTTATTGACCTAGTGGTATGGTTGTGTAATCTACGTGCATATGTGCCTATTTTTCTTTAAGAGCGCAAAAATATTTCACAAATTTGACCAGATTCTTCGGGCCATGTGTTTTGCTTTAAGAGAGCGAAGATAAATGAAAGATGTGGAGAATGCTTTCGATAATAACTAGGAAAACCCAGCAGAGTTGTTCTGCCTTTCATCTCCCACTTACCCCTCCTATCACCCTTTCTCACTGTTTCTCCCTACCTCACCCTGTCCCTGTCTGTCTGTCTGTCTCTGCCGCTCTCTGTCCCTCTCATTCACATTTACTTGCAGATTCTGCAATTCTGCAGTCTCTGAGAAGGTGAGGTAATATCGGGAAGCGCCGGACCAGCAAAAATGTAATAGAATGTTTAAGATGGCCTTCGGCCTCAAAATGTTAGTTTTAAGGCCATAGAACGCCTCGTTTAGGAGTTATTTAACAATAAAGATTCAAAATGCTGCCGAGTGTGTTGCAGGTTGCATTTGACGTGAATATTTTGTTTTGTTCTACAGCGCCATGTAATGGAGTTACAACAGAATTAACGACACATAGACGTTCTGGGTGAAAAAACAATTGGAAGTGCCAACCTTCATGGAGATCGGTCCAACGGTGTCGGAGTTTGCTCATATATATCCAGTTTTATATGTATAGATTATCTCCCTGGTCTTCTTCCCTGTCACGCCATCCGCGCATTTGTGACTTCGACGTATATCGAGCACCTGAGTCGACGGATCAGTATTACAACAATGTTTTGCTGCCTTTGTTTATCATACACTTTGATAATTTGCCATTGGTCAGACATTGAAATCACTTAAACATTAATTTCACATACATTTCTCTTCCTGACAGACTTGGAATGTGCCTCTGTAAAAATGGCAGACCAACTTCTTCTGCATAATTGTAATTAATACAATATGTATACAAAGTTTCTGATGTAACGACATATAGAAGATAATTCTCCCTTGCAGTGTTTTGATATTTCTAGCGTTAGAATGAGCCGCCGCATATCGGCAGGTATACGGAAATCCATTTGTAATTCCCCCTTAAAGCTGCGGTAGAGAGAAAGTTATGAAATGCGCGAAAAAAACGGCAAATTTTCAGTACGAAAAACTCTTTATTACAGAAGCCTGGTAACGAAAAAGTGGATAAATACAGATGCTAAATTTAGAAAAAAATCCCCTAACACGTGGTGTAGAGGATCCATGTTTTGTGGGTCCTTCCTTCCGAGAAATCGATTGACGGTAAAACGTATCTGTCCGTCTGTGAACAACGCTAAACCGTTCAGCCGATTTTCTCTAAAATTGATATTCCCCAATCAATTTAGCTGATGTCAAGGCCCCTTGAATTTGAAATCGATATTTTAGTTCTAGGGGGTACTTTTCATGAAGCCCCTGGGACATTTTCAGAATTTTCAAAAAAATGGCACCATCGCTTTGAATTAAACTTTGTTATTGGATAGTGTGTATAACTTTTAAGAGAATGACGTAGGTCTCATGTTCGTTGAATACCCTGATTTTTCGAAAGTTGAAAAAATTCAAATTTTTTTGGCGTCTTCCTACAACTCCAATATGAAGATAAAACATCTTTTCTTAATGAAATGTGTTCATAAAAAAAGATCTAAAAATAATGCTATGTTCAATTTTTCAAAAATATGAATATTTTGCGCCAATTTTAAGTCAAATACAGACAGTTTTTATTTTCTTTAAACCATTTTTTTTCTTAAAAACGGCACAATTTTTTTAATTAAATTTAGACCTTAGATAGTGTAAAGGACGCTTAAGAGAATAGTTCAGGTCTCACGTTTGTTAAAATGCTCTATTTTTCGAAAATAAAAAATATTTCGGCGACTTTCTACAATTACAATTGTGAAAATATTTTTTTCTTAATGAAATGTGTTCATAAACGAATCTTCGAATACGGTCACGTTGATTTATTTTTTTGGGGGGGATCCCGCAAGCCGACGTGTATGTCTGCGACGGATCTTACCATACTGCTATATAGCAAGACTTCCGCCACCTTCCGTGAAAAACATGCACTATACTTAAGAGAGTACCTACCAGTGCCGTTGACGCGCCCGGAAACACGAACTCATCCATGAAAACTACTGTTGCTTAGGTCTCGCCTGGGCGTGCCGCCACTGTACATCGCGGCCAAGTACGGCCACCTGGAGTGCGTGAAGCTGCTGGTGCGCCAGGGCGCGGCCGTGGACGCGCGCACGGCCAACGGCTTCGCGCCGCTGCACGCCGCCGCGCTCGAGGGCCGCGACGCCTGCGTGCGCTTCCTGGCCGACCGCAGCGCGCACGTGGACGCCGCCTGCACCAACGGCTTCACGCCGCTCAGCCTCGCCGCGCACGCCGGCCATCTCGACTGCGTCGACTCGCTGCTCATGGTGAGCTGCTAAGGTCGTTTCACGGTGGAAAGAGACGGGTGGGCTACGCCGGCGAACCGATTTTCGCTCGTTCTGTGCAGCACCAGTTTGCGTGACGCGCGTCGAACTACGTTCGTGACGAACCACGTGAGTTCAAGAACGCGAGTTGGTGACGAACCACGTGACCACAACCCAGGCACTTCGTTTGACAAACCGGACCAGTCGCTGGCCGTCATGTTGCATGGAGAGCGAGAAATGTTGCGAAATATGTTCAAAGTGGCATAAAGTGACAATTTCTAACAGTGACCAACTGAAAATAACGCGATAGTGTACAAAATGCAATATTTAAAAGAAATGATTCGTATATCTGTTTCAATGATTTGTAACAAGGTGACAATGACTTGTAAACAAGGTTTCAATGACTTGTAACAATTTTGGTATCTGGCTGCATTTAAAATTCCCATTATTAATGTGACGCAAACTGGTGCCTGAAGCTCATTGGCTGAAGTCGGAAACGATGCGCAGTAGCTCACCCGTATCTTTCCACCCTGGGTCGTTTTATCACGGCGGCGTGGCGATAGGCTTTTTAGACAGGTTCTAGGTCGGTGTTCACAGATCCAGGCGATATGCCGAGTTTGATCCAACACGTACTGATAAACGGAAATGGCTATAGAGAAACCGAAAGACTTTTGGCACAGAATAGATACTACACAGAAAGGAAAGTAGAGGGCGGCTCCTTTGATTTTCAGTGAGCCACCGCGCAGCGCGGACCGCCATCTTGAAACTGCGAAAAGGAACCGCAGGAGTCAGCTCAAATTCATTTTTTTTTTTAAACGGCACCAATTTTTTTCTTCTAACTTTTCCAACATGTAGTGTTAATTTCACTATCATGACATAAAACTCATTTTGATCCATTATATTGTTGTTTTTTTTTTTCAAAAATTACACAATTGTATTTTTTAAATATCTCTCACGCCGTTAATATGCACATTTCCAGAGATTTGTAAACACTATTGCGTTTGTGAATTAAAGTTCTTTAAATAACTTAAAACAAAGTTTTCCGAAAACTCAAAACTCTCATGTATCAAATGACCTCAAATGACAAAGACCAAAAGTTTATGTTTATTGCGTGCAGTTGGAAATTGCGGATAATGTTCATGAGTGATTTGTTCGTTCCGACATCTCACTAAAAATAATTCTGAAAATTCTCTAGTTGTCTTATAATGCAACCTGTAAAAGTGCTACCTCGCATGAAAATTATTGCGCAAACGGAAGTCGGAATATAGAGACATCAAATTTCCCAATATAAACTTATCACAATGTCCATTTCGCTATCTCATGAGACTTAGTGATACCAAAAGAAGTGATCAATGATACCAGAACAATAGTAATACAAAATCTCCTGATATGAGTTTGTTTCATGAAAATAATTTGTTTTATTACACACGTTGGGAAAAAATAGTCATTAATTGATTGATGCTTCCGGCCAAGTCAACTGCTAAAATCAGTACTTCTGATAGTGTAGTGAATGTTTTATCTCGGGTGAGGCGGTGTTCCTCGCTCACTCGATGGTGACATCCGGCGCTAGCCTCAATGTCGGTTTGCGGGATATTTCCCCCTCTAGTTACTGTCTCCCCGAACAACGTCTTAACCAGATCAAGACCGGTTGAGTTTAGCTCAGGTCCATCATTGCCGCTTACTTTGCAATGACTGGGATAGGGAGGTCCTATGGTTTGAGGCTCGACGGTAGATTTTGGTCACTAGCTACATAGATGGATAAGATATTTTCTTCCTCTTCCATGTCCTAACCTCTCCCCTTACACATATACACACATCTATACTTACATGTACTATTCGTCATGCTAGTAATTACCGAAGAAAACACGGAAAACTACCGATCAGAGCGGCCGGCCTCTAGAATTATCCTCCATGTAGAGACAGAACGCGACCTATATTCCGATTCATACACAGTGGCACCTCAAGGCCACGAGCTAGGCGAAGAGAAGGACACTGTCATCCAATTGGGATCTTAGTTGCAATTTACAGTTTTGGTATTGGGGCTACCGATTGGATGACAATGTCCCTCTCTCCTTCCAGCTTGTGACCTTATCGCGCCGCTACAAATAAAGTGTAGCTATCTAGCCAGTGTCGAAAATCCTGCCACCGTCGGCAGTGGAACCCCAGTACCTCCCGGTCAGTGTCACTGCAGTGACATCAGTTGATGCCCTGAGCCACCTCTCCCGGTTGAAATGACAAATGAGGGGGGCAAATGAGGCTTTGCGCTGAAGAGGGGGCGTGGGCGTGTTGCAGCGCGGGGCGAGCGTGCGCGCGGCGAGCGCGGAGGGCTACACGCCGGCGCACGTGGCGACGCAGGGCGGCCACGCCGAGTGCCTGGCGCTGCTGGTGGCGCACGGGGCCGACGTCAACGCGCAGTGCCGGCGCCGCTGGACGCCGCTGCACATCGCCGTCGAGGCCGCCCACCAGCTGTGCACGCGCGCGCTCCTGCACAGCGGCGCCGACGTCGCCCTCGCCACCTCCAACGGCTCCTCGGCGCTGCACATCGCCGCGCAGAACGGCTCCGCCGCCTGCCTCAAGATGCTGCTGGACCGCGGCGCGCCCGTCGACGCGCAGAACGCCGGCGGCTACACCCCGCTGCACAGGGCGTGCCAGGGCGGCCACCTCAAATGCGTGCAGCTCTTGTGCGCCAAGGGGGCCGAGGTGGACGTGCAGAGCGCGGACGGGGCCACCGCCTTGCACGTCGCGCTGGCCAACCACGCCGTGTCGTGCGTCGCCTTCCTTCTGGACAACGGAGCTGACGTGGACGTGCAGACGGTGCAGGGGCTGTCTCCGCTGCATATCGCGGCGAGTAGAGGACTGTCGACGTGTTTGAAGATGCTGCTGTACCGTGGGGCGGTTGTGGACAGTCAGAGTAAGAAGAAGGGAACGCCTTTGCATGTGGCGCTGGAAACTGGGAACATTGAGAGCGCAAAGTTGCTGATTGAAGCGGGAGCTAATGTGAAGTTGGAAACTGATTCTGGTCAGACGTGTCTTGATCTGATTAAGTCAGGAAAGATCTTCGGGGTTGAACTACTATTAGAATATGTGAGATAATTGTTTTTTAAAGTTATTTGATTTTTGCCCAATATCTGACAATGCTATACTCCTTTGCATAGCATATGCCTAGAATTCTGGTCAGACATGTCTTGATCTGATTAAATCGTAAGATTTCTACTGGATTGAACTATTATTAGAGTTCGTGAGATAAATCTTAAAAAGTGATTTCTTGTACGTCTTATAATCACGGAGATTACACTCCTTTGTGGGGTGTATGCCAAAACGGACATCACAAGTGATTGCAAATGTAATATTTCCAGGAAATCGGATATAACTATGAGGTTTCAGACATTGGGAGAAATGTCACCTCATGTTATCCTTAATAACAACTCTGTGACTTCTGTGGCGTGCCAGTTTGAGGTCATCGAGTTGTTAATTTGTTTATTCTAGCGAGACTTGTCGGAATCATATTATCAGACAGGTCTTGATTTTATTGTCTCAGGAAAAAAAATGTACGCGATTGAACTGTACTACAATGCTGTGTTGTGTGTGAAGAAAAACTTGATACGATGAAATTTGATTCCTGCTGTACAGTAATGTTACATCCAAAGTATTCATTCAGTTAATTAATTTAAAGTATACGCCAAAATCATACTATCAATTTATTCCACAGTGAGAGTAAATAGAAAAAAAACGGAAACTGTGGATTCTCCACGAAGACTAAAAACGACCAATTAATATCATTTATTGCAAACATGTTTACTTTCGTCAGATTCCAGTTTGTATTATTTCTTAGTCCCAAGAAGAATGTGAGTGTCTGAAATATATTTTAATTGTAGTTACTGCGTTTTATTGATCTAATTAAATGCAGTTAATGAAAATAAAATATTTTTGATACAGCATTTTTTTAAAGATTTCCTGGTATTAAAAGCAAATGTTGTAATTTATTAATGTGTATTAATGCGATTTCATGATGCAGTATCTCAAACTCTACTTTACAAGCGCAACGTGATCACTGAGAAAAAATGACGTTGGAAGATTAGAGGCTTCCCAAATGAATTTATGTTGAATCTCCACTAACGATGGAAAGGCATGAGTGCATCGTATCTGACTTCAGCCAATGTGCTTCAGGCACCAGTTTGCGGCATAATTTAGCCGGAATTTTAAATGCAAACACATACTAAAATTATCACATTGTTATAAGTCGTTGAAACATACATGTGAAGTACATCTATTAACTGTTGCATCTTGTACACCTTCATCGTTTTAGTTTTGGTTGGTCACCATTGAAAATTCTCACTTTATGACACTTTTAAAATGCTTTTCAACACTACTTGCTCTCCATGCAACATGGCGGCCAGCGTCTGGTCTGGCTTTTCAAATGAGGTGTCCGTACTATAGTCACGTGGTTCATGACGCAAACTAGTGCTGCTTCGGAGCAGTCCACCCATATCTTTTCACCATGTCACCATACGTTACCTCACAAAACATAACCCGCGACCAAGTGCTCTCTCCCGAGACCAAGCACAAAACGAGAGAGCCCACCAAATAATAATGTTTATACTCCGATTTAAACACAGTTTCACTTCAAGGTCACGAGCAAGAACACGAGGACCACTGTCGTCCATCCAGGAACTCCAATACCAAAAATGTAAGTCATAACGAAGCTTCTGATTGGATGAGAGTGCTCCCCTCCCCGTTCAGCTCGTGACCGTGTTTAAATCGCAGATTAAGTTGCCGCCTTTGCCTCCAAATTCCAAGAATCAATAATAAATTAAACTTAAAAATGTCTTTATTGGAATCACGAATTTGTGAAATCAAGTCATGTAATTAATTGGATCATTGTCGCTCATATTTTAAAGCGTTTGAAAAAGGGCTAAATACAAATTAACACAATTTTTGTAAAATAATTGTATTTCAGTATGAAGTTTAGGAAGCCTAGAGTTCCTAGATCCGTGTATCTCTGACTCTAAGGATGCCGGTTGATAGGCGTTCTCTCGTGGCGAGTGAGAGTACTTCTTGTAGCCGTCCATGCACCCTGGTCATTATGACCACGGACGTCTCTAGTAACTATAGGGACGGCCATGGTATGACGCAATAATACAACAAAGGCAGCTCGCAGTTTGTGGAATATGCATAAGCATTGCATCGAATATGCAATATACATAAGAAATAATTCTGTGCGTAGCAAGTTGACAAACTATAAATATAATTAGGTTTGCATAAACACTCCATCATAAGGTCAGGCATTTGTAGAATGTATTAAAATAGTATGCCCAAGCACCCAAAGTTCAAGATCTTTCTGAAAATATAATGGAAATGTTTTATATTCACCAAGATCTGTACATATATGCCGTAGGGAAAAGAAATCCTGTTCTCCACCTTATCTTAAAAGTATGAAGCACCGTATAATAATAAGCAGCGATTTTTCTGAATGTCATATACCGCATATGTCAAACAATTGTTAGACATTGCGTTTACACACAGTCAAAAATCTTTGTATTTAAAAACACCCTTCGAATTTGAGAAAATCTTTATAATAGCTTCTCTACTAACAACCTCACCCGCTTAGATGTTTTCTCTCAGAGGAAATGACCAATGCTTTCAATAGATCGGTTACAACTCATACAATGAAGTACAAAAAACAATATTCGCTACCGTGTAATAGAAATGCATTTGTACGGACAATTGAGCTACAGATTTGAATAGATAGTAACAGATAAGGAATAAAAAAAGAAGACCACTCTTCCCACGTCTAGCAGAAATTAAGCTTAAGAAAACGCGTGCAAAATTGTGAAATTACATGTATCTTCAGAAGCAAATCAAGTAGTAATCTCAGTATTTGCTCAATAGATCAAGGAAATCGGCACAAAAAAATAGATAATCGAGATGGGGAGAGCACTGTCCCAGAAGCTTATTTACGATGGAAATACAATAAAATTAACTCTTTTAAATAGTAAAGGAGTTGACATTTCAAATCAGCTTCGTTGCTTCATTTTTAAAATATCTCCTTCTATAAAAAATATAATATACAGTAGTATAGTAGTATAATATTGTACTACTGTAAACCCTCATCAATCGATTTCCAAGGGTCTAAAACAATGTATTGCAGTGAGTCTTCTCGACCCCTGAGTGGAGTGATAGACCCGTCTGTTACGCCAATTTACCCTCACGACACACAGCGCACTACTCTGCTGATTTAGCATGCGCACGTGCGTCATCCACGCACGGCCGCGCCTTGCCAACTTCCATCCCCACACAGGGCCTCCCTGACACAAAAGCTCATCCCAGGGGTGTTCTTCGCGAGTCGCCCCCCCCCCCCCCAACGAAGGCACAAACCCTTGTACCACAGCTTTTTATCCCTTGTTCAGTCGAGTTAATCGAACAGTCGAGTCTGGAATTCGGTAGCACTCAGCCCACTTACCCCTGAAGGATATCATAAAAGTATCAAGGAGGCAGCGGACAGCGCGCAAATGAGTCCGCGATACCACAAGTTGAGAAGTTGATTTCAAACAGTTGACCTGAGAACTTGATTTGAGAGTTTTTTAAACGAAAACTTCCTATGAGACGAAACTGTGTCGTTCAGTCAGCTCAGAAGAGAGCCGCCGTATGACATGGCCAATACCTGCCGGCTTAATTAACCTGACCATCACTTATTTAACTGTAATTAATTCCACGTGACGGATCAGTTGGACGGACACCCAGAAAGTATCCAAGGGGAGTACAGTCCGTTTTAATGAATGCATAACGCAAGTGAAGACGTGTGACGGCCTTATCTTGCGCATCAACATCGTGGTCCATCACTTCGAGAATGGTCGTGGAGGGCTGGTGCTGACGTCTCAGGCATGTGCAACGGGAGCACGAGATTCTTCTTGCCGAGTGCCAGGCTTCTTCAGCCGCGTTTCGTTGGAGTCCCAAAGACAGAACTGACCGGTAACTGCCCCCGAGCGTACAATTACACCGAAGTGAAGTAATGAAATCATCACCACCATCTTTGTGTATTCGCCCATCTTCATTAAATTAAATAATTTTGGACTGGAGATTGTTAAATTGAGAGAGAGAGAGAGAATAATTTCAATTGTATCAAACACCTTTCTAGGTTTAATAAACGTGTTTCCGCCACTTCCACGGGTTACACTTTAACAAAGTGCCATATTTGTGTAATATTCCAATAATTAGTTTACATAATGCATTCCTTCGACCCAGAAAGCCCCGACCCTGCTGTTCTCAATGCCGGAGCCGGATGGCAGGTAAGATGCACGCTTGGCGCCCTCTAAACAAATTCAGCGTGTGTGCTCTGCTATCTGCAACTCACCGGTGCACTTCATGTGTGATGGTACCCCCCCTTTTTTGTTGTGACCGATCACCGGGTCGTTGCATTATAGTATTCATATAATAGGAATTCGTGTTAACCGATTGCATATAAATAAGTTATCTTGCCGAGATCCAAATTATTTTCATGTTGGGGCGAATTTTCTATTAAGCGAATTCGTGCTAATGGGGTTTTACCGTATTATTTCTGTGAGGTTCAGTCAATCCACAAGCTCGAAGGTGCATTGAACCTCAATTACCTTCTGTTATATTTCTTTCAAAAGTTTTCATGTGTGAATTTATTCATCCAAATACACTTCAATAAAGTTTTCACTTAAATAGTTTCGTACCAAAATCTGTACATGTATGCTTATGAGAAATATTACAAATAAATCCCGGTGTCAACTTCACCTAAAAAAAGTAATGCACTACAGAATTATAACCACTGATTTTTTTGTGCGATGGGATACATGTGTTAGACGAATGCTAGACATCAAGTTTTTGTAAAATCACAAATCTTTGTATTTAGAAACTCTTCGAACTTAAGAATACTCGCTATATTTACTACTAATAACAACAACCTGACACTAATATGTTTTCTCGGTGAGAAAATGTCGAATCCTTTCAACAAACCGTTTACAACTCACTCAATGAAATAATGAACAAATGACGGAAGATTAGCGTTCATTCTATTAATTTTATAACTTATTAGAATTTCATGTTTGAACTAAGCAAGCGATAAAACATCTGGAGCTCACAAAGCAAAATTCACAAAATTTGGTTGAGTGGAAAGCTCAAACTTCTTTCTAAAAGAAAACCGTTAGTGTTTTAAATATAATGATATTTGCAATTTTCTAAATGTTAAAGGGTTTAATGAAAATCGGAACTTATAAATGCACTTTTTCCCATATGAGTAGACAATTTTAAGAGGAAGTTTTCAGTCATTTCCCAAAAAACGTTGAAATTGTAATGTCCCCACCCCCCACGACGGCACGACGGAGGAAGACGCGAAATGCCGTGTGATATTCCATCGTGGCCATAGGGGCTTGAGGGACAGAGTCAGAAAAATCGCACTATACGTGTGTATTTCTTATTCGTTCATTACCTTCGTATTTGAACTGTAGCCGAATAGGTCTCCTGCAATAACGATGGTTTGGCTTAATGACACTGGTTTAATGACCCTGCTGCCGGTGAAAATGGTATCTACGGTCAAATTTACTTTCAAAATAATATATTCTATAGGGTTCTCTGGGGGAAGAAAATATTTGAGTATTATAAATATTAAGCACGATTTATTGCATTACAAAATCAAATACAAGAAAATATATGTCTTCCACAGCATTGCTATTTAAAATATTCCGACAACAGCAGGGGAACAGTATCTACAATTGCCAGTATTGTGTTACTTCGCAAGTAGCTAAATTATTATTGTGAAAATGAGAAGCTCATTTGTAACCAACCCGGCTAGCTATGACTCTGAAAGCCTCTGCAGGTAAGTGTTTATGAATGTATACCAGCCACTTAATGACCAGAGCGAGTTTGGCATTAAGTGTTGTGCATAAGTTCTTAGCGATCATTCGAACATGGTTTACGTTCCGCATGTCTCATGTTCTTGACCGGTCGTCGCATCTGGGCGTGAGCCATTTACCCAAGTTGAGGGCTTGAGTGACCCGTGCAAATGTCGGCGAACATTCACCCTGGATACTGGCTAGATGCCCGATGCGGCGGAGGGGGGATGGGGGTGCGACAGAGTTAATAAAAGCGAGCTCCGCGAACTTGGAGGGAATTGATACTGCCGAGTTTTCTCGAAAAACACGGACTTCTCGATGTCTCTCCTCACTATGCAGATTATTTGCAAATTTCTGGTGGTGACGATGTGTGTTGTCGTTGCAGCGGAATCAGAAGAAGAGGTAAGAGACAAAATAGTTTGTGCTTGAAAATAACAGTAACGATCAGTTTATGAATGTGTGAATCGTGAATCGTAGAATAGGAGCCTCACTTATCTGTGTGCATATTGTTTCTCACATTTCTGAGCTGGATTTCATTACGTCGCATTTGCGACAACTAACGAATAGGCAATTATTATTCTCTTCTCTGAAAAATATATCTTAAGGATATACGTTAATAAATTTAATAAATATTTAAAAAATAATAAATATTGATTTAATTATAAGCTAAATAAATCAATATATTTAGTCAAGAACTGTGAAAAAATAGGATTTTACCTTACTGATCACTAGGGCCCGGATAATCATATACTAAAAATTAGGAAAATGTGTACATATATATGTATTAAAATGTATAGAAATATGTACTAAAAAGTAAGAAATATGTAACACTATAATTATTATATCAATTCGTTTTATTAAAATACTTTTGCTTAAATATTGAACTGTAGGCATAATATACTCGTAAAGACCAAAATACTACTCATAATTCTATTATTTAAAATGATCTCTGTAACAATGAGAAACAAATATTTGTTTCAAATACTTAGAAATGAAACTTTTCCTATTATCTGTTTGTGGGCCTTGCACCAACCAAATGTTCCACATCGCACAAAGTTACTGGTGTAACTTTGTCCCAACATGTCACTGTTCAATGCCATTTACGGATTAGGGAATGAAAATAGTGCTGGTGGATATTTAATCAATTGGCTCTTAGATAGCACAAATACCGCTTTCTTTAATGATGTCCTTACCCGAGACGCTATTGCTAAACTTACTCTGAAAAGATACAACAAACTTTGCATTTGATAGATGCCCAGTCTGCGTTACCACAAGGTTTAAGCCAATCGCCATGAATTATTTTCTGCCTTTTTTCTTATCCAAAAGCTGCAGTGCCACATCTTGATTTTTCTTCAGATTTTCACCTCACTTTTACAAAAAAGGGCTTAGGCTCACGTGTAACAAACGGGTGTAGAAAACTGTCAATGGCGATTTCTGAATTGCGTTGGTGCGTGGAATTTCTGGCAAAGGGTATTAAGGTCAAGGGAGACCTCTGGAAAATGCGTCGTGGGCGCGAGTTATCGCCTGCTAGACATCATTTTCATACACCAACTTTCTTTCCGAGCAGTATTTTGTTCTTAGTTATACTCGCGCTGAAATCTAGACACTGAAAGTTTTGCAGTGCAATAACACCTTGCCCTTTTGTAGGATGTTGCTTGCTGCAATATCAACATTTTTACATGGTGCTAATTTAGAGAAGAGGCTGCAGAAAAATTGTGTTTGACAATGCTGAATTGTTTTTCTGGGTGATTCCTTGTCAAAAACATGTAGGATAAATAAAGAATTATACAAAAAGATTTCAGAAACCGAAAATATTACAAAATATTTAAAAATATGTACTTCTGAGTAAAATATGTAAATACATGTATTTTCGGGTAAAATATGTAAATATATGTACTAAAACGTCAAGGTTTTTAGGCACTAATCGACATGAAACGTAAATATATCACGTTTTTGACTTGATGGAGTTAACTTGCGGAAATATGTAATTACATAATTATCCGGGCCCTACTGATCACATTTTTTATCATTTATTATCACTATTATTATCACAGATATTAATCACAGGTATTGATAACAGATTAATGTATTTTTCAATCACGTAGAATTTTTACATGATTATGTGAAAAATTATCCCAAGAGAAGCAGAGTAAGTTGATGTCCAAAGAGTATCTAGCACTAACCAAAATATATTTGCTTCTATCCTGCTCGGAACAATAATTAGAAGAATAGTCAAGCTTAGTGACTCTCTAGTTTTTAAACTTCGATTTTATTTATGCAGTTTCATGAATGTTAATATTAAAACGTAAGAATGAGTAGAAAGCTATCAACATGATATCCCAATATTTAGCATACATTTGCTCTTCAATTTATGGAATTAATTCAGTATGAAAATAGGTGAGCTGGGGTACGACAGGGTTCTAAAACACTAAAGCATCAAGAATTTTCATTCGTTCATACATTATGAACTGAGAAACCTTCATGCTTCTAAAAATGCCATTCTCGAAAAAACTGAAACTTTCTTTTTACAGACGCTACTTCAAACGGAGAGTGTAACCGAGGAAAGCACTACCTCAATGCCTCTCGTCTTACAGTTTACACAGAATGCAGGTAAGAGGTAAGGAGAGTATTAACTGCATTTTTTGATGACCAAAGCTTTTGTACTATTGTTTGAATTGAGGAGCTAGAAGCAATAACAGCGTTAATGGGAACATTGCTTTTGTGAATTATAAAATTTTAATGTATTGTAAAAGTCAGAAACAAACTTCAAAATAAGTAACCGGACCCGTGTCTACATTCCACACTTTATTTCATTTCTTTCGAAAAAATACAGTCTAAAATTGTGTGTGACGAATGGGAGAAAAGAGTTATCAGCGCACGTTTTCTTGAGCTTCAGAAATTCTACCCATCCTTTTACTACAAATAGTTAAGTGATGAATTATAGGACCAACAAAGCATGGTTAGAAACATTTAAAAACTAGATTTCGCTCCTTAGTAATGCCCGAGTAATACTTAATTGCATCGGTAAATTAACTACAGACATGGAGGAATATATATTAGCAGAACCGGACAGATGCCCTATTCTCTGTCTCTTCTCCCCTCTCTCTTTCCCTCGTTCTCTTTCACTCACTCTCTCTTCTCCCTCTCTTTCCTCTTTTTCTTTCTCTTTCTCTCTCTTCTCCCTCTCTTTCCTCTTTTTCCTACTCTCTCTTTCTCTCTCTCTCTTCCCCCCTCTCTTTCCTCTTTTTCCTTCTCTCTCTTTCTCTCTCCATCTCCCTTTCCCCCCTCTCTCCCTTTTCCATCTCTTTCTTTTCCCCTCTATCATGGAATAATGGTTTGAATTATTTTAGGTCAACATAATACAATGACTTGTACTTCATTGAATCAGATGTGGTTTGTTTTTAGAAACAATTTTTGTCATGCTTGCGAGACTATTAATGCTCCACATGATCATACTAAAAATGAATTGTCAGAAAGTGCAAATATTTGGTCCCACCCGGTTCCGGACGCAGGACCTTCCGTTATCCAGACACTTCAATCAACTGAGCTATGGAATCGAACATTGTTCATGACAATTTACTTGAAGAAGAAAGAAAATAGAATATATCACCAATTTGGCCTTTGTGTTAATCCATTTTCAATAGTTTAAACTAGTGGTGATAAAACAGTACCTTCTCGCCATTAGTAATGGTTATGTAATACTATTTATACTACAATATCTCTCCGTATTAACATATCTCAGTCATCATTTTATGTAAAACTCATTTGAAATCATAGAGTGTTCGGTGCGAAAATTAAATAGTTTCACGCAATAGATTTTTTATTCAAAACTGTAAATTAATAAGCAAGAGAAAGTAAAAATATATTTCTGTCATTGAATTCATTGTATAAGGTACGCAGTGTATTCATGAACATTGGTATAGTAGTAACATACAATAGTTATTATTAAACACTATGGTATCGTAGTTTGCTACAAATATATATAAGAATTAGTTTATATTACCGCGAGAAACCTTTATTGTGGTCCGAGGAAGGTTGTTAGTCAAAAAGTGAATGTCCTTTTCATCCACGTAGAGCGAGAACATTGTGCGCCCGGCCGGGTTCAACACCCCATTCAACATATTCAATGGATTTGCGGATTTTTTTCTTGAAAATTCAGAAATTCAAACTCCTCCAAATATGTTTCACTGCGTTATGCATGGTACGGCCCGATATCACACATAGTTCCGCCCCCGTCCCCCTTCCGTTTCAGAGCAGCCGAGTGTCGAGATCAACAATTCGCGGAAGTCACGTGTGGATCCTCAGAATAATGAAAATATGGCCCACAACCATATGAATGATTCTAGTTGTGTCCCTTGAGACCTTGCTATTTGGACACCCATGTACTAGATTATAGATAGAGGCAGAGATTCTACTATAATCTGTGCCCCTAATTCTACTAATATATCAATGGGACCTCATGAGTCTTTATCTTCTTCAAAAGCTTCAATTTAGTTTGAAAAAGCTACACAAAAATTAGAACATTATACGAATTACGAATATTATTGGTTAGTTTAAAACATACATTCTTTCTTCTAATTCATCACATTTTCATTAAAATCATATAATTGGAGGGTAATGAACAGGCAAGATGTGAAAACGTAAATTCAACAAGAAGGACTGCAAAGGAATACACATTTGTTGTGAAAAGTTACTAACATTTTTTGTATTAAAGAAAAACCTATATATTGAGCTTAGAATAATGCCATTGCTTTTCCGTTTCATTTATGAATCAGTGGTATTCCTCAAAACTAAGTTATTCAAGGATATTTTTATGCAATACAAATCTCTTCTCTGACTTTTCCAGGTGACCGGATACTAATCTTCATGCCGAATGCCCTTAAAGCATCTGTAATGGAAACATATTATTTAAAAATGTATTACAGAAACAAAACCCCCAAATTACTCAATTACTATTGCGTATTACTTTCATAAAACAGTTACTTATAAAAAGCCCTTAACTTGTCTGAAACGTACGGAATGACACAAGAAATGGTACATTATGTATGTAAATGAATCAAATAAGGAAGTAAACTCAGTTACATAACAACAAATTAATTAGTGTTTTCAATTGTGCCGTACGGCTGACAAATGCAAATATTTAATGAATTCGATAAAAAATCAAATGCAATAATTTATTTCACATTCAACTACAGTAACTCATTATCACAACTTAAAGCATTTCACTCGTCATTCAAAATACCTTCCTGGCTGGACGGCCGTGGTCTATAGGAAATTCTGTTCCCAGACGTTTCGTCTGCTTCTGCGGCAGACAATCTCATTAGCGATAAGGTCTTACACGAAGTGTCCTTCGAGACAGCTCGCTGATTATCGACAAATATTTGTTTTTGGCCCTGGGGTGCTGGCATTTTGAATAGTGAATCCAGCCGTGAAAGCCTACATTGTTTTATTATTATTCTCACCGTCCTGGCTCGGAGTGAAACCTGAAGAAATTTATTTCTTTACCCTGCCGAACAGTGCAACGTTGGTGTACCCTGAAGCCCAACATTTCGCCATCGAGATCTACAAAATTGATAACAACGTACACCACCAAAGCCTTACCCCCACATGTCCCCATTTGTTCCCCATACGACCCCATCTTTCTCCCACAGGTCCCCATCTATTCCACAAAACTTGTATTTTTACAAAACTCATTTGTCCCTACAAAACTTGTATCTTCCCAAAGGACATGAAAACCTGGTTTTAAAGGCTTAGGACCAATCGTAAACGAGTTATGTGCAATTATAGTGTTTTGACATTGTTATTTATATACAGAATTATAACGAATGTTAATATTCGCAATTAACATTGTAAAATCACATTTTAGCCCTGCATTTGAATTTTCGTATACTTTTAAACAAAACTGTCAAACATTCACTGTAATATACTTAAGTAATATAAAAACTAGAAGCTTACGAGTGTGAGAATATAGTCGTAACATCTGATGTGAGAAATTTAGGTTTCATTGTTTCTGTATTTTTAGTCTTCCTGGGTATCTAATGAAACCAATGACAACTCTCACTTAGCTGAAGGCTGCTTAATTTTCCATCACTTTTTTAGTATATTTGAAATCTGTAAAATGTTAAAACATGCTCTGTCACACGTAAATTTATTTTTTTATTTATTTATTTATTTATTTCAACGCCCACCCTTAGCGTGTAGCCATTTTGTGACACGCGGACAGTGGTCAAGCGCGTAGGTGGCGAATCACTGTTTCTCATTTATCATTACCCAGGAGACACGTGTGGTAGATTACGGATGCGAGCAACTTTGTCCCCGCTGTGAATTATTATTATTATTATTATTATTATTATTATTATTATTATTATTATTATTATTATTATTATTAGGTGACAGGACAATGGGGAAAGGTGAAGGACTAAAATGATGGTGAGAGGTGGTAGGTGTGGTAGGGGGAGGTGGGAGGGGTTCGTGGGATTTTGGAACCATCCTAGCATTCGCCTTATGACCAAGGGAAACTACGAAATCCGAACCAGGATGGCCGGCCCGGGAATCGAAGCCGGATCTCCTGATTGCGAATCCAGTGCGCTACGCTCTGAGCCACTTCGCTCGGATACGTCAATTCGTATTTATGATTCACATTTTTCGTTAGAAATATGCAATAGATGTTTATCAGAAAAAATTACAGAAACAGAAATATATTTTCTATGTTAATCAAAATCTGTTGAAAACATTCTGCATTTACAAGTTTGAGGTATTTACTGAAAGATAAAACATTTGACTTCACTTGACTATAAAATATTCGATCTAGCTGGTGAGTGTTGTCTTATAACATGAGGTTACAAACTGCAATTTTTTGAGTCAGCATTCTTTCTACTAAAATAAGCTATTATTCACTTCACCACTACCTCCTTTCTCTTTTCAACGAATTAGGATTTTCTTTTTTTTTTTTTCATTTCTTTCCCTTGCTTTAATTTTTGATGCGAGTCTCACTAGCAGATGATGCAATATTTACAATAATCTCTCGCAGTTCGGAAATAATTTGGCAGTGCACTAAACATCCTTTTAATCACAGTTCTTTTAATTCCACAACAGCTTTGCGCACTTAGAACTTTTAGTGCCGTCTAGGTAAGTCGATGGCAAACGTCACTAAAGTTCATTCTCACAACTAATATCTGAACAAAACATTATTTATTTCCATGAAAGAATAGATCTCGGCATCAAAGAAACCAGGTCTTAAATCTTTATAAATGGCAATATCAGCGTTAAACGTCTAATAGTGTTATGGCACCCACCTCCTCAGTTCTCCACGAACTGAACCATCGAATCCATCCATCACGTTCGTCTCTACAAGGATTTATGAAAAAGTGATATATTGCTGCAATATTTTTACATAGCATTTTTTACTATTATTACTATTCAAAATGATTAGATTTTAGGTACTTTATTGCTCATTTCATACGGCAGTCGCACACTTTATTTTTATTTTTTTACGGACTCTCAGCCCGGCATGTTTATCAGGGACGAGCAGAATTGGGGGCAGTTTGGGCAATTTTCCACAGGCTCCGACTTTATAGGAGCCCCGAATGCTTTTTCATTTTAAATTAATAAAATCCGTTTACGTCGAATTCAAATTAACCACTATAAGTTATTTCTTATGAATATAGAAATGAATTCTATTTATGTCAGGGGAAGGGGCGATTGTAATTTGTTTGAAATAGGGGTTCCCAAGGATCTTTTGCCCCAGGCTTCTTGTTTTCTTTTGGGGACCCTGATGGTCACAGTTCGAATTTGAACACGCCCATCAAAACTTTCTGTGTTGAGATCAGCTAAGAAAATAAGTATCAGCAGAATGTGCTCGATTTATAGATAAAGAATTCATTTAATGAAAAAATGTTCTATTACATCTATTACTTCAAGTATTACTGATTTGCAGAGCTTCATGAAAATTGCAGCCAGCACTCAAAATACGAAACCACGAACGCTACAGATCCTTCTCAGGATCCAGATCCATCCAGGCCTGCTCTGGTATGCACGGCTCGATGTCCTCTGTGTCCTAAATGCCCACCCACCCTGGCATGTCCTTCTCCGTGCCCCGCTGTTCCGCAGTGTCCACAACCCCAGGCGTGTCCCTCTCCGTGCGCTAAATGTCCGGCTTGCCCCACCTGCAAGCGGCCTCTTCCTCCCGGCTACGAGCACTTCCCAGGACTCGGCCACTACCGCCTTCACACCGTTCCTCGGCACTGGGTGGCAGCCAAAGAAGCGTGCGAGCGCGAAGGCGCGCATCTTGTCATCATTAATTCGCAGGTGAGACAATTTTTAATTCAACTTTCAGGTTGGATTCATTAATTGAGTGAATAGTGATTCCGGGCGCGGAAAATAATTACATAATTCTAACTTAAATAAATATTTAAATAAATTTTTCCAAATGAAGGAGAAATGAAAACTCTAGGCCTTTTGGAGGGACCAAAGATCCATAAGAGTACGCAGGGTTGCCCAACTGACGACCGGCGGGCCGCATGCGGCCCTTGATGCCATTTATTGTGGCTCGCGAAAGGTTATTAGTCAAAAGTGAAAGTCCCATGAAACCACGTCGGGTGAGACTATACTTGTGAGCCTAGCACACGTGCCCTGCTGGGATCGTTGATGTCACCCTGTAATGTCAAAATAGGTGTTTAGATTGAAGGATTTTTTCTAGTAAACTTAGAAATTTAAAATCATCCCATTGAGGTTCACTGCGTTGTATGCATGGCATGGCCTGATATCACGCATTGTTCGGTACTCCCCCTCGTTTCAGAGCAGCCGGGAAAAGAGCAGAGATAAACATTACAGGGAAGTTAGGTGTGGATCCCCCAAGTAATGAAAATATGGCCCGACACCATATTAAAGGTTTCATAATGTCTTCTCTCCGTATAATTCTACCAGGTGGCTGCAGTATATAGTTTTCTGTAGAGATGTAGCTGCGAAAGCTTCACAAATTCTTCCTCTTCGTGCAGCTGCCAATAATTAATAAAATTATAGATTGTGAAGTTATAAATAAGGTAGAGCTTGTAACCAAACATTGGCAATCTAAAAACATTTCTGAAAATGAACACACGCTACTTTAAAAGATAGAGAACTATAAATAACCAAACTTTATATTAATTCAATTAGACCTATTTTATAGAGAATAAATCTGTCCATAGACGGACAAGTTAATGAGACCGAGTGAGTGACTGAGTATTAATTCCCGGCGCGGCAACCACCAAGGTCATTAGTCCCGCATGATTAGCGCAGTGGCGGACTCGGGAAAGGGAGCATAGGTGCCATGGTCCCTCTAAAGGCCTAGAGTTTTTGTTTGTCACCTTCCTTTATTTGGAAAAATTGATTCAAATATTCAAGTTAAAATTATGTAATTATTTTAAAAAACTCTCTAAATAAAAATGGCACTTCTACCTGTTTTTTTCACCCAGAAGGTTTATGTGCTGTTAATTCTATTGTAACTCCACTATATGGCACTGCAGAACAAAATTGCGCTTCTTTTTAATTCAATTTGTATCCAAATTGCGCTTCACCTGGGCTTCATTTTTGCTGAGAGTTGCCGTGTGACGCAGGGCGAGGCCCAGGAGAACCGGACGGGCACGTGCGAGTGGCAGAGAGAGAGAGAGAGAGAGAGAGAGAGAGACGGGGAGTGATGAAAACAAACGCACAGAGAGAGAGACAGAGAGACACAGAGAGACAAGAGAGAGAACACTCGTACGCACACGTACACACACATACAGAAAGAGATAGAGAGACAGGCAGAGATACAGGGAGAGGGAAACAGGGACAAAGAAAAGGATAGAGACAGAGAGATACAGACACAAAATACAGACAGAGGCACAGGCTCAGAGAGAGAAACACACAGAAATAGACAGAGAGAAACAGATAGAACAGAGAGAGACACGGTGAAACATGGACACGTTTTCTTTTTCACAATGATTGAATATGAAAAAACCGGCAACCCGGGTATTTTGCTAGTATTGAATAGTATCATGTACTCTTCAAAATTAATACACAATTTAATAACAAATATGTTCATTATTTCATACACATCTTTGATTCCCTCCTTCAAAAATGACCGGCTGGATCCGCCTTGAAGTAGCACATGTTATATCCATGAAGGTACCGGTGTTTCCCCCACGCTGAAACTTGAAATTTTGCGCTGTCCTACACGTCGCAGTCGGCTTGGGAGGTCTCCCCAGGCTGGTTTTCCGACATGCCCAAAGAGGTCGAGTGAATAGAAATATTTTACACTTTGTTTTTTACTCAATCGAACCCCATACAAATCATGTATTTCCCACAAATACTTCAGATTTAATTTTCTTGTAATGAAAAAACGTTATATGTCATCTAGGGATCAAAAATGAAATTATTTCAAACTTTCAGGAGGAAGCTAATCTAATGAGAAGGCTCTTCAATCGAGATCCTCAGATTGCAAATTGGATATTGGTGGGATTCCATGATTTGTATAAAGAAGGAAAATATGTTACTGTATTTGGTGAGTACAATTGCATACTAATATTGCAACCCATAATTATATATGGTTATGAATATATATGGAAAATGGTTATGAATGTACGAGAACAAATCACAAATGGAGCCAGGATTCTGTTTTAAAATATTAAGCAATATTTTTTAAGATACGAAGAAAATTGCGTGTATTGTCTACGTAATTTCTAAATTGCGAATGTAAAGTCCATTTACGAGAGCCATTCATGTTTATAAAGAATGTTTAGGGAGGAAACAACGAAACTTCGAAAATAAACTCTTTTTTAAGTCAATTTTAAGCATATTTTGTCTAATAACTTCCAACGAAATTACGAATGGTTAAGTTGCGATAAGCACTCAAAGGTTGATATGAAAACAAGTAGTCTTACAGAATCGCACAGACTTTCCCGTATTAGTTTTCTATTTCCTTGGGTCTCGGCTAGCTATTCGGAATTGCCACATACTTGCCATCTATCGCCGCCCAAAGTACCTTTTTTGACATTTTCTTAATTTTTCGGTTTCCTAATGATAGACCGGAAATATTAATTTAAGAATATTAAAGAACACTAAAATCTCGTCCAAAAATTGCAATTTTCGTTGAAAAATTTGGAGCCGCTTTTAAGAAAATGGCGTTTAGGCGTTACTAATAATGCGAAATATGAAGCACATTTTCACAGAAAATTTTTGAGTTTCCGAAACACTTCATTTAAGGACATTTAAAGCACATTCACTCACAAATACAATAGTGTTTATAAATTGCTGGAAATGTGCTTATTAAGGGAGTGAGAGAACTTTCAAAAAAATTACATTTCTGTAATTTTTGAAAAAACAAAAAAATACCTCAAATTTAATTTTACGTCATATTAAAGAGTGCAATTAGCACTATCCGTTTGACAAGTTTGAAGAAAAAATTTGGAGCCATTTATGAGAAAATGGCGTTTGAGCGTTTCTGAAAATGCGGAATTTTGAGCTAGTTTTTACAGAAAACGGTTGAGTTCTCGACAGACTTTACTTGTCATTATTTTAAGGTCATGAACTCGTAAATACAATAATGTGTACAAATTGCCGCCAATGTAAATATTCCCGACGTGAGAGACAAATCAAAAAATTCATTTTTATAATTTTTGATAATATAATTGATATATTTGTAAATATTGATTGATTATATTTTGATAATATTTTGATTTTATAATAATAATGAAGCAATATGGCGTTTATGTTATCTCATAGAGTACATTTAGTACTATCCCTACCAAAAATTTAAAGAAAAAATATGGAGCCGTTTATGAGAAAATCTTGTTTTTGTAATTTTTTAAAATTGCATACATTGCAATATTGCGAGAAAACTACTAAAAGTTTCAAAAAATGTACATGACCTTAAGGAAAGAATTCACAATGTAGAGAAAATTTTATTTGAAGGAAAAATCTCTACCTTTAATTTTGTAGTTGTAGGAAGAGGCCCACTTTTGCAATCGAAAATTCAAAGAAAAACGGTGAAATTCGGATCTAAGCCACCTTAATAAGTGTGTTTTATTCTACTGTTACAAGAAATTTAACCCTACAGTAGTAACGTGACTTTTTGAAACAAAAGTGGTAACGTGGGGTGTCTCCAGACCCCCAAACTCTTTTCATGATATATGCTAATTTTTTTAAAAAAATTAATATAATATTCTTCTCTTATTTTTAACAATATTTTGCGTGTAATGAATCAATTTACTAAGAATTTAGTTGCTAAACAACTCTGAGAATTCATCAGGAAAGCATCTAATATTTGGAGTTAATTTTTCTACCGGTCTGCGCGTGTTGTCACATCGAAGCCCATGTTTCGTAGGAGAAATTGAAATCTTTTCAAATTGAAAGTACAATGGAAAATTTCAATACACATATTATCCACATTCCACAATTTAGCAAGATTTTGGTGTCCTGATTTCACAGACCCAGGCAAGATACGTAGAACAATTACTGCCTTCATTTTCCCTTTGTCAGTTTTGTAGGTGTTGAGATCATTTTTATTCGTCTCTAAATCCATTTCATTTTTGATGTTGGTGGATTCTGTAATTCTCTCAATCATATCCAAATCAATAAACAAAGTAAACATTATCCTGGTATTTTGGAATTGCGTGCAGACTGCTTTTTCCAGGGCGGTGAATAACGATATTCTGTTCCCGCTTTCAGCAAAAGTTGGCTTATTCTTCCACTCCTTTCTTAAAATATAAAGTGACCTAAAATGTTCGTGGTACTTCAGTATTAATTTTGCAGGTGAATCCTAACGTAAAAATACAGCTTGCAATACGTTCCCAAACTAATAGAATGTACGAGACTGAAGACACCTTTGTTAACGTAGAAGGTAACGCGGGGGTCTCTGAGCACCCCGAACAAAACAATAGTTTGCTACACGAATAAAACTCACTAAACTGGCAAACTGAGATCACACTAAATATCATGATACAAAAAGAGAAAGGTACTAAAGCAATGGTCAGGGTAGCCAACATGGGAAATACAACAAGCGGGAATAAAGGATCGTGGGGGTCTCACAGACCCCCGCGTTACCACTCCCGGGTCAAAGAAAAATTTGGAGCCGATTTTGAGAAAATTTTTTAAATGTCCAGGGTGCTTCATGTAATGTACCCCCAAATTTTGAAGGAAATTTTTCAAAATCGCGGCGCCTCGAGTGGAACCAGATCGACCTGGAAATATTCGTTTTGGAAGAAATCGTACTAATAGTTTAGGTGCTAGTGTTGTTCAAAGACACCAGACGGACGGGCAGACAGACAGACGGACGGACGTTTTGCTTTCAATTAGTTTTTCGGTATCAAGATCCCACAAAAATAGGTATTCTGGCTACACCAGGTATTAGAGGATTTTTTAATTTAGCAACAGATTTTATCCATTTTTTCGTTATCAGAGCCCGGCAATGAATTTTTTATGTCGAAAATTCGCCTTTTTTTCGGGAAGCGTTACATAGCTTTCCCTATACTACGTATATTACTCCGTATATACGTATGTAAACGGGAAAGTAAAAAGTATTTAAATAACATAATTCATTTATTTATTATTTCTGTTTTAATTTATCTTTGTAAACAAATGTATTCATTTCTTTTGTAAATAATAAACAATTTGTGTTTTTGGAACGTTTCGATGTTTCTGAAATGCAACTTTGACAGAGAAATTATTTTTTCAAACCAACTTTTGAGTACTTATTTGCGTCTCAACCATTCGAAATATCCAAGGAATTTTTAGACAAAATATGTTTATAATTTATTTAAGATCTTACTTTCACAATAGCGTTGTTTCCTTCCCGGATGTCCTGTAAAAATATTCTAAAATATGTATTCGTCTTTTGATTTATATTGTGTATTTTTAATTATGTGCCTTTTTGTTTTAAAATGAAAAATGTTTCTGAATATGAATTTTCAAATGTTTATTTTATTCAACAGGTCAACTTTTGTCAAAGACTGGTTACTACACTTGGCAAAAAGGTCAACCTGATAACTACCGAGATGAAGACTGTGGCTCAATAGATCGTGCGGCTTTATTAAATGACCTTGATTGTGAATACCCATGTCCATTTGTATGTGAGTTTCCACTCTAAATGTAGATGACGAGAAATACCAAATGCATTAAAATTATGGTTTTTAATTTTCATTCTGTATCTAGACATCATTTATAATTGCCATACCTAAAATTGTAATAATACGTATGTTCCCTTTATTGTTTTCCTACATACCGTAATACATTACGAAACGTTCGTAATAACTAGAGCCCGGAGGTTCAGGCAATTACTTAACCTAAAATAGGCAGACAATGCATTTATTTTTACCAAAAATATGGATGAAAAAGGCATTTTTTCTAGCTAAAGTAGGAGTTCAAAAGTCATATAAACAATGAAAAATAACATTTAAAAGGAATTATTGTAGAAAAATTAATAATTAAAATGATTCGTATTTTTTCTAATTGTAAAATTAACGTGAAGAGAAACGATATTTTCGTAGTAATTTTGATTCACATACCATACGGTTTTCTGAACCACAAATTTGTTTTATTCGTGATGCTCTTTTAGAAATTTTGTTTTGGTCTCCGTTTTGAATCTTGAAGTGGCATCAGTAAAAATGGAATTATATTTTTCATTCTTCCCATTTTTGTAATCGCCAGCACTGAGAAGGGTTTATCACACACACAGAACTGTGCCAACCCTCCCTATTTAACTACTGCGACCACCTTGCATATGCATGGTATTTACTCTTATATAACCGAAAAATTATATGGTGGTTTCATTTCTCGCATTAGGAAGCCGAAAAATCCAGAGAATGTGTAAAAAATGTCCTTTGGGCCCCCCAAGAAGGTATCTAGGATGATCATCATTCATAACAGACGTCATTCGCTCGGCAGCAGTGGTCGAGGCAACATCGTGTAGCCCGCTCAGTGTAGCTCTGCGGTCTGTGACTAGTTTGCGTGTTATTATCGAACTCAAGAAGTTTGTGTCAGTGTAAAGTGAGCAGTATACTTCCGTCCATAGAACTGTTCTGATTACGACCTACCTGTTTCTCATTGTGAATGGGGAACAGGAAATAAATGGCCGATACCGAAGCGGCTATCGGAGGGCAGGCCTCTGACTACAGGAGCCAGCCCGTTGAAGGAAACCAGACCGACCGTCCAAGGTACAACAGAGTTGTTGCCAATGCCATGTACCCGGAGAAGGAACAAAGTATTATAATTGAAGGCAAAGACCACAGCACACCCCTCGAACGGTATGTAGAAGCACTAGCAATGATTGTTTCACCTAGTCACATCACGTATGCATCAAAAATTTTAAATAATAGAGTGTGTATATTTTTGAGCAGTAAACAGTTAGTAGATGATGTAACAGAGAAGTACAAGACTATTAATATTGAAGGTTCCTCCCAAAATATTCGTTCTCTTGTTAGTAGGCAAAAGCGCATTGTAATTTTAAATGTTTATCCTATGATTCCTAACGCAGTAATTGAAGATGAACTAGACAAACTAAAAGTGATACGCAGTTCTCAAGTGTCATTTCTCAGAGCTGGTTTCGGTAAAGAGCAGTTCACTCATATCTTAAGTTTCCGTAGACAAGTGTTCGTACCGGAAGATTCAGTAAGCAAGATACCTGAAGCCATACTGATCACATACAAAGGAGAAAGAAACTGGATTTACATGTCTAGCGGCATCATTAAGTGTTTTCACTGTAAGGAAGAAGGACACATTGCCAAAAACTGCAAAAATTTAGACGTTAACCCCAATCAATCGGAAGACATAATTGAAAATAATGTTTCCCCCGACAACGAACAAAGTGACAAGGTACTCAGTTACCATGAATTCCCCCCACTCGACCAAGGCAAGCCTGTGAAGAGAGCCTTATCACAGATCACAAGTGTTCCCACCAATGAATCGAGTGAACTTCAGGAAGGACAATTTAACCATCCCCAAGGTAGAATTAAAGATGCGGCAAAACAAAATAAGAAAAAGAAAATGAAGGTCGCTAGAGAGAACCCCATTAGTAGTGGCAGCAATAAGAAGAGCATAGTGGAGCAACTAGCTCCAGTGAAAGAAAGAATAGAAGGATCAAACAATGTTCTCACGTACGATCAACTAAAACACTTCCTGGAAAACAGTTACGGTGTAAGTAATCCCCTTCAAATATCTCTCAGTTATACCAAAGAGACAGGGAAGCTAATTGAAATGCTTAAAGAAATATACCCATTACTGTCTGACAGAAGAATAACATCAAGATTTACCAGAATTATGAAGAAACTGAAGGACCCAGTTCTCTCAGATTCTTCAAGAGAATCGTCCGACAACGAAATAACAAGCGAAGATTTTCAAACATGAAGATAAAAATTTTACAATGGAATGTGAACGGTTTTCACACCAGATATGAATTTCTTCAGAAGATTCGAAAAGATGACAACTATGACATACTGTGCATCCAGGAAACCAATTTCAAAAATAAGTACCATTTCAATATTAAAGGTTATCAATGTTTTTATAAAAACAGATTGGTTTGTGCAAATGCCAGTGGCGGTGTTGCGATCTATGTTCATAACTCGATCAAATGTAGTGAATGCGCCATTACAAGTGACCTAGAAGTATGTGTGATACAACTGTATATTGGCGGTAGTAGCTTTCATCTGTGTAATGCATACATTCCAAATGCGTTTCAACTAGAATATCACCACCTAGACAATTTATATTCACAAATATCAGGAGCGGTACTGATAGTCGGTGATTTTAATAGTCACAATTTGATTTGGGGATCAGGCAGAACGGATCGTAGAGGAAAACTTGTTGGTGATTTTGTGAATAATGAAGATTTAATGGTCTTGAACGACTGCAGAAAATCTACATACTTCAACGTGGGCAGCGGAAACTCAACGTGCATCGACCTAAGTATCTGCAATCCAACTTTGGCGAGATATCTGAAATGGAATGTGATGGAGGACCTTCACAACAGTGATCATTACCCCATAACATTGACATATGAGAATTCTATTACACCTGAGGATATCTATGTACCCAGATGGATATTTAAAAAGGCCAACTGGAAGTCGTACCAAGACATCATTGCAGTCAAAGTCCAGAAGCTAAAGAAATTAAACATCGACGATTCAGTACAAATAAATGACATTCTGAGCAACTTTACAGAACTTATACTGTCTACAGCAGAGGTTACTATACCCAAAACAAAAAACACTAAAAGTAAAAAGAAACTACCTTGGTGGACAAAGGAATGTGAAGAAGCGGTTATGAATTACAAGCATTGGTTCAATGTATTCAAGAAACATAAAACAAATGAAAATCAATTCAGGTTTAAGTCAGCACGAGCCAGGGCTAGAAGAACCATAAAAGAATCCAAGAGGACCTGCTGGAAGGAATACATATCATCCTTAAACAGTAAACTGAACTACACGGAGGCATGGAAGCAAATCAACGCCATTGATGGAAAATATAGAACAAATTACCCGAAGTTTATACACATGCCAGATGGTCAAGTTATTGAAGACCCGTTCGACATTGCGAACAGCTTTGGAAAGTGCTTCGCCTCTAATTCAAGTGATAAGAACCTTGCAGATGGCGTCATTAAACATAAAGAAGAAACTGAGAGATCTCCCCATAACCTTGAAGTAGAAGAAGATGAAATAGATGATTCTATACAACTGAATGCACCCATTACGTTTCGAGAACTTAAGGTCAATATACGTCAACTAAAAGACACCAGCGCCGGCCCCGACGGAATACCTAACATATTTATCCGTATGCTCCCTGAAGAAGCTATCAGTGTCCTTTTAGACATTTACAATTATTTATATCTAAACAATGTCTTTCCACAAAAATGGTCAGAAGCAGTTATTGTCCCAATTCACAAACCTGGTAAGGACAAATTTTCAATAGACAGCTACAGACCAATTGCCTTAACTTGTTGCCTGTGTAAATTACTTGAGAAGGTTGTGAACCACAGACTTAAATGGTACCTAGAAAAACATCAGATAATATCACCCCATCAAAGCGGTTTCCGTAAGAACCGATCTGCTTTAGACAGCATTGCAGTAATCGAGAACAGCATTTACAATGGATTCGCCAATAATATGTTCACAGTGTTATTAAGTCTCGACATCGAAAAGGCATATGAGATGGTCTGGCGCAGACGTATCATGGACATAATTACGAAACATGGAATTAAAGGCAACATAGCTAAGTTCTTAAATAACTTCATTAAAGAAAGGTACATTAATGTCAGAGTGAGAGGATCCTTATCAGAGAGATATATGTTGGCAAATGGAGTACCACAGAGCTCTGTGCTTAGTGTAACCTTGTTCCTGTTGATAATAAATGAACTTCAGACCAAAATCAAACCACCTGCGATAGTCAGCATGTACGCGGACGACTGTAATATATGCATTACAGGTAAACATCTGTCATCAATAGCAGTTATAGCTCAAAACATCTTAGACACCATTCTCGCATTCTCCACTGAAGTTGGTCTAAAATTCTCGAAGACGAAATCTACATTCATCATTTTCTCCAGGAAACGATCCACTGAGAAGACTCTATCCTTAAACCTGGGTGAACATAAGATAAATCAATGTAAAACCTTGAAAGTCTTAGGCCTAACACTTGACGAAAGGCTATCCTGGATACCTCACATTAAAAACTTGAAAGTGGAATGCACCAAAAGACTAAACTTGATGAAAATCATAAGCCACTCAGCGTGGGGGCTGACTATACAGTGCTTAGAAGAACATACCAGGCATTGATCAGAGCTAAAATGGATTATGGCAGTATATTCTACGATGCTGCAAACAAGAATATTAAAAGAATACTCGACCCTATCAATAACACTGGTGCCAGACTGATATGCGGAGCATATAGAACAGGTCCGGTAATAAGCATGTTACAGGAAGCTAAATTACCTCCCCTGGATAAAAGAAGAAGAAATCTAGTTTATTTATTTATTTATTTATTTAGTCAAAAAACAGTAAAAACTGTATATGACGTGTGGGGAAAGAAATTTATCTGCGCACATTTTCTTGAGGGCCAGAATTTTATTTAAAAAAAAAAAAAACCGAAAACGAAAAAATTAATTTAGAAAATAATTATTTTAGAAAAATAAGATATTTGAAAAATGTTTTTTCCCGAGTTATAGAAAATCAATTTCAACTGTAAATGAACTACAAGCAAAAGGAGTGCTCAACAAAACGTGCGCACAGTGAAGCTACATTTACGTCCAGAAGCAAAACAAGGGGCCATCTCAGCATTTGCTCTATGGATCAGGGAAACTGGACAAAAACCTGATCGAGATATATAATAAAAATATATAATAAATAATATATATAATATATATATATAAGGGGTCATTGACCCGGAAGCTGAAGTACATTACTTGTTACAGGCGTATTAAATATTTTTTAAATGTATACAATGCAAACATAAACTAATTCATTATTTATCTTTGTTTTGTTACATTATTTTTCTTTTTCACGATCAGTATAGTCTCTAATTGTATAGAAACAGTTTTGCAGCAGAAAAGATTTTACTTTTAACTTAAATTTGTATACCGACTTTAATTGTTTTATGTCATCTGGCAATGCGTTGTAAAGTAACGTACATGTATTGTATGTTGATTTCTTGTACTGAGCTGTTGATACTGACACTTGATGCACGTGATTTCTACGGCGTGTGTTGTAATTATAAATATCAATATTGCATGAAAATATGTTCCCTCCGTTAAGTAGGTCATTTTTGACAAATATTACAGATTCGTAAATAAATAGACAAGGCAATGGTAGGATTCCCAGCTCAATGAAAAGAGGCTTACAGAAATCACGTGGAAGGCATTTTTTCATTATTCGAATAATTTTCTTTTGCAATCTGAACGTCTGAATACTACAGGATGAGCTTCCCCAGAATATTATGCCATATCTCAGGCGGGAATGCACATTTGCAAAATAAACGCAACGAGCTGCATGAAGGCTGACAGAATTTGAAAGAATTCTGAATGCATAGCATAATGAACTTAATTTAGTGTTTAATTCTGTTATATGTACATTCCATTTGAGGTTTGATTGAATTGAAAGACCTAAAAATTTTGTTGCCTCAACATCAGCTAATTGCATATTGTTCATTTTCAATGGAACATGCGATTTCCGATTTGAGATGCAAAAATGCATTGAAACAGTTTTTCTTTCGTTAACAATTAATTTGTTATTATTAAACCAATTTGAAACTTCTGAAATTGTACTATTTACTGCTTCTTTTTTGCAAAGAACATTCGTGTCATCAGCAAACAGAACCGTTCTTCCATTTTTAATAGACGAGGGCATATCGTTACATATAACAGAAAGAGAATAGGACCTAAGATCGAACCTTGCGGGACCCCATGCACAATTGGCAAAGAATTGGAAATATAAGTATGTAATGTCCTTTCCTGCCAGTATGGTATTTCTACTCTTTGAGTCCGATGTTTAAGGTAAGAAGTTATCCAATCTAGGGCAACACCACGAATTCCATACGAAGGTAATTTTGAGAGCAAGATCTTATGGTCAATAACGTCAAAAGCTTTCGAGAGATCTAAGAATATTCCAATGGGTATTTCATTTTGGTCTATTGATGAAGCAACATCTTTGAGAAAAGAAAAAATGGCAGTTTCCGTAGATTTTGATTTTCTAAAACCGTGTTGTGAGTCTGAAAACGCTCTGTTTTTCCTGAGAAATGTTTCCATTCGTAAGTAGTAAATAAATAAATAAATAAAAAGATGTTTCTCTGCCTCCTTGGTTACGAGATTTTGATCACAAGACACTGCAGCATCTGCAAGTAGTCAGAATTTTTTCTCCAAATCGCGGATAACAATATCCGATTTGTTTGCTGCTATAGTGCGATCCGTTTGAATTTGTTAGTCGTACAATATTATATATATATAATATATATATATAATATATATATATATAATATATATTATAGGATATATAATAAAAATTACAGCTAACTGTAGCAACCCTATGAATCAAATTTACCAGTTTACATGCAGACACAAGAAAAATTTATGCTTCAAAAAGAAACTACCAAAACCAATTTCTTTACGGGTTATACAAATACTAAGCACGATATCAGAAAACATTCCCCCTCTTAAACCTATCAGTGTTACTGACTATGCACCATGGACTATGCAGGACATTAAAGCTGTGGAACTGACAAACAATTCTAAGACGACAAATACTCACAATAAAGAGATAAGAGCCATAATAGGAGAAGAAATCGCCAAATATAAGAACTACAACAAAGTATACACAGATGGCTCGAAGAGCAGCAACTTGGTGGGATGTGCCGCTGTAACACCAACGAGTAATTTCAAGCAAACTGCCCGACAAGTACTTCGTTTTGTCCAGCGAGTTATACGCCAGCATCACAGCATTAGACTACATTCTTGAAGACGGTGACCATAAATATCTGATAGTAACAGACTCCAAATTGGCTCTATCAACCATTGGAAATGCGTTTTATTCAGGACATCTGCTAGCGTTAGACATCATTAACATGTTAAGAAATTCCCACATTAAAGGAAAAGACATAGTTTTTGGATGGATTCCGGCTCATGTGGGTATCAGTGAAAATGAGCTGGCAGACAGATCCGCAAAAGAGGCATCACAACTTGAGGAAAGAAGTAACCTTCCCGTAATACCAGAAGACTATCACGCCCATATAAAGAGAAATCTACAAGAACTTGACAGGCAAGAATGGAATAATAATGCTCGCTGTAAACTAAGAAGTGTCTGTGAATATGATTTATACAATCCGGCCACATCCTTCTGTAGAGCTGACCAGATTGTGTTATCCCCTGGCGAAAATCGGTGTGTACGCTAAACGTACGCCAATGTAGGGCAAACTTGCACGGAATGCGCATCTGCAATGTACGGATGTGAACAAGAGCTTGTCACGATATGTGTTTTTGTGTACCGAACGTGTAATTTGGCCCAAATGAATGTACGCTTGAGCTGAATTGGAACGTACACGACGTCACGTGTACACGATGTACGTGTACCATTACCAATCGATGCGTGCACCTAGGTTACGAAAACTAACCTAACCTATTTACAGAGGAATGCGTTCCAGTAGAAAATCTTTCACGATTCTGCCTAGATTTTCTTCCGGAAAAATTCTCATGAGAACCGAATGTTTCTCAGAGATACATTTTATACTGAAGGTTCCACAAAAAAAAAAAAAAAATCCAAACATAATTGTGCAAAAGATTCACTACTGAAACTGTCCGCGTAAAGGACTCACTAGTTTGATGTTGCATCAAGTACATTCAAATGTGATATATCATGGAAGATGTTTCAGAACACGTTTGATACTTACGAAAATAGCAGTCACACAATAGAAATAAACACATTTCTATGAATGAATTTTAATATCTCGTAACCTCATTCTTACAAATTGATTGTATTACTGGTGGTAGCTGGGAACAGAAGAATGTTTTGCTCGTAAACGTATTACCTTGAATTAACTACAGCCCTCCTATCAAACATTGCTTCTCGCAGGTCGGGTGCATTGAAAGAATCAAACAAAACCAAAATTAAATTTAAACAAAAACTTCCTTTATTAACTCTTATCGCTATTCACAACCTCGTCTGCTGCTCTTGGGCTAGGAAAAGTTTACCTATAACACACGGATGAATGAATTACAGTATCTGGCCTTAATCTCAGTAATAGTTCTCTTAAAATTTGCTTGTTTTAAAGGTAGTTGGGAATAGGATGAGATGAATAATATACTCACTCTGGTGATATTATTTTCTTTTTACCTGAGAATACAGGAAAAAAATAAAGAGAATTTTGGAACATTTAACATCATAATCAACTTAAACCTTGAGTTGCAATTCATGAAATAATTCTTGTGGTAAGAAGTATTCTAATGAACATAGAATTTTCATTTAATGAGGTAATTTATCAATGATTGACTGGAACTCCAATTGGTGGTTAACTTGGTACAGTGTTTCCAGAAATTGTTAAGCGTAGACTTGAAGAATCAATCCTACCTGGCCTGTTAAATTGTTTTGTACAAAAGATATGTGGATGACCTATTAATTATAGTTGATGAAAATGACATTAAATTTGCTCAATATGTTTAATTCTTGTGATGAATCCAGTTCACTTTAGAAAAAAAATAATCAATCTATAACTTCCTAGATATCTATATCAAACATGACAACGGAAAAATATCAACAAATTGGTACAGAAAAGGTAATGCTGCTAATCGTATCCTTAATTATTTACCTAAACATCCCATACAGCTAAGAGAGGCATTGTTTATGGCCTCGTAGATAGAGCAATAAAATGATCCCATCCCATTCACCAGGAATGTCATATAAAAATAGTACATGATATATTTATTTAAAAAAAATTCTGTTGAGTACATAAAGAAGAAGAGAGCAATGCTATGTGGAATGTTTAATATCATACCTGATCAACCCTATTCCAAAACCTTAGCTGTTAACAAAACTATAGTTTTGCCATATGTACCTAAAATTACTAACAAAATAATAAAAAATACAAAATATAATATCTAGACATATATTAACAAACAAACAATCTTATTAGAAATGTTAAAGATGTAATTCCAGCTTCTGAAGTGGAAAAAGGAAACTATATCCGTTGCCAACAAATCCACAATCAACAATCAACAATTGGCCAAACAAAACGAAGAATAAAACAAAGAATACATGAGCATAAAAATAACTTAGAGAAATTCATTAAAAACAATTTCAAAGCACAGAATTCAGCATTCACTTAAATTTGATTTTGAAAATCTATCAATTTTAGACAAAAACCAAGAATATATGCCAGGTTAATTTCCCAAACGTTATTTATCAAAATTAATAAAATAATAAATTCAAATCAAGAGGGTAATCTTCTTACCACTTCCTATTCCACTTACTACTTTAAATAAAATAAATCACAAAATTTTTTTGAAAACATCTTAAGATGAGTCTCTCTCCATAATTGTATTTTGTATTTGCATGTGTTGCTGGTAGTTTTATCATTAAAAAATATAACTGTTATTTTTAAAATGATTTTGCAGTATTTACAGAACTTATGCCTGAAGATAATTTATTTTTATAGTTTTCAGAATCTTATGTTTTAATACAATCAGTAGTCCTGTTTATTACGCAATCAGTGAATTGTATTTGATGTAATTCCAATTATAGAAATATCTTGTTTTTATTGGAAGCACAATGTTTCACAAACTAATTGTTTGAAACTTCAGGTACATACATGTATTACATCAAATACAATTTACTGATTGCATGTTAAACAGTACTTCTGATTGTATTAAAACATAAGATATTGAAAACTATAAAGAGAAATTACTGCTTAATAGGTTAAAAAGAAAGTACTGTTTAATACGCAATCAGTAAATTGTATTTGATGTAATTCCAATGATTGAAATATATTTGTTTTTATTGGAAGCACATTTCACAAACTAATTGTTCACTACTTCAGGTACATACATGTATGTACCTGAAGAAAATCTTGTTTTTAGAAAATAGTTAGAAATATCTTATTTTTATTGGGCTTCCAATAAAAACAAGATATTTCTATAATTGGAATTACATCAAATACTGATTGCATATAAAGCAGTACTACTGATTGTCTTCAGACATAAGATATTGAAAACTATCGAAAGAAATTATATTCATTCAATTATACACAATAGACAACATTAACCAAATTGGTGTAAAAATTAGCATATGATAGCACATTTTATTTGCATATTGCAAGAATGTTAACTAATAGTGTAGTATTTTTGGGCATTCATTATGAAAACTTGAAAAATTAGCTAATGTGAAGTAAAATGCTTCAGTTAAAAAAATATCAAAAACATCCAATTGGAAACCTGTCGTAACGTATTGCATGTAGCACAATTCAATTAACATGTAGGCTTACTAGTCATAATAACTCAAATATATCTTGGTTTCTTGAAAGAGTCAAGGAAAATTATTCTTAAGTTTAATTTATTTAAGTTTAAGAAAATCATTAGTTAAAAAAATAAATGCTATGGAGCAACACAATATTGTGATATACCAGAATACGATGGATTTTATTTAATGATGTTAGTTAGACATGGGGTAGATAAATGGGGATTCAATATGGCGGTATGGGCCTTAGCAACGGCGGCGCAGAGGTTGGCAAGGTCAACAAACTATACGCGGGCCCTGATGACGTCAGGACGCCGGCTAGATGGCTGAAGAACCTAAGAGGGAATTGGTGCAAAAACGAATGACTGTCTGAGGTCGCGGCTACTTGGATTTGTAAGAGACGCACGGGTTGGCTATAAAAGATCAGATAGTCTAATGTTGCCGCCGTGTTTTGAAATAATAGAAGGATGGACGCCGACCGAGCCATGAAGGGTTTAAAAATGCATTAAACAGGACATTCTGACTCGGGGTGTCGTAGAGTGAAGATCGTACATTCCGTCTCTGGGTGTCGTGGAGTGTAGATCGAACATTCTGACTCTGGGTGCCGTAGCGTAAAGATCGTCTGTAGACAATATAGTGGGAAAGTGAAACTTGTATTTTTCTTGTAAGAGAAGTGATAGCTTGTTTTCGGACTTTGTCTTGTGAGAGAAGTGATAGTTTGTTTTCGGACTTTGAAATAATTTACCAGAAGTGATTTTCGGAGGACTTGTTCAGATTTTCGGACATTGCAGTTGGACTTCAATAGTCTACATAACCGGTGGGAGAGATTAGGAACCGGGAGCGTCGGACAAGACTAACAGATAGTTTAGGCAGTGTGGACTGGACGTGTCAGCGGCGGCGCAAGACCGGAAGAGAGAAGCGGAACTTGGAATTAACAACGGCCAAGTGAGAAGCGACTACGGAGCGTTGGCATGCAAAAACGGTAAAAAAAATACTGCAGTATAAAAGAGACAATTTATTCAGAAGGGGTCATGACCATCTAATTAATTGTTTTAATTTAAAAGTTAAATAAATTGTTGAATTTTGTTCTTTGGAAAAGAAAAGAGTTTTTTCATTTGTCAATCATAATTTTTAATTAGTTGAAAGCATAATTATTACATTTCAGATTCCACGCCATACTGTATAGTTGGCAGATCAGGTAATCGGCTATCGAGGCGATAGCGAGTATTTGTATCCGGACCCATCGACCTAAGCTAGCTGGATGTTTAGATAATTTTTGTTAAATCAGATAGAAAAACTTTGATAGTAATTCATGTAACCTGTTTCTGGCGCCCAAATCTTAATAAATTTGGAACAGGACATGATTACAGCCACGCTTTTGATGAGACGTGAGAATGGTATATTTCAAAATGGCGCGCCAAGTGGGGCATATTTTGTTATAATTTATAACAAAGTGAAGTACGTTAATGGAGTTATTATAAATTATAACAAAGTGATCTGATGGAATCTGAAATTTCGTGATTGACATATGAAACTAACGTGTAATTATAAGAAAGAGCCAAAACCATTTCATTGACGGTATTTGAAAGGAATTTGATAGAGAAAATTCTAATTTGTATTATAATTTAAGATGGAGACTAGAAGTAAGACAGCACGTGCCGAAAATATTGAAGTAGATAATATGGCGGATACCGGTATGAATCCCGAAGGAGATATTTCGCGAGACGTAGTTGAAATAGAACAGGAAGTAGCGGTATCTCCAGTAGTTAATACGGATTCGAGTAATTTAATAATTAAATGTTAGCTGAAATGAAGGCAGAAATGAACGCTAATAATGCTAAATTAGAAAATAATAATGCTAAATTGGAAAATAAACTTGAAAATATAAAGATAGAAATGAATAGTCAAACACAGGAATTTAAGAATTTTCGCGAAGCCATATGTGAGGAGATATCACAATTACGGACCGAAACAATTAGTGAATTCAGTAATATTTATTCAAAAATAGACTCATTGAATTGTCAAGTAAATCAAATACAGGAAGAACAAAAGGAATGCTTGAATAAAATGAATTCGGAAGTTGTAGCTTTACGGGAAAATGTCACCGCGTTAGAACATTTACAAACTCAACAATGCGAAAAAATGACAAACGTTGAATCGCGTTTAGAATGTTTGAATGATATAGCGCAACAACATGGCGATAAAATAGATAATCTTGAATTAAAAATGGTTGTGACAGACAACAAGGTAGAACAGCAGATACAAGAGGGGCTAAGGAGTTTTAAAACCTTGCAAGAGTCCGAATCGGAAAAACAGTTAGCTAATATCAAGGGAAAAATAGACCAATTGGAAAATGAAGTCCTAACACGCGCGCAGGGAAATGTAATAACTTCCGCATCCGCGTTGGTTTTACCAAGCTATTTGAAATTCCATGGGGATGTTAAGGAACAACCTTGGTCATTCATTTCAAAATTAGAAAGCTACTTTACGATCAACAACATTCCGGATAGGTTAAAATTACATGTTGTCGAGCAAGCAATGTCAGCGAAAGCGCATCATTGGTGGACATCTTTAGTTCCAGAACCAACAAGTTATAAAGAGTGGAAAGATAAATTTTTAAGGCGTTATTGGAATGAAAACCATAAATTTGATTTAAAGTATAAATTGATGAGTGAGAAATATAGGAAAGGCGGGGCGGAAACCATGTGCGATTTTGCGACACGCAAAATTGCAGCATTTAAGGCTTGCGAAGAAGGAATAAATAATAATGACTTAATTAGAATTATTATTCGACAGTTGCCAGTTAGTATCCAAAATTTACTATGGAACTCGATGCCCGTAGATTACGAAGATTTGGTGGAGCGGCTTAGCCTCTTTGATCGGACATTGAATGGCGACGGATATCATGATAATATAAATGGAAAGAGTAATGGAACGGGAAAACAAGCCGATAGTGATAATTGCCAAGGAAAGTATAGCTCAGAAGGGAAGGGCGAGCGGGGAAATGAGACCAAGATAGAGTCCAAAAAGTCCGGAAATGGTTATCCGCGACGATTTAAGGATGACAAGAAACACGAACATGTAGAAATTAATGTCATAGAGCAGGAAAACTCCCATTGTTCGAAGTAAATAGGCGGGTTATTTCGAACAATAAGACTGATGAGACGATGATTACAGAGTTGAATAGCATCGAGGTATCAGCGGATGATTTATTAAGAGAAGATACGGACGAACGGGCGGAAAATAGCACGTGTTTAGTGTTGAAGGGGACATTCCGGAATATACCAGTAGACGTTTTGATTGACACAGGTGCCAATGTTTGTGCGGTATCGGAGGAATTGTATAAACAACTAAAGAAAGAAGGGAATAAGATGGAGGAATTACCTACTAGGAAATTGAATATCCGTACAGCTAACGGGAGGCGCATCGAGACAAGAAGTCAGCAGATTTGGGTGGAGCTGGAAGTCCAAGGGGTGACGATACAGTTTCCTGCAATAGTTATAAAGAATTTGATTCGTCCAATCATTTGGGGATTGATGGCCTGAAGATGTGTGACGCCAAGGTCGACGTAGGTAACAGGAGTATATTGTTACGAACTGACAAAGGGCAACAACATTGTTTAGGGATCAAGGACCAGGAGGGTGAAGATTTGTGTATTTGTGATGTTGCGGAACTAATCGAAGAGACCAGGGACCAGATTCAAGCTGCAGCCGAGAATGCGGTCGATGAAAATGGTGTAGATGTTAGCCATTCCGTTGAGACGTTAGTGAGCAAATATCGAGATGTTTTCGAAGGTTCGAAGGATCCTGTAAAGGGATATCAATTTAAAATTGAATTAATGGATGAGGAACCCTTCAATGTTAAGCAATACCCGATCCCACATATATTTAAAGCCGAGGTACGGAAACAAATAAACACGATGCTGGAGGATGGTATCATAAAAATATCTATAACACCGTATGTGAGCCCGATAGTAATAGTCCGAAAGAAAGATAATAAAATCCGATTTTGTATCGATGCTAGAAAACTCAATAGCAAAACCATCGCTCGTCATGAAAAACCGCCAAAATTGGACGAAATGGGGACATATAATTACAGGAACATTAAGCCGTATAAAAGGGACGATACCTACGACTGAAGATTTGTGTCATTGTAAATAGTTTTGTATATAGTAGTGTATAATAGTTTGTTTGTTTTGTTGTGTTGTTTGTCGTTGGAACGTGCAAGGAATTTCAATTAATATGTTAATAATAGGCAATAAGGCGATACGCAATGAAATGGTTCAAAACTATGTTGGCAATATTCACAAAACAAATGTAAATAGTTTAAGGCTGCAAGATACAAGATATGTGTTGTGTAAAGTGAAAGGTGTCAGTGAATATATCGTAGTGAAGTAAGAAGAAAGTGTTTATTGTAGTCTTGTCATTTAGTTATGTTGTAGCAAACCAAATGACGCTTGGAGAGGGGAAGTTGTGATATACCAGAATACGATGGATTTTATTTAATGATGTTAGTTAGACATGGGGTAGATAAATGGGGATTCAATATGGCGGTATGGGCCTTAGCAACGGCGGCGCAGAGGTTGGCAAGGTCAACAAACTATACGCGGGCCCTGATGACGTCAGGACGCCGGCTAGATGGCTGAAGAACCTAAGAGGGAATTGGTGCAAAAACGAATGACTGTCTGAGGTCGCGGCTACTTGGATTTGTAAGAGACGCACGGGTTGGCTATAAAAGATCAGATAGTCTAATGTTGCCGCCGTGTTTTGAAATAATAGAAGGATGGACGCCGACCGAGCCATGAAGGGTTTAAAAATGCATTAAACAGGACATTCTGACTCGGGGTGTCGTAGAGTGAAGATCGTACATTCCGTCTCTGGGTGTCGTGGAGTGTAGATCGAACATTCTGACTCTGGGTGCCGTAGCGTAAAGATCGTCTGTAGACAATATAGTGGGAAAGTGAAACTTGTATTTTTCTTGTAAGAGAAGTGATAGCTTGTTTTCGGACTTTGTCTTGTGAGAGAAGTGATAGTTTGTTTTCGGACTTTGAAATAATTTACCAGAAGTGATTTTCGGAGGACTTGTTCAGATTTTCGGACATTGCAGTTGGACTTCAATAGTCTACATAACCGGTGGGAGAGATTAGGAACCGGGAGCGTCGGACAAGACTAACAGATAGTTTAGGCAGTGTGGACTGGACGTGTCAGCGGCGGCGCAAGACCGGAAGAGAGAAGCGGAACTTGGAATTAACAACGGCCAAGTGAGAAGCGACTACGGAGCGTTGGCATGCAAAAACGGTAAAAAAAATACTGCAGTATAAAAGAGACAATTTATTCAGAAGGGGTCATGACCATCTAATTAATTGTTTTAATTTAAAAGTTAAATAAATTGTTGAATTTTGTTCTTTGGAAAAGAAAAGAGTTTTTTCATTTGTCAATCATAATTTTTAATTAGTTGAAAGCATAATTATTACATTTCAGATTCCACGCCATACTGTATAGTTGGCAGATCAGGTAATCGGCTATCGAGGCGATAGCGAGTATTTGTATCCGGACCCATCGACCTAAGCTAGCTGGATGTTTAGATAATTTTGTTAAATCAGATAGAAAAACTTTGATAGTAATTCATGTAACCTGTTTCTGGCGCCCAAATCTTAATAAATTTGGAACAGGACATGATTACAGCCACGCTTTTGATGAGACGTGAGAATGGTATATTTCAATATATTATACTTTATAGCACTAATTTGCACACTTTGCTATACCACTTGAAAATCAAACAAGTTATTTCACTTTCTAACAAAATTATTTTATCTGCTATAAGTTAAAAAAAACAACCTATCACACGAATGAAACCATATTTTCTTTGTGTCAATATATGTGTTGTTGTTTCATTGAAATACACACGCAATTTTCGAAATTGACCAAATCACTGCCTATGAACTGGTGGAACTTAATCTTCATAGTGTGGTCAATTTATAAACAGCCAGCATTTGAATATCCTAGATCATACATTGTATTTAGTTTTCTTTTCTACCTCATCAATAATCAGATTATGACCACTCGACACGTTGGTGAAGGTAACCCTAATGTTTTAGGGGTTATTTCTGAAACAATAAATATACTATTATTATGTGTGTATTAAATTTAGTCACAATTAAAGAAACGTATTTGCTTACCATTAAACATGATTGTGTTAGGATTATTTCATGCGTTAACTCTTTACGGGCCATCGATGACGATACGAAGAGAGTTTGTTTGCCACAAGTAAACATACTGGTGTTTGGTAATTTCAAGAGCAGACATTCGATGGGACACACATCCACAATTAGAAATGAAATTATGCGATTTCCACAGAAAATTGCCGCTTACTTCACGAAATCCGCACACTGACCACTGATTAATATATAACTAAACTGCAATCTTCTAAAAGGGCGGGAACTCACCTAACCACCAATACTAACCAACTTTGTGCACACCTTATTTTGTATACAAACGGTACGCTTTATACGGTTTGTGCACACCTTATACAAACGGTTTCAAACTAAGCGTACAAGAGATATGGACTACTGCAGAGCAGGGACGGTGCACAGTAGGCACACAGCATGCTACACTACAGGAACAAGGCACGAAATGAAAAACACGTACAACACAGCTGCTATACAGACCCTCACAACACGGATTTTCGCCAGGGTCTAGATGCAGAATAGGTCATACTAAGCTCATTCATGCCAACTTGATCACCGGGAATTTGACTGTCATGTGTAATGTGTGTAATGTTTCAATGTGTATTAACCATTTATTTTTGTGCCCCAGGTTTGAGGACGACCGGGTGAGACATGCTGTAAATAATGATATGAAAATAGTGCTAAATGACAAAGAAAAATGCAGTCGATTTGTTAATTTTTTGAAGGCCATTAATTTGTACAAAGAAATTTAAAATGTATATGTATATGTTATGTAAAAATGTATATCTATATGTAAAAATGTATATGTATATATAAAAATGTATATGTTGTGATATACCAGAATATGACAAATTTTATTTAACAATATTAGCTGTACATGGGGTGGATAAATGGGTATGCAATATGGCGGTATGCGGCCTTAGCAACGACAGCGCAGAGGTTGGCAAGGTCAACAAACTGTACACAGGCCTTGAAGAGGTCCGGATGCGGGCTAGATAGCTAAAGAAGATAAGATGTGGTTGGTTCAGAAACGAATGACTGACGGAGGTCGCGGCTACTTGAGTTCGTAAGAGACGCATGGGTTGGCTAGTGAAGAGTAGACAGTCTAATTTTGCCGCTGTGTTTTGAAAAAATAGAATGAGAGACGCTTACCGAACCATAAAGGGTTAAAGAACGCATTGAACAGAACATTCTGACTCTGGGTGTCGTGGTGTAAAGATCGTTTGCGGACATTATATTAGGAAAGTGGGACTTGTATATTTTTTTGTGAGAGAAGTAATAGTTTTTTTTCGGACTCTGAGAATTATTTGTCAGAAGTGAAGTCGCGGAGGACTTGTACAGTTTTTCGGATATTGCAGTTGAACTTTAATGTTTTACATAACCAGTGGGAAAGATTAGGAACCGGGAGCGTCGGATAAGAACTGATAAATAGTTTATGCAGTGTGGACTGGACGTGTCAGCAGCGACGCAAGACCGGAAGAAAGATGCGAAACTTGGAACCAACAACGGTCAAGTGAGAAGCGACTACGGAGCGTCGGCAAGCAAAACGGTAAAGAAATACTGCAGTACAAAAGAGATAATATATTTAAATGGTCATGACCATAAAATTAATTGTTAAAATTAACGTTAAATAAATTATTGAATTTTGTTCTTTGGAAATGAAAGGAGTTTTCATTTGTCAATCATAATCTTTAATTAGTTGGAAGCATATAATTATTACATTTCAGATTCCACGCCATACTGTATAGTTGGCAGATCAGGTAATCGGCTATCGAGGCGATAGCGAGTATTTGTATCCGGACCCATCGACCCAAGCTAGCTGGATATTTATATAATTTTGCTTAAATTAGATGGGAAAACTTTGGTAGTAATTAATGTAACCTGTTTCTGGCGCCCAAATCTTAATATAAATTTGGAACAGGCCATAATTACAACCACACTCTTGATGAGACGATGATAAAGGTATATTTCAATGTATATGTATATATAAAAATGTATATGTATATGTTGTTAATATGTCTGTCGCTAATAACCTCAGCAGTTGATGCGACATAAAATAAAATAAATTATTATATTCATAACAGAAAAAAACTAGTTCAAACTATAGAGATTAGAAAACAAAGTTCTGCAAGAAAGTCTGTGCCATTCTCTAGCACCATTAGTTCATTTATTTATTTGCCTCCCTTATTACACATGTGGAGAACATTTAAAGAAAAAAATTTGAAGCTGTTTTTAAGAAACATTTTTTTCGCAAATTTCAAGTGTCAATTACGCAAAAACTACTCGTTTTTTTAGAAAATTGTACATGACAATTTATAAAGAACTAATTTTGTACAACAGACTTTGAGACAAAAATCCCTATCAACAATTTTGTAGTATTTTTTTTTAATTTTCCAAATACCAAGCATCATAGGATTAGCGTCGTATGTTTTACCATCCCTTATTAACGTAAGTAAAGAAAATTTAAAGAACAAAATTTGGAGTGGTTTTTGAGAAAGAAAATTTTGACAAATTTCACATGCAATTGACGCAAAAACTACTCTTTTCTTCAAGAAAGTGTACGTGGCCTTATTTAATGTGCTCATTTTGTACAACCGACTTCTGAGGCAAAAAAGTCTATCTTCAATTTTGCGGTTTTGAAATTGATTTTTGCAATTTTCGAAAAGTTGGAGCTATCAACGAAAATGATACTTCCATCATTCTCTTAAACGTCCTTCACACTATTCAACAACAAAATTTAATCAAAAAATTTGGAGCCATATGGAGAACAAAGAGTTTTCGTCACGTCACGGAGGAGGGGGTAAAAACCTTGTCGCAGCGAGTTGGGGCCTAAGGGTTGTTGATGTGCAAGTTAAAGCCTCTCATAACCACATGCCAACCTCACCTTCTTGGGGTGGGCCCTGTTAACACAAACGAGGAAATGGCGATCGAGTATTGGCGGGATACCCATATTCACAGATGATTTGCAACGGGAGGAAATGCCCACGCTAGTGCTCGTAAGTAATTTAAACGAGCTAGGCCAGTGTCCAGGCTCAATGATGGCAGCCCCACAATGGACACTCCGAGGTATTGGCCAATAACCAGTACTCTCTTAAATAAATATATTAAAGAAACCAAAGCAAAGAATGACCGGACTACTTTGTTGAAGACTTTTGGCATGAAAAGGACAACATAAATTGGATGCTGGAATGTACGTACTTTGGTAGGACCAGGAAAATTGAGGGAAGCAGTAAAGAACGTGGTGGGCTATCGTCTAGAGATTCTTGGGATGTATGAAATCAGATGGAAGGATTTTGACGAACTTAAAACACCGGATGGTTTCTCAGCGAGTTGCGTTCTGCGGCGTTAGGCCCGGCTCTTCGGAGGGTTTCTAAAAACAAGATCTGTGAATTTGTTAATGCAAATAACCAAAATTGTTTGAACATTTTCTAAAAGCAATTTCCCGATATGATTCTCTTCGGCAGATTCGTGTTCAACGTCTCTACCCCGATTTTGACGCAATTCTGAGACATCGACCTGAGAGACGCGATTTGGCATGACTGACGTTTCGCAGAAATGTCAATTTTCTTTGTAAATCCGCAGCTCAAAAATGGAAGCTCCGATTGATTTGCGGTTTGCACTACTGATTTTGTTTCGAATATGAGAATTCGGAAAAGAATTGACCTAATTCCACGCTCAAATTTGAAAATGTTCACTCCCCGAGAACCGAACCGGAGCCGACGAGCCCTTCGTGTTGGGCGCCGTCAAGAACGTACGTACGACAAAGAACGATCCTCCTGCAAAAAAATCTGATTTTTAGGAAATTCATCAACTCTCTCTCCATGAACACAAAGGCGGCGTGTGCACGTACTCTCACGCTGACGCTGCCCGCACCGGCCGCCGCTGCGTCATACAGTCGCGCCCTTGACTGGGCTCACGCAGACGCTGCCCTCACCTGCCTCCGCCGCCGCCGCGTTTCCCAGATCCGCCCTGGCACAACCGTCGAAGCGCAACCGCTGCATGCCAGAGGCGAGGCGATGCCACGCAGCCTCGCTTGCCACGTCATGCAGAGGCGCGCCCTCGCCCAAGCCGACGAGTCTTTGCAAGCGTTCGCCCAGTCGCTTCAAGCCAGTGAGAGATTCGACGCCGGCCATCTGCTTCGTTCGCAGTACCGCCGCGGCAATTCGACGCGCCCTCCGCAGGGCTCATGCAGACGCTGGCCGCACCGACCACCGCCGCGTCACATAGACGCGCCCTTCACCGTGCTCGCCCTCCGGCCAGCACCCGTGCCCGTGCCCAGGCGAAAGGATCTTCGGTTCATTCATACCTGCTTCGTCACTTGTTTTTTATTCTTGATGGTTTGTAATTACGGGACAATAAATATTTGGTATCATTTGTTTAAGAAATACAGCACTAAATCGAACTTTATTTAATCTGAATGGTGACTTTCTCAGGAGCAGGGCCTGAATCCAATCCTTCCCCGGAGAGGAAAACTAAAAACTGTGTGAGATCACCCCGTGGCGGGAGCGACGTCACGTTATGTAGATTCACTTTCTCCAAGTGAGACGTTCATTTCTGTCTAAAACAAAGTTGTATTTTCACAATATCCGAGTTGTGTGCGGTAGTGGACCGGGGAAAAATGGGGCGGGGGAAAGATAAAGCTTTTTTAGATTCCCTACTGTTCCTCAGAATTCAGGAAAGTAAAATGTAGCACTCTCAGAGCAAAGAGGACAATTGTGGATTTCTTCTTTGAAGCGAGAAAAGTTAGATGGTTATTTCAAGTCAACAGTGGCCATTTACACGCATCACCATCATCATACGAATAAGTAGCAGTTCAGACGTCTAAACAAAAAGGCATTTTTCCTGTATTTGCAAACATACGTTGTTTTCCCACATTTTTGTAATAATATAAACAACCCACTGAAAAGGACAGCTTTTACAAATAGATTGTCATTTACACGCATTGCCTGAACGTGTTGCACAAACACAGCTTAATAAGAATGAGCCAGTAATATTTTGTTGACTTTTAAGACTTATTTGTGTAAAAGTTAAGTCTATATATTACGTAGCTCACCAAATGAACTGTTTACTTCTGCCGTTATCACTGCTGGTTATCAAGTCATGTGTATTAATTGTATCGCAACAAATGGCCCCAGTAGTTCATTAAAACTTGGCAAACAAACGATATTGAAAATATAACGTTTGAAAAAAATGTTAACATTACATTTGAAATGTTCAAAGAAAAAAGGTGTAGACAGAAATTCACAAAAACAAAATTTATTTTGCTCACGCTTGTACAATTCGGTTTCTTTCGAATAACATACAATGAAATGGTGGTCCGCAAGCCCAAAGAGTATATCAAGTTCGATCCAGATCCAGTACCGCCAGAAGAAGTCCCTATACACAAGACGAAGTCACCGCAGTCCAGGAAACACACGAAGATCAACAGTACGGCCGGCGTAACAACACTTTTCACACTTCTTCACTCAGGTCGTACTCGCTCGCTTGTGCTCTTGTTGGGAGAGCGAGTTCATTTGTGCAGCTTTGTGAACGCACGAAAGTGCAAATGCACATTCACGCCACTGCGGTGTACACATTCCTACCCTTACGGGCATCTATGGCCAATCGCTTATGCTTTGCCCATTGTTCGGGTTAGTATGAAGCGAGCACAGAAATTAGAGTATTTTCCGAGTCAGAAGCGTCTTTGAAAAATTTAGTAGTTATTTTCTTAATATATTCAATGAACAGTGGCATTGCTGAATCGCGATGTATTACATTAACAGAAATATACCTCGGGGCGCAGAGGGAGGCCCTGAGGTAGTCATTTTAAACTACTTGCATTTTTTCAAGTGAGTATCTGCTGCATTTGCCCAACTGGGGCATGTGTAGTCCATTTGCGGCCTAATAATTGCTTTATAAAGCGTGAGGCAGTTTGCCGTTGACAATTTGCTCCGCTTGTGAAACAAGCTTCGCAATCTGCCTTTGGTCTGCCGCGCTTTCTTTCGCACCTTTTCAATGTGCAGGTTAAAAGTAAGTGGGCTATCTAACGTGACGCCTAGATATTTTACATTTTTTGCCCAATTACTCTCCTCTCCGCATAGCGCGAGCGGCCTCGGTTGAGTGAATCGCCATCGCCGTGTGAAGAGTACAGCTGCACTCTTTCTCACGTTGACTTTGACCCGTCACAGCTTCAGCCACTCCTAGATCTACAATAGTGCTGATCCAAAATACTTCTGGAGTAACTCGATTCTCTTCGACCTGGCTATTACAGCCGTATCGTCGGCGTACAGGTTCTGTAGTTCGGCGTAGTTCTGTTTGTGGGTGAGAGGAAATATCTCGTACGTAAAGGCTGAAGAGCGTAGGAGCTAACAAGAGTCGCAAGAGCGTAGCTCCCTTGCGACATTCCGGACCGTACGGCGCGGCGGGTAGATTTGGCATTCAGAAACGTGACTTGAAATGTTCTGTTTGCCAGGTATGATTGGATAAGGTGAAAGAGGTAGGTAGGAAAGTCGGCCCTCATTGAAGTTGCGTCTAATGTGGTCCGTGATTCACACAAGCTGATGTGTTGTGCTGTGCTTTTCACGGAAGCCAAAGTGCTCCTTATTCATGAGAGAGTTATCTGAAACAAATTTAAGTACTTGTTTAGAATCAGTTTTTCATAAAGTTTGCCGAGTGTATTAAGTAGACTTATTGGCCAGTACGACTCGGGGAGCTTTGGAGTTTTTCCCTGCTTTTGAAAAGCAAGCATGTGTGCATGCTTCCACTGACTCAGAAATGCTGAAACATAAAAAAATGCATTAAACAAGGCGACTAAAAACACTATGGCTTGTTGTGGCAGCTTCTTCAGGACGTTAGTGAAGCCTTGGGGCCAGGAGCTTTCTTAGCTTTCATCTCTGCAATGGCCGCTTTAATGTTATGACGCCGTTACTGATGTGAAACTCGGCTCGTCGGCGGGCGCGTGCAGTGCCGCCATTACGGTTTGTTGCACTTCGACAACGTGCGACATTGGTGGTGCATCCTCAACCGGCTGAAACTGAGTATCAAGAACATTAGTAAGGAGTTCCCCTTTCGCCACGTTCGATTCTGCGAATTCCCCTGTGCTGTTCTGAAGTGGCGGCACTGAAATCGGTGTCCTGGAAAGCATCCGTGTGATTTTCCATAGTTAGTTATCCTCAGGTTTGAGGCCTGATAACAATTTGTCCCATTTCTGATTACAGTATTCTGCTATTTCGATTTCCTCTTTGCGTTTCAATCGGTTAAGCTACCGTTTATCAGCTGGGTGTCGCGAGTTCTGCCACACTCTGCGCGCTCTGTTCTTCCTGGAAATTAGATTGTTTAAGTATGGTGATAATGGCTGCTCCTTCATAGCAGAACTTTGCTTTTCAGCTGCTGCGTTGAGGCTGTCAGTCACTGCTTCGGCGAATTTTTGCGCTCCGGCTTCTATCTGCTGCGGTCCTGAAAGAGCAGACGTGTCAGGTATGCGCTGCTTCATCTCCGTCTGAAATTGAATCCAGTTAGCGCGCCGCTTCTGCGTCGTGGGTGCAGTATACGTTATCAGGTGGCCGCGTCTCATGTCCACTATTACTGGGAAATGGTCCGAGGAGAGTTCGTAATTAATAGTGAGTGTGGGAGGGTGATGAATTTTCTGGCAAAGCGCGATATCTAAAACATCGGGCTTGCCGTTCGTGGTGAAAGGATAGAAGGTGGGTGCGGGCGGAACGTAGATCTTGCAGCCGTTCGCCTCAGCAATAGCTTTCAGCTTACGGCCCCGAGGGCAAGTGATGTGGGAGCTCCAGGCCGTGTGTTTGGCATTGAAATCGCCAGCCACGAGTGTTGGAGTGGTGTTTGCCTCTACAGTTTTGCAATGTCTGCAGCTAGTAGAGCGCACGTTCCCGGGGAGCGGTCAGGACGGGCGTACAGCGAAATCAGACGCAGCGGCCCGCGTTCCGTCTGCACGACAACAGCCGTGGCCTCGGCGTGCTGCAGCTGAGGAAGAACTGAAACATAACGATTTATGCTGCGTCGAATTAAAATTGTTGTTCCACCTCTATTGCTGGCGTCCATCCTATTAGCTGCTTGTGCTGCTCTGCCGTTTCTGTAACAGATGAAGCCTGGAATATTAAGAGAGTTATGCGGGATCAGCCATGTTTCACTTAGCATCATTACAGAAACATTGTGCCGAGAAAGCTGTGGATTTCTGACTACTTCACACGCGAACAGATGCTGTTGCAATTCCAAAAAGCAACAGGGCCGCAATTATTATAGAAAGAAGGAGGCGTAGCCATTATTTAAGGAGAAGGGGCTGGACGTGGTGCTGGCGAGGAAGGGCGCGCCTCCTCCGTCGCTCCTTCCGCAGTAGCAGCGATGACCTCGTGCGAGTGTAGCAATCATTGCTGCACTACGACCCGAGGGATGATCTGCGGCCACTCCTTTGGGTCGCGGCCGGCGATGGCCCGCATCAGCACGCCCAGAACGTACTCCGGAGCGGCCCGTTATTAATTAATAAATAAATAGTCTTTATTGGTGACGAGGCTCAGGCCATTTAGCCTACTCTTCCGCCTGACCACTTTCAAAAATTTTTATTACAATTTATATAATGATAAAAAGGAGACCATTCAATGAGAAATACGTACGCAATTTAGATGAAGGGTGTCTCACATGGGAGAGAGTGAAAGCGAGGGAGGAAGAAGTTGATAGGACAGGAAACGCGCTCACAGCATTTGTGTGATTAAGTTTATTAATTTCACGTTAGGGAGGTATTAAAAATTAGTCACAAATATATCAGATTGAACACTACAATATTTTACTTAAATTTAGAGAAATTATTTTTTGACTCGTAGGTTAGGTCCACAAAAAATGAGAAGGAATTTGTTTAAATCAGTGACATGTTAATAAGTACTACTAATTATTTAAGAGAGCGACTGAAGAAGGTAAAATTGCGTACGTATTTTTGAATTACTCCTAAAACACAGAAAGGGAGGAAAACTCGTCAGCATATAAGCGAAAAAACATCAAGTAAAGAGTTTAAGTCTTGAGAGAAAGGGAAAACAAATCTATTCGGTTATTAAATTAGGTAAAAAAAGAAATTATAAACGTGGATAGGATCAATTCAAATCTAGGAAAAGTTTAGAATTTAAAATTTTCCCCAAACTAAAAAAGTACAAATTTTAAAAATTTAGGAAGTGTTTACCAATTAGAATATTCCCAAGACTTGAAAAACCGACCCAACATCTTTCACCGTAAACCAACGATGTATACTACATTCATTCCTGGGACTGCAAACAAAGGGACCATCCCGGCATGCAACTTAAGCGATTGAGTATATCCAGGTAAACCTCAATCAGGATGGCGGCTGAAGGCCAAGACACAATACTCTGCCAATTACACAATACAAGTAAACAATTACAGTGCACACAAAATACAAAGGAGAAATGAAAATATTTTGAATTTAATATTATATCTTAACATATAGCAAAGATTGTAGGAAATGATGAACTGAAACAGAAAGATTGCAAATTAGTAAAGCACATCTAGACAAGAATTAAATGCATATAAATTATAATATTTTGAGTATATACACGTGTGAGCACATGGACATATGCGTATCACGTTGTACAAATAAGCAAATGCACTAATGCAAAATCATGTACTCATAACATAGGCATGCACACATGTGTGTACTGTAATAAAAGTGAGGTATGGATTGAAGGTTAGTTCCTCATATGCTATTTAAAATGATTGAGGGCGAGTATAAGTAGGTTATAAAAACAAATAGCTAGATTGTGGAGTAGTTAAACTATTCTATAGGAGGATAAATGTACAAAGAGAAAAAAACGGTATTTATGTGTGTCACAGAGATTCGTTCACTTTTTAAGGTTGAATACTTAGATAATGGTGTTAAAATGAGAGGGAAGGGATAGTTAGTGACCTAGAGTGATAATTAACAAAAAGAGAGAAAGGAAACTAACATAGCGGGGATTTTAGTGATCCGAAGTGAGAGAAAGAAAGGGGAGAAAAGGAAAGAGAGGGAAAGAAAAGGAAAGAGAGAGAGAAAAGAAAAAAAGAGGATATGAGAAAGGTTAGATGAGAAGTACTTAACTGAAAAATGGGATAGAACGTTGTACGATAAGTAAGATTAGAATAAGAATTACAATCGTCACCGTGTCGAAGCAGTAAGGAGTAAGCAGTAAAGTAGTTGTATTGCGTCGGCTAAAACAAAGGACTAGGTGGACACCTAGTCCTTAGTTTTAGCTGACGCAATACAACTGGCAATGTCCTGGCAACACAAAAATACTGTACTGGTACGCAATAATACTAGCAAACGTCGTTAAGAAATATTTTCATGAATCCAGTTAGTGACTTCTTTCTTAAACTTTTGAAAAGTATTGCTATTTTTATAGTAGAGGGAAGATTGTTTCAAGCACGGATGGCAGTGACAGTGAATGATTTGCTAAAAGGAGTGGTATTGTGATGCGGAATACAAATAAGGCGTGACACTCGGGCACGATGTAACTTCATAATCTGAAATCGTTGTGATAGGGTGGTATGATGAGTGCTGTTTAAAATCTTGTAGAGGAGGAGAAGGCAGTGAAGTAAACGCCTTTTATCAATGGTAAGAATTTTAGAGTGTGCGAAAGAAGTTGAAGTATGGTCGTATTTTTCAAGGTCGAAAATAAAGAGAATACATGCGTTTTGAGCTACTTGTAACTTGCGTTGCTGTTTTAAATTTATGTCAGTCAAAAGGAAATCGCAGTAATCAAAGTGAGGAATAAGGAGTGATTTTACAAGGATCTGACGAGTTTTTGTAGGTAAAAGAGTACGCATGCGTTTTAAAACATGCAGGGACGCGAATACTTTTTGACCGATTTTATCAACTTGCTCATTCAAGCTTAGAGTATTATCCATTTGCACACCTAAATTTCTCACGTCATTAAACCACGGTAGAGGAGTTCCATTTACGCAAATGTCAGGGAGAGCGAAAAGTGATAACTTTTGTGGGGTAGTTTCTGGAGCCGATTACAAGACACTGAGATTTATTGGGGCTTAGCAGTAGCCCCATTGATGATGACCAAGAGGAAAGACTCTGCAGGTCTTCGTTGATTTTTTTAGCAAGTTCGAGAACGCGAGAAGAGAGTCCACTAATATACATTTGGAGATCATCAGCATACATGTGATAACAACAATTTTGCATTGATTTGGCTATATCATTAACATAAATTAGGAAAGCGAGGGGTCCTAACACTGAGCCCTGTATGACGCCGCGTGCTAATGGCAAGGTACACGACACAGTCACCGCACACATTTTGTTGCCGCTCAGACAGATAGCTGGAGAACCATTTGAATGTGAGTGTGGTACATCCAATGTTTTTTAACTTTGCTAACAAAATATCGTGGTTGTCAGAAAAATAAATTTATTATTGGGTTTGCTCAGGCAATTTGTTACCATTTCGTTCCAGAACTTTTAAATATTCAGGCTCCTTCCAAATTTACAATTTTCATTACTTTATGTCAAATTTGGAACATGATTAGCAGTTTTCACATCAATTTATGTGGCATTAAGTTTCAACTCCTTGCTTATTGAACCTTCTAAAAGCTGTTGTACTCAGACTGTGTTCCCTCCTTTTTTTAAGATGTGCATAAATTAAATTCTTATCAGCTTTACACAATTAATGAAACCATTTTCAAAAATATTTCTTTTGACAATGAATTTTGGGAAGGTTTAATATAGTTTCCAGGTCAGTTTTACTTCATTATCTGAGTATTTCTGTCTGTTAATTACAAATAATTATATATAAAACATCTTTCTTACGGAAATATTAAAATATGAATTAATAAAATACATGGGTGGAATGGTACACTTCAGGCTTTTTGGGCTAATTGTAAAGCGGGTAGCCTACCCGAGCTTGCAAGGGGCTGGCTTCATTTTCCGCAATGGGAAAGGTCGGCCATGCCGCCTCCATGTATTATAACCTCCTTGGTCCAGACGCTCCGCAAGCCAAAATGATCTATGGCTCTCCGAACCTCCAAACGGGATCTTCGCGTATGGTGACACCGGTGCCCTTAAGTTTTCATTTCTCCTGAAAGACATCATGGCGCTTCCTATAACTGACAAATTTGGCAATTAGCGATCGGGTTCTTCCTGCGATCTTGGGTCCTACTTTGTGACAATGTCCTTTAAGCTCAAATTAACACTTACCTGTTTTGCTACATCAAGCGCAAGTTGATCTGGATCTTCATTTTCTTTCTCGTTCACTCCGAAGATCCGGAAGGGATTCCGCCGCGTGTACATTTCGAATTGATCCGTTCTCGCGTCGAGTTCAGCCTTCAGGTTTTTTAATGTTTTTTTAGGTTTATTTCTGGATTTCCCGAAAGATTATTTAAGTTTAATGTAGATAATTTTCCTCAATGGTATAAATTAATGCAATTATATATATATATATATATATATATATATATATATATATATATATACATATATATATATACATATATATATATAAAATCTGGGCTGATTTTAAGGTAGAATGTTCGAGTCAGTCGCTAGTCAAATACTCAATCATTTATTCCATCAGTTAATTAACAATAGCTGCTTGTAACTGTTAATGGAATAATAAAACAATAATTTTGAAATATTTAAAAGAGGAATTTGGAAGTATTGATTTAGAAAAACAATGTTCGAAATTAAAATTAGTATCTCGTATGATTTTTCATTTTCATAAGTTGGCACAACTAAAATATTTTCGGGTGTCTTCGGCTTCACTCAGAGTATCGGTAATAATTTCAGTTAGCAATTAAATTATTCGCCTTTCTTTATTAGAATTACTAGTTATTTTAGTTGTTTTTTTATGGACTAATGTTTTGACGTGAATACAAAATTTGAATTCCGTTCATTCCCGAAGAGAAACAGTGCTGTCAATAGCATGATTTGCGACGCGAACCTCGTCGGCTGAGAAACGTCACTTCCGGCTGCCATGAATTTCACGGTAGTTTTTTATTAATTACTCCTCAGAATGGTCCGTGAGGTGGGTTAAATTAAATACCATCTGATTCCTCAAAAAATTTACTATGTACTGAATAAAAAAAAAGCGAGTTTTCACCGTATAACTTCTCCGGTATCTTGGAAAAACCTATGCCCGCGAAAGTTTCTCCATAAGAGCCTGTGCTAATTAAAACTTAATTTATTCAAAAATTAGGCCGGTAAGGGGCTAGTTTCTTCTCACCAACTTGAAGAACAGCGATTTTACTTTCATTTAAAATACTTTTTGGGGGTATTTCACCGTGGTCGATATAACGAACATACTACCTTAAGGACAGGGTTCGGCTCACGGCGCACGGTTCACTTGCGCATGGTTCACTCGCGCGGACCACGAGAACGAATCACTCAGGGAGCACTGCTTGCATTGTGCATTGTGCGGTGTGGTGCGAATGTGTAATGGAGAATTACAATGGTTAAATGCATAAAATGCGTTGCATGCATAATGTTAAATGCATAAAATGCGTTGGTAATTATGCGTTGGACAGACTCAAGGATGTTTTATGTTAACGCGAGGGCCGAAGGCCCGAGCCTCGTCCTCAACTTGGACACGGGTAGCGTAGCGTCACGATTCCACACGAAAATGCGTTGGCCACGTGGCCGTGCGCACACTGTGGCGGCGCCGCGAGTGACTCGTTCGGAACCGAATCGTGCGCGTCAATAGGAGCCGAACCCTGTTCTTAAAATCTACCAAAATCTGATATTTCATAAACATATGCGGAAGAAATTTTACTAGAAAACAGGAATTCATTAAGTTGGCACTTTTCACATCCGATGAAAGGTGGATCCAAAAATTTCATATAATTCATTTCTTTTATCCCTTTTGTTCAGGATTTAATAATAATTCGTGACTTCGCGAATTAGAAAATTAAGTAGCACCTTAGCGTCATCGCTGAGGTCATCTCGTCATACGCAGTTTTTAACTGTTTTTTGACGTAAATAAATAAATAAATAAACATTAACATTTTCTAAATGAAAAGGTAGTGGCTTAATATAGCCTATAGTGCTTCTTTAAATCAAATTGAACGAAATGCGCAGCCAGAACCTAAACATACCGAAAGGGATCAAATATCATTGTAAATAACAAATGTGACAAAAAAAACAAATCTTGGCAACTGCAATACAGCCAAAAACTTGCTCTAGGAAATAGAGGTATTGATGGTATGAGCTAGGAAACGCGCGCTCACTCGAGCTTGCCACCCAACGCTTTCCCGCCATTATTCTGGATATCTAGAGAACACTTAATTTCTTACTATCCTCATTCGATTGTGACTGTTCAGCGTTTGAACACTATTTCGAAAATAAAAAAAAAATAGCATTGTTGACACCACGATGTAATAAATATCATGCACCGTATGCACGGTGGTTGACATCCAGGAATACACCTTGTTCTATAGTGCCAACTCCAACATAGTACATTGTGTCCCCTTGTTCTATAGTGTCAACTCCAAAGCATTACACTGTTACTTCAATGAGAAATAGAACATCTTTGGTCGTGAGTTTGATATACGAGTTCCATGATATACCGTTTAATTTTGTGCAGAGAGTATATGATTTTGTGGCGCGTGCTGTGCTTGATTGCTGATCTGGTGCTGACGTATGTTGGCGAAATTGTAGGCATCAGGCATGACATGGATTCGAAAATTTCTTTGTATATGTCTTTGAGGCTATTGTCAGTTCTTGCGGTTTATTATGGAATTAGAAATATGAAGTGATTTTGTGAATTATGGCTAATAAACTTTTAAACGAGGTTATTTCTGGGAGTATATCCTGGCAGGATTTTGTTTATTGGTTGACACCAAAACATGAAGAGGTGATCATTTTTGTGTGTATTTGAGTTTGATTTGATAAGTGGCATTTTCTTTAAATGTTCTGTACATTATTTGATTCTTGTTCTGTTTCTTGTTATGGCAGATTTTTCATTCAAGTTGAGATCATTACTTGCATTGTTTGTATTTGTATTAAATATTTTCTTACTATGTGTAATGTATTTGTGTGATAATAACATACATTAAAATTAATTGCTTTTGTTAAAAGTATTCTGTTGCTTTCATCTTTATTTGCTTGTTTTTTCACCAATTGGATATAGAGAATAAATGTAAAAGATATTAATGTTTATGTTTCAGACCCAAGAAGTCCAATTTAGAGTTGACTGTAATCAGGGAGACTTTGTAATATATTTTGTAAATCTTCTTCGGGATGAAGTGTCCAGGTATTTTATGACATTTGTGTAACTGAATGATATATTTTACGTAAAGGAATGTATTACATGAATGAAGTAATTTACTTGCCCGTTTTCATTTTAGGTTTTTAAACTAATTCATGTCAAATTAGTGTGTAGGGCTAATACTTGAGACCAATTCTTGGGCTTGTTTTTCTCTAGTTTTTACTGACATCTATGTCATCTATGTAAACAACATCTATGTACTTGTCTATAGATAAGTAGTGTGTCAAACTGGAAAATGTCCCAGGCATTTAGAAAAATTATAAACGTCGATGTGCTGAATGTTGAGTGTGAATACTAGTGAGCTAAACCCCTTTGGTATCACTTTTCATCAAACAATTTCCTATTAATCTTAATGCTTTAACAAAATGTAGTTACTGTTGTTGTTTTTTTTTAACTTAATAAAAAATTTTGAATTGAGTGTGCATATTAGTGAGCTGAACAATGTAATCAGTAAAAACTGACAGCCTGATTTGCAAACAAAGTAGACTACTGTGGAAAACTGAAGATCACCTTCCTATGCTATAAAGAACACAATTTTTTTTTTGATTTTTCCATTAATGAATTGCGATCATTGCACATTTATGTGCTTTTAATTGAAATTTTAAAATTTGTTTGCAAGTGTACTTTTCCTTTCTTCTGGCTGTCTGTGAACAACGTTAGTGTGTAAACTTTACACAGGATTTTCCCCAAAATGGATATTTGTGATCGATGGGATCTGGATTTTAATGATGTAACAAAATCAACAAACAAATTTTGATGATGTAACAAACAAACATGATGATCAACAAAATTTATGACAAGCATTTATGACCTAAAACTATACAAGCTTCAAAAATAACAATATGATTTTTTCGAAAACTTTGTATGGATTTTTTATTTAACTTAAAAACATAATTCACTTCAGAACAAATTGTGAGTATTGTACTTAGTTTTGCAGTCTTTGAAACTAACCAGCACTTATTTTTAAAATGTTTGCACATGTCTAAAAAACATGAAGAGTACTGTAAAACCTCTATTTCTCTGTCAGTGCAGAATACCGTGTCTCCAAAATTATGAACAAAACCTCAGAGATGCATGCTCTTGGAACACTTTATTTTTGACATGTTGAACCACACTGAGTTAGTGTTGAAATAGAAGAGCAAGGCTCCCTGAGCAATGCTTACATCTGAAGCTTTTATTATCTGTTACAAGAGGGTTTTGTCAACTCTGCAGCAATGGTTTACATTATTGAACCGACTCATGTGATATTCTACTTCTCTGTGTCAAGTACAATTTTGTGATGTAATTGTTGTGTTTATTTAGTTTTTGTTGTCTTAAACAAGATTGGCCTCAAGGTTAATATTATTCTCCTTATTTACACAACAAGCAATATAAGCAAAGAAGTATTCCATCGATATTTGTTTCTATTAAACACCAACTTTTTTCAATTTCCTCTTTCTTACATCCATCCTAAAACTTTTTCTATTTTCTACCTTCTTTAATTTATCAGGCAAGCTGATATATCCTAGACATAAGCTATACATCTTAATACTATAACAGATTAAAGATTTCCTATTTCCCCCAGCAAAAAACCAATTTGATGAAATCTATTGGCCTGTCTTGTATCATCCCCATGTATCTCACTAGTCTTGAATGTACTATTTTTTTAATAATCTGGGCCCCCACTGGTTGATGTGGCCGAACTGAACCCCTACATTACGCACTGAATTATTTGCACAACAACACTTTTGAAGTTTCACAAACTAAAGATCATGTTTTTTAATGGATATACCTGGCCATCGGAAATGTTGAAAGACCCATTGGTATAATGATTGTTGCCAAGTTCTGATATCAGATGGTTCAATTTTTGTTTATTTTAGGAACATATGCAGAAGCATACTTGAGACAATTGGCAAACCTCAATTGAAGTTACCCGAAGTTGTCCACAAAAACATTCAATAGAGATCAAAAGTGAAATTTTTGTACTGATTCAGCTAATATTATAAAATTATGTATACAATACAAATAATACCAGAAAGTATATATTGTTGACTAGTTTCTCTTGGATTTGAGAACTGTTTGTTGAGAATTTATTTTTTATTTTATCCTGTCTACTAATTTAATTTTACATTGTTATTGAGTTTTAATCATAATTTTATATTTTTTAACCTTGATGAGCACTTTCTTGCTTGTATAAAATAATTATTACTTCTTTGGAAAGCTCAATTCATGACATTATTACTTTTGAATTCTTTCTTAATTGGATTTTGTTTTCTTTTGTATTTGTTTAACTCAGCATTTTGTTAAAGGGAGTTATAATTTTATTTATATTTTTTGTTTTATCATTTTTTTGACAGTATTCTACAAAAAGCATCTGAGGTTAATTACTCTCTCAAGAAAAACACTAGTTTTCCAGCACTTGATGCTAGAAAGAAAGTGGTGTACAATGGAAGGAGTGAATGTTTGGCTAGACCACCCAGTGATCATTTTAACAATTCCTCAAAGCAGTCCATCAACATTTCTCCTGGATGTGGAAGTTTAAATAAAAGTTCTCTATTAAATAATACTAAAACTAAAGAAGATAACTCTGTTTTCGATAAATCTGTGGATGGTAATAATAAACACTTTGTAAAATGTTATAGTCTTTTGAACGGAACAGCCAAACAGGGTACTGACCATCTAAATAATGGGAACAGAATTAAAACAAATGTGATTCATTCTGTAATGCATAAGACTGAAAAGAATATGGAGTCCACATTTTTAAATAGTTGTCATTTATCACCAATAACAGCTGAATTATATTCAGCTACAAAAGAGAAATATTCTGGGCGTGTGAGTGAAATTGATTCTCCCAACCACAGGCTGATTCGCAGAGATTCTAGAAGTGGTTCTGGTAAGAGATTGTCTCTTGAAAGAACAAGCTCTCCAAATAATACATCCTTCAGCATTGCAGAACACTCTTTCCCAGCTGTGGGATCTCCAGCAAAGGCAAATTCATCCCGAAGACGTAGAATCAAGCCAACAAGACTTGCTGATTCTTTTGAGAAAGGAAAGTCATTGGATCAGAATAGAGGTATATAATAAATACTTTTATCTTTAAAAAAACATCTTGTGCTTTTTAAATATTTTAATATGTGTGCTTATGAGTATGTGGCATTCAAATGGGTACTAATTGAACACATTCACATAAAATTGCATGGTTGGTAAATATGTTAATGCTTCATATATACCAGCTGAATTAGCTGTGTGTCAGCAGTTGTCTCTGCAGGGACTGACTGCTCATGGGTTCAAGTCCTCACTGCAACAGATGTTCTAACTATGTAGCCAGCTTGAATTCAGGTGCTGCCCAGAGAAGTTGCACTTCACTTAGATGAACTACACTTACTACACATCTCAGGAGCTTTTCTGGGGTGGAGAGGTTCTTTGCTGGGGAGATACTGGACGGGGGTAATCCCCCACAAGCTAACATGTAGGTCAAAGTTGGATCTCAACTTACAGCAGGGAAGGTTCATAACTACCACCAGGGATAAACATTAACTACATTAAGGGGTCTCTAACCATAGCAGTTCACGTGCCAAGAAACATCAGTCAATCAATCAATCAAATTTGAAGTGTTTATCAATTGCAAAATTTCTGCCCCTTTAAATTTTTTAACATTTTATATTTCTCTGAGAAGCAAGATCTGAAAAAATTTAAAATGCTGAAAGTAAATACAGAGTAATGCATGTAGTACAAAGAAAGTTACATAATGCTGCAGAAAATCGATTTCGAGATTTCAACGGAAATACATGGTTTTTGATTCCCTGGTACTGAAAAAATGTTTTATTTTAAAATGTCCTTCCGTCTGTGTGTCTGTCTTGCAGAATATCTACACATCTAATCATGTCCGTCCGACCCTCCGTCAGTCAGTCTGTGAACAACACTAGCTCCTAAACCATAAGTACAATTCTTTCTTAAATGAATATTCCCTCGTCAATTAGGGTCAACTTGAGGTGCCACAGTTATTTTGAAAATCTTTCTTTAAAATTTTTACATAAAAAAACTTTCTTTACATAAAGTCCCCCACCCAACATTTTCAAATTTTTTTCTTTAAATTTCTTGAAAAAATAGAGTAAAAGACGCTAATAAAGGTGGAAAAATTTTCATGGTCAACCCTGAATTTTCGAAAATTGCAAGTTTGAATTTTTGTCTGTATCTTCTTCCAACTACAAAATTGAAGATAGAAATTTTTCCTACAAATACAATTTGTTGTCTGTACTGAGTACTTTATTGGTGAAGAGGCACAGGCCATTTAGCCTACTCTTCTACCTGATCACTTTCAAAAATGTTTATTACAATTTGTATAGTTGTAAAAAGGAGACCATTCAATGAGAAATAGTACGCAATTTAGATGAAGGGTGTCTCACATGGGAGGTATTGAAAGCCAGGGAGGAAGAAGTTGATAAGAGAGGAAACGCGCTCACAGCATTTATGTGAGGCCATGTACTTTTTTTTAAATTGTTTTCGTACAATATTATGTGCAATATGTGCAATTTTAAAAAATTACTAAAACAAGATTTTCTCAAAAACGGCTCGAAATTTTTTCTTTACATTTTGGAAGGGATAGTACTAAATGTACTCTATGAGATAAGCTTAGAATTGTCAAAAGAGCTTATTTTTGAAGTTTTGACGTTTCCTCCTGGACACTCTGTATAGTCTGTTATTAATAGTGGTATCAACAACAAGAACAGTTCGTATGAATATAATGGAGGATGATAGCTGTCAGCATTAACTAGTGGTGCTACAGAATGGCACAGACTTTCCCTTAATAGTTTTCTATTTGCTTTGGTCTTGGCTAGCTATTCGGACTTGCTACATACTCTTGCCAGCTGCCATCTACCTGCTCAGAGTACATTTTTTTGACATTTTCTAAATTTTTCGTTTGCCTAGTAATAGAATGGAACTATTATTGAAAGATTATTTAAGAACAGTAAAACCTCGTTCTAAATGGCAATTTTCTTTGAAAATTTTGGACCAGTTCTTAAGAAAATGGTGTTTAAGCGCTACTGTAAATGCAAAATTTGAAGCTCTTTTCACAGAAAATTTGTGAGTTTTTGAAAAACTTCATTTGAAGCCATTGGAGCCCTTAAATTCACAAATACATTAGTGTTAACAAATTACTAAAAATGTACATATAAATGGTGTGAGAGATCTTTCAAAAAATGACATTTGTGTAATTTTTGAAAAAACAAAAAAAATTAAATTTTCTTCATATTAAAGAGTGTAATAAACACTATTCAATCGAAAAGTTTGAAGAAAAATATTGGAACAATTTATGAGAAAATGGCATAATGAACATTTCTGAAAATGCGGAATTTTGAGCTCGTTTTCACAGAAAACTGTTGAGTTTTTGAAAAACCTTATTTGACATTATTTAAAGCACATGTACTCATCAATATAATAATGTAAACAAATCGCTGCTAATGTAAATATTAACGACATGAGAGAAGTCAAAAAAAAATATTTTTGTAATTTTTGAAAAAACACTAGAATGGAGCAATATGGCGTTTATATCATCTCATAGAGTACGGTAGGCATTATCTGTACCAAGAGTATAAAGAAAAAATTGAAGCGTTTTTTGAGAAAATTTTGGTTTTATTATTTTTTAATTGCACATAAATATTGCACAATATTGCACGAAAATACTAAAATTTCTAAAAAAAAATGTAGATAACCTTAATGAAAGAACTTACTATGGAGCACAAATTTTATTTGAAGGAAAAATCATTATTTTCAATTTTGTAGTTGTAGGACGCAGCTGAAAAAAATTCCAACTCTCGCAATTTTGGAAAATTCAGAGTTAACCGTGGAAATTGGACCTGTGCCAATTTTATAAGTGTATTTTATCTTATTTGTACAAGAAATGGAAAGAAAAAATTTGGAGTCTTTTTGAGAAAATTTTGAAAATGTCCATGGGGCATCATGTAAAGTACCCCCAAGTATTGAAGAAAGTTTTTCAAAATCACAGTGCCTCGAGTTGGGCCAGGTGGACTGGGGAATATCTATTTTGGAAAAAATCCTTAGTTTTGTTATGTGGTAGTAGTGTTCATGGACAGACGGATGTTTGAAAAAGAAAAAAAAAATATTTTTCGGTTACGGTGGACCCCAAAACATGTATTTCTGTTTGAATCTCAAAATCAATTTTCCACAGCAATACATAACTTTCTCTATACTCCATTTATACATATGTATACAAGAAAGTAAAAATTGGATTAGTTTGTTCTCTTACATTGTATGAAAAATTTCCGAAAACAATATCCAATTGTTTTCCATCATTGTACTGAATGTTGCTGAACTGCCAATGATCGTAATACTTTATTAAGTTCATAATATCGTTCATAATTGTATGATACATAAAAGAATTGTGCTTTACATATATTGAATATTTTGGAATGTTTGTAGAGCAAGATATCACCTCACTCCAAAAGTTCAACACTTGCATGGTTGACAGTAGGCATTATGTATATTAAAATAAAACAGAACCTAGCATGACAAAAAAAAATATATACCAACAAAATGAACAAAAGGGGCTGCATTCCTAACTTTATCTTAATTTAATATATGAGGGTTTGGGCATAAGTCATAGCAACTTCTTTTGTAAGAATACAAGCATAGGTGGAAAATGTGAAATATACACAAGAATGAACAAGGTATGAACCAAGTGCATGGACATTTAGAGACACACCAAAATTGTGTTTCTCAGCTTTATCAGGGTATTTGAAATGACAATACCAAGTTTCATGTTCCAAAGCATTTTAGCATATATGAGTTCACAACATTCCAATAGCACTAAATACACGTTCTAAGGGCCTGATTAGGCAAATACTTGATTACTGCATATGCCTCATCAATCCACTCACTCACAGGTCATTATGTGCGTTGCTGATCACTGGTTGTTACACATCTTCGCAGAAACTCTCCTGTCTAACTTGGGACTGTTCAGAAAAGAAGGGCATTATTCCCAAAAGCTTCCACATCCTGTGACATTCTTGGACATTTCTCCCATGGAAAACTGCTATCTTGTGTATGAGCACTGCTCAACATTGGTTATATTCATCCTGCTCAGCGGCAGTCAGACAATGGATTTCACATTGCTCTCTGTGCTATTAGAGACACTCTTAGAGACACAGATTGTTGTGAACACAAATTAATACAGCATTCACGTGACAAAATAATTGCTTGATCTGGTAACATTTCATTTAGGAAAAAAATTAGTTCTATGTCTTCTGCCACAACCCTCGTAAATACAAGTATTTTATATTAATGGCTATAAATACACCACCATCTGCACAATTCAGATCATGATTTCACTGAGATACCAGCATATTTCTCCTCACAATTTTTGGCAGATCATTCATTTACTGTACTCTATTGTAGCTGTTCTTGCAGTGATAGCTTGTTTTACTGCATTGAAGTCTGATCCTTGGTAGTATTTTTGGTTACCAAGCTTGTCTTCATTGAATCATTTAAACAGCTCCAAAATTTCCTCAGAAACACAGATACATCTTCCTGGTTGGTAAAGACATGTTTTAATTGTTTAGACATCGGTAAGTTGACAACAAATTGGCCAGTCGTATAATAAGTAGGATTAAGAGTGTAATCCCCAACATTAATATCTTTTATCAAAGATTCAAAGCTTCATTGTCATTAGCCTTAGATTCAGCTGGCAGTTCTAACATCTATTTCAACAACCTTACACTGTTGATTAATGGGATCAGAGATCTTGCTCAAGCTTTTGTTTTGCATACCAGGCAGCTTATCCTTTGTAGATTTCAACCTTATATTATGGTCAGCTTGCTTATTATTGATTGATGATAGTTTATCATTGACATTTAACAATGTTTGCAGAGATCACTGCTTGAACAGATTACAACTTGGTTTACATCTGATATTAATTTCTTTAGAGCACCAAGCAGTTGCAAGGTCTGTATTATTTGTAGTCATCTCAGAAGTGAGAGGGGTTCACTTAAGACAAAAACAAATGTCCTGTAGAAACTTTCTTCCAGAACAGCTAGCATGAAAAAGATGGGAACACCAGTAGTATCTCACAACATTATTCATTTGCACTTGTCTCTTACAATATGAGCATGTATCCTTGGGACTAACACCTGGACCAGTTAGCACAAAGTGTCAAGAAACAAAATCAACAAAAAAATAAATTCCCCCCCCCCCCAATAAGAATCAATGAGGAGCACACACAAGTACCTGATATCACTAAGCTGCCGCCAAATTGGATAAAAAAATAACAAATGTAGTGAAGTTGCAAAACAACGTTTGTACTTGTTGTCTTTGAACTTGCTTGTGTGTGTTTGTTGTGATGAAATTGGAGTTGTCAGTGCTAGCAAGTGAAGTTTGTATTTTATTGTTTATTTTGTACTTGTTTCTCATTCTTGTTTTTATGTGTTTGATGTGATTAAATTTATTTTTATTGAATATTGTAATTCATAAATTCACAAATTTACCCGTCAACAAAGTTGGCGGGTAAACTTTAAGCAGGATTGTTCACTAAAAGTGATATTTCCCCATCGATTTGGTTGAATTCTCGGTCCATTTAATTGGAAATGGATATTTTGATTTTGGGGGGTACTTTACACGAAACTTTAACAAAATTTTCACAAACATTAATCCACTTTCCTCACTGACATTCTCATTCCCCTGTTTATTGTTTCAGCTCCTAATTTTGGTGAAGTGGTGAGGCCCTTGGAGCCAAGTACACCATTTAGGGAAGATGTCACAATAAAAGGAAGAAAAGAAAGTCCTGAAACAGACTTTCGTGATTTATTGCGTCTTGAAAAGCAGAAGTTGCAACAAAATGTTTGGAGCAGTGTTGTGACTACAGCAAGTTCACAGCCAACAATGATAGTAGATCCCTCCCCAGACACTGTGAAGTTCAAAAAAGAATTGTGTATACTTGCAAAAATGTACAACCTTTTGTTAGAGACTAATTTGATTTGTAATATTGTAACAGAAATCCATTTCATATTTTCTCTGTTAAACGTTCAGGAGGACGTGAGTTACTCTGAGTTGAAAGAATCCACATCTTTAGGATATTTCGTATCTGTACATGAATGTGTTTTTTTTGCAACTACTGTATTGAATGATCAGAGATTCTTTTTAAGTACTCTTGACAAAGCTTCTTTGAAACAGCTGTTAAATAATAAACGTATTTCATTATTTGTACCTGACTTGTGGCAGTATTTAAGTGATTTACATCAACATCGAAATGATAGTAGAAGATTCATTGGTTCCTCTGTCTTTCACACAAGTGTATGTTTTCAGTCTGACACTGATAATCGTGACAATTTTCCAAATGATAGAACATTTGTTACATTTCGGAAGCAGCGAGATGCATTTTATGAAATAATAGGCATATGGGAGGAAAACCACAGTTCACCTGGGTGGTCTTTTGGAGTTGCTCTTGGAGCACGTGTGCGGAATCTTCTATGTATGAATGATGAGCCAGCAAATTTTATTCACTTTGCTCGACTTTTTAGAACCCAACTTCTTGGCTCCTATTGGAAGTCCAGTAATGCAGCGATTGTAAGTTCCAAATTCAAATATTGCATGTTCAGCATGAATAGTAATAAAGTTGTCTAACACTGTGAAAAACATTTGAACATTTTCACTCTTAAATGTAACAACACAGTGTGCAGAATTCGTAATTTATTGCTTCTTCTTCTTCTTCTCTCTCTCTCTCTTTTTTTTTTAATGGAATAACTTCTGCCTCGTAATTTTTGCATGAGGGGTTTGTTGTTGTTGTTCTTGTTGTATTTTTTCTTCTCCTCTCCTTTTCCTTTTTTTCCCTTTCCTTTTCTTTTCTTTTTCACCAAGTGTACAGTTCTTGAATTATGTCCAGCCATAATTCTGGGAGTATGTGTGCATTTTTTCTGGAAAAAAAATCTGCAAATGTTAATGTTTCAAAATTTAGAGATTGATTATTAAGTTATTCAGGGTTACTATAAGGTCGGCCTCTCTTGTGGGTGCCATTGTAATGCCCCAACCCATGTTTATGAAATTTATCATGCCCCATGCCTTTGGATGGCATACACTTTCCTGGCATATGACATCTCTCCATCTCCTTCTACAGTTTATGTAGTTGTTGAATAAAATTTTGGAGCTATTGCATGTACAAAGAGCAGTATCACACAGTTAAAATGGGCAGGAAAACATCATCCAAATAAAATACTGGGCAGCTAGCCAATTGAATAATTTCGAATTTTTCAAGAACATTGCAATTATTTATTTATTCACAGGATATTCCCTTTGATGCAATAATCACAATCACAAAATTATAAATTAATGTTATTTTAAGTGTGCAAAAAACATGAAAAAGAAAGAAGTAATCTGTAGCTGAACAATATGTGTTTGCGGAAGTCATAAAGTAATTTAAGGTGTCATCATTAAAGTAATTGGTTTTGCCCTTTTTGACCAAGAATGTAGGGTTGTTTCTAGTGGTCCTTTGAGGTACTGAAAGACCAATTCTGTACAAAACATCACTACAATCTATTTCATCTGAAAGGATTTTACAAAAAAGATTCAAGATCACAGGTAGTTCTTCTGTCCCCAAGAAGAGGAATCTTATTAAATTTGTAATAATTGGAATAATTATGACAGAATCTGTGAATAGGTGCTTTACTATGAAAAGTGAAGTATTGAAGCAGCTTATGTTAGACAGTTTCAAGATGATCAATTGACTTTTTCACATATGGTGACAAAACAACAGAGGCTTATTCCAAAATTAGTGTAACCAAACTATTAAATAATAATTTTAGTGCTCAGAGCCTTATTCACAATATGGTTTATATGCACAATGAAAATGTATTATTGAAAATACACCTTATGCAATCAACGAGCAATAGATTTTGCAAATCAAGTCTGTATGGATAACAATTCATGTCACATTTTCAAGAAAAAAGTAACAACAAACGTGTATTGGATGTAGTGTCATATTGTTCTGAATTCCCCAGTTGTCGACAGCCAGTAAATCCTACTGTAATTGAAAAGTATCATCAGTATCAGTTTCATTTTCATTACAAACCATGATTTCTCAAATATTGCAAAATTTTTTTCAGCATCTTCGTGGAATATTGAAGGGGTTTTTTTGTTTGGTTGTTGTTGTTTGTTTGTTGTTGTTGTTTGTTTGTTTGTTTGTTGTTGTTTTTTTCCCTCCTCCTCCTGGATGGAATCTATTTTTTAAGGACAGATTTGAAATAAGGTCTTAAGCAATTAAAACCTTTTTTTTTTTTAACAATTGTTTTCTCAAAAATGGCCCCAAATTTTGTTCTTTAAATTTTTCTTTGTATTTATCAAAGGGCAGTAAAAATTAGTGCTAGTCTCACTTCCAGAGTATTTGCAGTTGTAAAAAGGTTAAAATTGATTTTAAAAATTTCAGATACCTGATGATAAACTTCAACCGAAACATTGTAAATAAAGATTGGTATATTTTTAATAAAATTTTTAATGTGATTTGGTGATCTCTCATTGAATGTGAATGATTGTAGAAAGAAAAAAATAGGACAGTAATTATTATGTATAAAAAGTATATATAACAGACAGAATAATATAAACAAATATTAAGTACCTTTATTATGAAACACAATTTAACAAATATATCTTGCTGCCAAGTAGGGATGCCAGTGATTTAAACTTATGATTGTGATTGATTTTGTTTTTGCCAACATTTTATTGGATTAGTAGCTTTTAATAGTAAAATGTAGTACACTGCTATATGGTCAAGATTTGATATTATTATAATTTTATGATGATTGATGCTAATCTAATAAATGAAAAATTTTATAACAACAATTTTTGTTGTTAATACAATGCCTCTTTGCACAGTCTTATTTTGTTTTATGTTATTCAGTTTCTGCTAAGGAATTTTGGAAACTGCTGGGAATAATTGGAATTTGGTTCACGGTTCTTCATCATTCGAATATTTTAATATTTCTGAATACTTGAATATTTTCTTATTTTAGGAAGAAGAATCAAATGGTGCTTTGTCAGAAGTTCTTAAATGTCTGAAAGAAGGCAATCCTGATAAATATTCTAGACTGTATGAACGATTAGTGACTCCTGTGAAGTCTTCAAATTTGGGTGCTGTGTCAGAGTTTCCCGGGCAACAGGAATTTTATAAAGACTTTGTTGTCTATGGCAATCATGCAAACTTTAACACTCATCTCATAGATAGCCTGTGGCATGAAATTGAGCACCTGAATGCTTCTGAATTCTCAGCATCGGATGTGGAGGAAGGTGAGGCACATGAAATATTTTGCCATTAAATGAAAGTATTTTGCTCCAATGCTATTCCCTCTCCCCCCCCCTTATCCTCTCAGAGTTATACATAATGATAATCTATGATAATATGATATCTGAGAGTAAAAAAAATGTTTGTATGGGAGTATACCCTGAAAAGGGAAGTGAGAGTTTTCACAAGTAAAAAGAATGCTATCACAGCAATTATTTTGTGAAATATTAGAACACACATATTGATAGGTCGATTTATTTTTGCCTTGTGTCCATGTAGCAACAACTTTTACTGCACATAAATGGTTTGCATATAAAAATCTTGAAAAAGTTTTCACAAAACAGTTTGAGACTCCCCTTCGCTCACAGCTGGCCGCTAGTTTGCTCCAAGCAGTGGGAGCTAAAAGATGTGTCTGCCTGAAGTAGTTTTTTTCAACTTTGTAATACGCCACGAAGGAATGTTTGCCTGAACAGCAATACGCCATCAAGTTTTGCGTGAAGCTTGGAAAGAATGCAACTGAAACATTTCAAATGCTTCAATGAGGGCTGACATTGAAGACATGGTCAATCTCCACCATGATAGTCACACGTCCTTCATCATTACCAACTTCCTGGTCCTGAGTAACACCCTGGTGGTCCCCCATCCCCCTTACAGTCCAGATTTGGCTTCGTGCAACTCTTTCTGTTTCCCCGACTGAAGAGAGAGCCGAAAGGGAAGCATTGGGAGACCGTGGAAAACATCCAGAAACATTACAACGTTCCTGAGAGACATTCCCGTTGAGGACTTTCAGGGTGCCTTCCAGGCATGGCAGACATGTCTCTGTAGTGTATTGATGCAGGGGGAGAGTATTTGGAAGAATTTTAAGCATTTGTAGAGGTCCGATCAATAAATCTAATTTTTTGCAGTAAATGCACATCACTTTTATAACGGACCCTGTATATTGTTTAAACATAACTAAGTTGGTGACAGTTAACCTGCCCACTCTAAAACCTTGTTGAAGACGAGAAAGAATATGAGATAAGGAATACGTAACGTAAGACGTTAATGAGACGTAAAAAGTTTCGGTATCATGCTCGGTATTGATGGAGAATGATAGTTGGCTGTATTGGATTAGTCACCTTGTTTGTGTACTAGAATAATCTTTCTGAGTTTACAACATCAGGAAAATATACCACTTTTCAGTGATTGATTGAAGAGTAGGTGAAAGGATCTGCAATATCATACCTACAATGCATCAGAAACAAATTAGGTCTGGTCCTGGGCCTTTTCTTGGGTTCAGAGAACTAAGTTTATCAAAAATTATCACTCAATTGAAGTTGAAAGTTATCAATAGAAGAGTCTTCAATAGCTCTACCTGAAAAGACGTTGGGAATAAGTGATTATTGGAGTGTTGAGAGCTAAAATTATCAGCAAAAAGTGTGACGACATCATTCATATGATTGTAGATAGAAACTTTAAGGTGCTTATCACATGGGATGTTATTGTGTTTGATAATTATTTTTATATGGTTCCAGAACATACCAAAGTTATCAGAAATATACAGTCAGTCACATTAATATTCTGACAAAACCCTCTTTCCTCTTCTTAACCTAATTTCAAATACATATTGACTTATAATACACAAAAGTATTAGACATAAAACATTTTCACCTTTATTGCAAATGATGGTGTCAGCTAGAGCATTGAAGGTTTAAAGAATTCATAAAAAATACTTATTTATTACTGAGAGTAACTACTTATTTATTCAGAAGGAAGGATGTTACTCCACTTTAATAATGCGGCAATTCTGCAAGTTCCTCGTAATTGGAAATAATTTCAGTCTTTGCTATGAGATGGTGAAGTGAAAACTTCCCCAATCATGAACCGAAATATCACCGATTAGGTTCAGTTACTGTTTTGAGAGCAGAAGATGGGCCGCAAAAGTGGAATCACGTTCAAGGCTATGTTCAGGGAGTGGCAATTGGTGATTGTTCATCATGCCAAAGGCTGTCCGCAAAGAAAAATAGCAGAAATGTTAAATATTTGTAAGAGTACTATTAATGACAAAATACAGAGATACAAGAAACAAGAGTAGATAGAATCTATAGCACAGAGGCAGCGTGCAGTCAAGGTAAGTAACAAGGAGGAACACAGGTTATTGAGACAGATGAAGAAAAACCCCAGGATCAATGCTCAGGAGCCTTCTGCCAAAGTGGATACTCGAACTGGAACGTCTGTTCATCCAGAAACTGTGTGCAGAATGCTAAGTAATGTTGAATATAATGAACGAGTTGCTATACTTGGATTTATTTAGAGCTGCACTTGATGTAAATCAGCTGTTGTGGTGTCATCCAATCGGGAGGTTGAACATCACCATAGTGACGTAGTGTTAGCTCCCGATTGGATGACACCGTAACAGCTGATTTACAAGTGCAGTTCTAAATAAATTGAAATATAGGAAAAAGCCTTTCATCAGCAAGGCAAATGGGCAGAAGTAGTTGCAATTTGAAAAGCAGAATGTAGACATTGACGAAGAATGAAGAAAAAGTATTGCATTTGTGGGCAAGAATTTTGAGGTGTTTGGGACAGGTTGTAGGAAAAGGGTGAGTAGAAAGTGACATGAACGGCTTAATAATTAGAATCTCATTCAAACAGTAAAACATGGAGATGGACAAATGATTTGCAGCTCCATAGCCTCTAGTGAAGTGGGAGAAATTGCTTTTATCCCAGGTTCTATTGACAAAATGCTGTATCCGAATATTTTCAAGAACAATTTGCACAGAAACTGGAGATTAGAAATTGTTTAAAATTTTATCAAGATGATCCTAATCATAAGACTCACGTTGTGAGGGAATGGCTTCTCCAATATTCTACAATATTGTCCTAAGGTATTCAATACACTACTCCAATTTCCAGACTTAAGTCTTGTTGAGAATCATTGACATAAACAAAAATTAGGATTCCCAAACAACATTGAGGCAAAAAAGGATTTAGAACGAATACAAGAAGAATGGTGGAAAATTGGGAGCAATTTTACCCAAAAATTAGTAACTTTGATGCCAAGAATACTGAAAGAAGTGTTAAAACAAAAGGGACTTACTACAGAATATTAAGTTTTAATTTAATGTCAACATATTACTTTTTCCTGGGTTGCTCAAATATTAAAGTGGCTGTGAAATTATGTATCATGTAAGATTTGTACAAATTTGCATACATTATTTTGTTTATATTATGTAAATATAATTTTATTTTGTTCAGTAACAATAAACTAATATTTATATTAATCAAATTGACGTTCTTCCTCAAATAATCATAAAACAAATTTATAAAATTTCCTCAAATAAATCATGAAAACTGATAACTTCATGTTTGCCCAAACATGAATGTGACTGACTGTGGTTTTGATTTCTTGAAATCTGAGCGTATTGAGTTTGAGCTTGCAATTTAGAAAACAGATTATAAGAGTGAGTGGTTCGAGTCATTTTGTAGATCTTATACTGTTTTACTGTCTTGCCCTTAAAAAGGGACATTGTGAGAAGAGAAAGTTATGTAATTGTGCACCAGAAAAGGACAAATTTTCAGCCCAAAAAATCTTATTGCCGGTTCCTGGTATTGAAAAAACAAATAAGTCCTGTTACTAGTGTAGTAAATTCCTCCAGCTCCTACATATTCTTCCAAGATCACACGAACAGTCACAGAAGAGATAAAGGAATGAAACCATAATACATAAATATAATAAATAAAAATACATCACCTGTGGACTATTATATAAATAATAATAAATAAAAATACATCACCTATTGAATTCAAGAAAGTAAGTTAGAAACTCGTGCTGAGAAGAAGACTGAAGTCTATTGAAAATTCAGAGAGATACACCAAGATCTTAACTCCAGAAAAAGGCTACCCACAGCATTCGACTCTAGCATTTTTCAAGCCATATGTCTGGGAAAAGTCGATCCTACTAAAACTCGACCCCTGAAGATTATGTTGAAATCAGTGAGACTTATTAATGAGCTGTTATGAAAGAACATGGAACTGCTCCAGAATACTGCATTCAATGAGGATCGGACCCCTTTACCCGGAGGGATGAGGAAGCTGAGAATAGAGAAGGATAACCCGGAAGCAACTATAAAGTATAGGAAAGGTGTACCGAAAATCATCAGTGGTTGTTACACTTCTTAGAAAAAAAACTAGCAAAGGCCACATTATGTTACCCTGCAATTTACTATACCAACATAGCCAGCCTTTTATCAAAGTTTGATATGCTCCTACTGGACAATCAAGAGAACAAACCAACTATTATAGCACTGCCTGAGACATGGTTGAACCCTGTCATTCTGGATCAAATGATCCATGTAAGGGGCAATAACATGTTTTGTAGGAATAGATCTGGGAACTATGGAGGGGAGTTCTGATATTGATAGCGATGGAGTACAATGAAAATCCTGTGGTAGTTATCCACCATGCCGATGTGCTAAGTGACCCTCTGGAATCACTATGGTTGCAAATCAGACTACTCCATTTGAGCTTTTATTTCTGAGTGTTATATCACTTTGTCCCTCACTTTTACATAGAATTGCAGATGTTGATGTTGCACTTTTTGATATGCTTCATCAGGCAAATGATCTGGGAGACCTTACCATAGTCCTTGGAGATTTAAATTTTCCATCACTTCACTGGCCTCAGCCAACACCCCACTTGTAGAGCAAGAAAGTTTCTCAAAGTCTATGAAGATTCTGGTTTCTCTCAAGTGGTGACTGATGGAACTAGGTTTCGAGACTGACAGAAATCGTCTACACTTATTTAATTTTGATGAATGTAGAACCAACTTTATCAATTGTAGTTGTGCAAAGGTCTGTTGTTAACAGTGATGAAGCTGTTCTCTCTCTTGATCCAAATCAGCCTGTGCTTAGAAGATTCCCCTAGCAAGAATCATACGATACACTGGAGAGTAAACTTTGATGGCGTGAAAAGAGATTGCCAACATCTCCCATTCACTCCAAAAGACCCAAGCATTGAGGAATTGGAAACTAGTTGGCTGACTCTTAGATCAAGAGTTATTTAGATGCTCACTCATCTATCCAAAAAGAAGTTCCGAATAAAAATAAACCATGAATAACTATGAAGATACATCAATTGATACCTAAAAAGAAGAAACTGTGGAGTAAATTTAAATCTACCAATCACCAATTACAATATTTTTAATTTTTTGTGACATTTTGCGCAAAATGTGGGTAAGTTAAAAAGTTTTAAAACAGTTTTTTTTTTTTTCCTTTTTTCCCCCTTTTTTTTCATGTAAAAAACTGCTCCAAATTTTTTCTTTAAATATTGTCGTAGTATGTAATAAGAGGTAGAAAATATGGTGCTGGTCCCATTATAGCAAACTCCAAATTTTCGAAAATCATTTCAAAACTAGAAAATTGAAGATAGAGATTTTTGCCTCACACAAAGCCTGTTGTAAAATATCATGTATCAAAACCTGTTGTAAAATATCAATTATCTTTAAAAATGGTCATGTACAATTTTTTGAGAAAACTAGTGGATTTTGTGTAATTTGTGTCTTAAATTTACGCAAAATCTAAATTTAAAAATTTCTCAATAACTGCTCCAATTTTTTCTTTAAATTTTCTCTTTGTATGAATAAGGGACAATAAAAAATATGGTGATTGTCCCTGAGTTCAAGCCTTACCATTCTTCGGTAGCATAATGGTATGGCTGACCATGAGTGAACTCGGAGGACCTGAGTTGAAGTGTCAGTGCTGAAAATAAGTCTGCATGTTTATGTAGATGAAGAGGTAACAGTTGATGTGGTGAAGTTGTTACTGTTGAAGTCAGTCCAAGCAATTTCAGGAAGGTTGAAATCACCATTCAACAACCAAAAGACAGACAGATGGAATTCGATTATGTTGGGAAGGCATAGGCACTATATGTAGTAACTCCAGAACATGGTGGAAAATATGCTGCACCAATAATCAAGGTGGTGTTTGGTAGAATAACTTTAGTATAAAGCTATTCCACAATAAGTTTATCTGTAGGGCTGATAATAGTTGATGGTATGGGCTACTTTATAGCAATAAGGACACCCCCTCCGAGTTCATGAATACTGGAATATGCATCTCAATCTCAATGGAAAAGACTATATCCTTTTAGTTGGAGTTCTTCATTTGAAAAATTACTATCGAGCCAAGTCTCCTCCGGTATTATAACACCTTAATTGTCTGCAGACAACAAAACAAAGCATGGCAGTTCCAAAATTCTTGTTTGAGGGCCTCGAACATTTTGAAAGTACACATGTAGTTTGTTTAATGAAAGTGTGCAGGAATATACCTTTTTTTAATACTGAGAAAGCTATTTCTATACAGTAATCCCTCAACATTCGCGGATTTGCTATTTGCGAGTTCCGAACTAGACATTCGCGACTAGAGAAATGCTTCCGGTTATAACACTTGCGACATCGACATTCATGAGTGGCTCTTTTGGTCGTATATTTTCTTTGAAAGTGAGCCCATTTCATTTCCTTTATCATCATCATAATCTGGGAAATGAACTCGGCAGACCTCGGAGCTCGCAATATAACTTTCTTCAAAAATAACACAGATGAAATGTCAATTCACATTTATAGAATAACAATTGTAAAATAATTCAATTCAGTTGCGCCAAATTGGAGGTAAGGGTTTTGGTCAAATGAACAGAAAAACCATTCAGGATCTGTGCAACTCTCATAATCTCATTGTAGAGGAGCTTTGGGAAATCATCACTGAAGAAAACCTCATCGATGGTAATGATGAAGTAACGGAAGCGAAACTGCGTCCTGGAGCAACTTCAATGTCAAAACTGTTGATGGCATTCTAAAATCAACAAGCTCTGGTGGAACTAGCATTCGAATGGGATCCAAACATGGAAATAAGTTCGAAATTTAAGAGAGAATTGAAGCAGAAACTCTTTCATATTTGGATATTAGAACAGTGAGAAAGGTGATGAAACTAAAAAGTAGCAAATCCTATATCCAATCATTTTCAACTTCAAAATAAGTTTCAAATATTATTTTGTTTTATTTTTGAATGTTAAATTGTAAATTCTGTTTGTAGTAGCGCTTAATCAGTTCTACTGTAATTGATTGACAGAAATGTTTTCTTTCTGTTTTAAACAGTTTTTCAATATCCAGGAACCTAACCCACCTTTCTTCATTAAAAGATAGACTTAACTTTCGCGGATTTAATGTTCGCGAGGTTTTTTGGGAACCTAACTCTCGCGAATGTTGAGGGATTACTGTATTTAATTGTTGAATTGTGTTTGCCATCACCAGTACATTCATCAATTTCAGTTTTCAGAAGTTTAAGATGGTTTTGTCTTTTAGGGGTGATGTTGCAACAAATACAGGGACAATCAAAAAACGCACAAAATCAAATTCAAACAAAATTCAAAGACTAAATGAAAGAGAAAAATGCAAATACAAAATGTTATTAATTGTGGCCTTACAAATCAAACAAATTGTGGCCTTACTTTGCAAGAACAAAGAAGTCCAAAGGAACAAAGTCCAAGGAAGAAAACACTTTAATTGCAATAAATTGGGCCACATTTCAAGTGAGTGCACAGAAAAGAGAAAGGAAATGAAGAACATGAAAGTGAGTATATCAGAAAAAGGTAGTTAACAATTATAAGTTCAAAGACAAGTCATGAAATTAAAACATCTCTGCCTTGATCAATTGTGGATGTCCACTAAATTTACCAAGGCAAGACATATATGATGCAATGGGAAAGAATGTGCCCAAACTCATCAAAACCAACCTAATTCTGACAGGATTGAAAGATAGTTCTGTTTCAACGTTAGGATTTTTCAGCTCTCGAATTCAGATCAATGAGATTGAATTTTTTCAGATGTCTACTTTGTGCCTATCATCACCATTCAAGTACACCTAATAATTGGAAATGATCTTCTGGACCAGGCTAATGTTACAATTTCGATAGAAGGTGTTTAACTGAAGAAGAGAGAAGAGACTTATCTAATGCACATGATAGTAAATGACAAAAAGGAATTAAACATTGAACAAACTATGGCAGAAGAAATAAAAAGATTGAAGAAGTTGTGTTATCATATGTTCTAGAGAAGACCAAATTGACTGATGTGAAGACTAAAATAATTGTGAAGAAAGGAGATCTGAGGGATGTATTCACGGGATTTTGTCAGAGTAGAAACAATTAAACCATTAGTTTGGTGGCATTTCAGAATATTTTAATTCCATCCTCAGGGCTAATGTACAAAAAAACGAGGCATGAAGACAGCGTCATTATGAATATATAATACACAAATTAATAATACGATCTGCAAAAATACCTTACTAAAAAATTATGGAAATATTACAATCTCAATCTCCCTCAGTTTGATTACATGTGACTTTATACTGTAGCTTAGTATAAGGAGTGTCTTGAGCGCTCTGTTTCCCTTTACTACCCACTAATCATTTCAATGTAGAACAAAAGTGAAAAAAATGTGTTTTTCTGTACAATTCAGTATATCTTAATGAGAAATGTATTGTTATTACAGGTCCAGTGGTTGACAAAGATACCAAGCAAGCATTTATAACATGTGTAAACAATTTACAATTACTGGCTAAATTTCTTGGATTTGTGCTCTTTCTTCCATATCGTTCAAAGAGTAAAATGTCCTCATCCTTAGTAGAAAAGCAGAGTTCAGTAAGACTTAAGGTAAGGGAGAAGGTATATCTGATTGTAGTCTTGAATTTGAAAGCAGTGGCTATTATACACAGATGTAAATGTTTTGTTTTACCTCTTCAGTCCTCCAATAAAATAGGGTAAGGGCAGACTGCTAACAATCTGAACAATAATAATTAAATTAAATAACATTAAACTGCAGTAACTGAAGAGTAAATTAAATAATGGGAGAACAGTGCAAGCTGTGAAGGTAGGTCAGATAATTTAGGATATACAGGTTGTTGGGAAGCTTCTGTGACAAAAATGCTTCAAATTTTATGTTAAATTTCAGATTCAGTTTTTCAGTAAAAAAATTGGTTTAATGTCACTTTCTGGCAAACAATTGACACAGTTGCCCACACCACTGCCGACACTGCTGTGTCTGCAAACGGCTGTGAGTGTTGCTGTGTTTCTTTGTTATCAATGAACTGATGGTGATTAAGGAGGAAAACATGTCGTATGCTAGAAAAGCCTGCCAGACACTACAGAACTTAGTTTCATAAGTTTTATGTACTATCCGTTCAACCTACTGACAAGACAGTTTTGTTCATAATGATAATCAGCAGGTCTTCGCATGTCCTTATGTCAGCACCATGGATTGAGCTGCTTGCCAAATTCAAATCTTCGAGATTTTAATGTCAAGTACTTACCCAGTATTCAGAGAGCCTTTGTGTTTTGTTTCTGCCACAGAAAAATCATGGTGGTGACCAAAAATGGGTATGCTTACAATGTTGAGTGCTTGTAGTTATTAGCGAGTTTGAGAGCAGAGTGCTGTAAATTCTAAAATGGATACATTTTTAGTTGAAAGGAGAAAATTCTCAATTGATAGTGGAAAAAGGCACAAAATTGTGAAGCTGTCAGCAAGGACTCTACTTTTGAAACTGAAAAGCTAACCCTAAGAAATAAGATACGTTTGGAAATAAGATATTACACCATCCCCTACAATATTGACTTTAACTTGCCACTTGTATCCTCATTCCTCTCTTTTTTTTCCCTCATTATGCACCCTGCTGTGCTGCTCTGGTGTAGTGATTTCTTTTGCGATTAAAGGAGCATTTATTATGTGTTTCCGAGAATGTGCTGAATGGGATTTGTATTGAAAATCTTGTAAAATGAAACCAGTAGAAAAGAAGAAAGTCTTAAAGTCTAGATAAGTTACTCCTCACATGCCCATTATCTGGAAATTAGTAATATGAAAACAAAACAAGTATTCATAACTTGGAAGCCTGACAGATCAGTTTGAGTGAAGAGCGTTTTTTGAGTTTATCAAAGCTATGATCCTTAAATATTGAATTTTTATTTTTACCTATTCCCAAATTCTATTAAACCCTCATCCACTTGTGCATTCATCCCTCCCTTTCTCTGTCCATTTATTCTCTTCCATTGTCTCATTCATCATCATCATCCATTAGAATATTGCTCCTAACTTTCATTTTCTTAAATTGTGCTTTATTCTGAAATAAACCCTGAGTACATGACTGTCTCTAGGCACTTCCCTTTGCCATGTGCTGGAGATCATAGTATTTACATTGAGTTTTTAATGTTCTTGTTTTCAGTTGAGAACACCTGTAGATGTTCTTTCCTACATACAAGAAGCCGTACAAAGCAAGAAACTTACATTGACAGTACCATGGGTTGTACAGTTTCTGTCCATGGTGGATAATGTTTCATACAATTTGCCATATTATAGAGAAGTCATTTCTCTTCTCTGTGCAATATACCGAATACTCCCTTCTATTTCTTATCATTCTCCTAATGGATCTTTCATGCTGAAGGTGTGTTTGGGTTGGCTGTTTGAACGACCTCAATTGCCAGAAGATATTTTTTATACATGGTGGATTAAGGAAAGCCAGTCTTGTAAGTATGCAAACATGTGTTGTCAGGAAAAGGGACTTGTATAAAAAATTGTCATTTTGAGTTAAGTGAAGAAATATGCATAGAAAATGATTAATTTTATTAGTTAAAATTTCATAAAGATAGATCATTGGACATCACGTAAAATACTCTTTTACTATGAAATAAGTGGATCTGCTCAGTATAAAACCATTCTTCTGCAAAATTATATTTTTTAAATTATGTCACTTTTCTTGTGTATTAACAGTTATTGTTAAAGTAGAGGAATGAAGGTTGATGGAAGTTTTGAGTTTCCAGTACAATTTTGTTACTTTATCAAGATAAGGAAATTTAATTCCAAAATTTCAAGTTTTCTTTAAACAGATGTTAAGGAAAATGATTTTAAATTCTACCTTTGAAAACCATGATTATGATTAACATCAGCTACCATTAAACTGTCTCGGAGTAATAGCCTCAAAATATTTGAAGGAGTCATCAAAATCCCATCAGTACATCATATCATACTTTTTATTCTCAATCATCACTACTCTGTCAACTTGTTGAATTGCACTTACATTCGAGATGCAATCTGCACAGTAAATATCATCCATGATATGACCTTGATAGTGTGCAACAGATATATATTTAATAATTCAAGTTGTTTAAAACATGTGTCAACTGCCCATCCTAAAGGTGGTGTGGTGAAAAAGGCCAATATAGGAGGCCTAAGAATCCATTTGCATTGGTTGTGGTAATCTGTAGTTTAACGGTTAAAGCAACTAGCAGTACATCGGGAAACCTGGTTTAGATTTCCAGTTGGGGTGATTAATGCTGTAAACTATTGAATTGTACAACTTTTATATTTAAAACTAGCGGAACCCAGCAGACATTGTTCTGCCCTTTATCTCCCTCTCTCTCCCCCCCTCTCTCTCCACACATCTCTCTCCCTCTCTTCACATGTCTCCCCCCTCTCTCCCCCTCCCTCTCCACATATCTCTCTCCCTCTTCACATATCTCTCTCGTCTCTCCCTCTCTCCCGTCTCTCCCTCTCTCTCCACATATCTCTCCCTCTCTCTCCACATATCTCTCCCTGTCTCTCCACGTATCTCTCTCCACATATCTCCCTCTCCACATATCCCTCCCTCTCTCTCCACATATCTCTCCCTCTATCTCCACATATCTCTCCCTCTCTCCACGTACCTCTCCCTCTCTCCACATATCTCTCCTCTCTCTCTCCACATATCTCTCCCTCTCTCTCTCCACGTATCTCTCCCTCTCTCTCCACGTATCTCTCCCTCTCTCTCCATGTATCTCTCCCTCTTTCTCCACGTATCTCTCCCTCTTTCTCCACATATCTCTCCCTCTCTCTCCACATATCTCTCCCTCTCTCTCCACATATCTCTCTCCCTCTCTCCACATATCTCTCCCTCTCTCCACATCTCTCTCCCTCTCCCTCCACATATCTCTCTCCCTCTCTCTCCACATATCTCTCTCCCGTCTCCCCCTCTCTTTGTCTCCCTCTCTCTCTTTCTCTCCTTTTCTCTTTCTCTCCCTCTCTCTTCGTCTCTACCTCTTTCTCCCTCTCTCTTCGTCTCTACCTCTTTCTCCCTCTCTTCGTCTCTACCTCTTTCTCCCTCTTCGTCTCTACCTCTTTCTCCCTCTCTTCGTCTCTACCTCTTTCTCCCTCTCTCTTCGTCTCTACCTCTTTCTCCCTCTCTCTTCGTCTCTACCTCTTTCTCCCTCTCTCTTCGTCTCTACCTCTTTCTCCCTCTCTCTTCGTCTCTACCTCTTTCTCCCTCTCTCTTCGTCTCTCCCTCTCTCTTTGTCTCTCCCTCTCTCTTTGTCTCTCCCTCTCTCTTCGTCTCCCTTTCTCTTCTTCTCTCCCTTTCTCTTCGTCTCTCCCTTTCTCTTCTTCTCTCCCTTTCTCTTCGTCTCTCCCTTTCTCTTCTTCTCTCCCTTTCTCTTCGTCTCTCCCTCTCCCATCGTCTCTCCCTCACTCTCCTTCTCCATCTTTTGCTCTCTCTTTCCGTATTCCCCTCTCTGTCTCTCCCATTTTATTCTCTCTGTCTCTTCCTCTCTGTCCCGCCCTCTCACTCCTCTCTCAGTCTCTCCCTCTCTCTTCCTTGAAATTTGCGTGCTCAGACGGAAGAGTGGGCCTGATGGCCCAAGTCTCGCCATGTAAAATAAGGCATTAACTTAACTTCCTCTCCCTTCCTCTCTTCTTCGCTCTCTCTCTCTCTTTCTCTTCTTTTCTCCCTCTCTCATATTCACATTTAGTTGCAGATTCTGCACATCTCTGTGCAGGTGGGGTACCAGCGCCAGACCAGCAAAAATGCAATAGAATGTTCAAGAAATTCCTCTTTCTTCTTCCCTCTCCCTTTCTCTCCCTGTCTCACCCTCACCCCGTCTCTCTCTTTGTCCCTATCTCAATCTGTCTGTCTCTGTGTGTCTCTCTCTGTCTGTCTCTTCTCTGTCCTCTCATTCACATTTACTTGCTGATTCTGCACATCTGTGAGAAGGTGGAATAGTATCAAGAAGCCTTGGACCAGCAAAAATGCAATAGAATGTTCAATAAGATTTCATCCTGTAGATTACGGTGTGAAAAACACAATTCTTTGAGGCCAGAGGCCTCAAAATTTTAGTTTTTAATGCCATAGAACGCTTTGTTTAGAAGTTATTTAACGATATAGATTACCGAGTGTAGCGGGTTGCATTTGCATGATTATTTAGATTATGTGCATTTCAGCACCGTGTAGCACCATTTTTTTTTCGATATTTTATTAGTTATTCTGTTATTCGAGGTAGAAGTGAATCCAACAAAAAAGAGATAATTAAAATTGGTCCAGCTCGTCTTCAGTTATAAATGGTGTAACTAACACAACTTTGTTTTATAAGTATATAGATGTTTTAATACAAGTAAATGTTAATAAACCGAAAGAGAAATTAATGTATTTATTACACAGTCATAGAAGATGCTTCCTTTCTGTATTGTACAAGAACCATATAAATATATTGCATTTGCAGAATTTATTGTTTTATTTTGTCAGGACTAAGCTTGAATTAGCAAATAATAATAATAATAATAAAAGTATTGCAGGGGGGGGGCGAATATACTTCCTTACATGCCCAGATCTGGAGAAAAGGCCAAGAAACTGAAAACTAACAAATTAATTAGTTATATTCAAATAAATATAAATCAAAGGTTAAGTTAGTAAGATATAAGTTCTGATATGGTTGTCCCTTATTATAATTTATATTTTTTAGTCCCTTTTTAAAAATTCGGATAATCGTAATTAAAAATATCAAAATTTATGTAATACTTTGTTTAAATGAAAAAACTGTAATTGTCATAAACACGACTTTTGGAGACAGGACCAACTCCCTCATTAGGTACTAAAAATTACAAAATGGGTTAATGAGCAAAGAACCCAAAACTGAAATTTACTTTATTAGTTGAAAGGAATGAAGAACATAACAATTACAAAAATAATATAACTAACACTATACCCAACTCAAGATGAAAACTCGCCTGTTATTCTAAACAAACCAATCTGAATATAAATAATTTATTTTTGCATTATCTCTGTGGTAGAGTGCAAGTCCTGAAGAATCAGGGTGAGAAAATTAACTGTGGGGAGAAGAATACAGTAATCCCTCGACATTAGCGGATTCGCTATTCACGAGTTCTGAACATACGCGATTAGAGAAATGCTCCCGGTTTTAACATTCGCGACTTCAACATTCGTGAGTGGATCTTTTGGTTGTACATTTTCTTTGAAAGCAATCACTTTTCATGTCCTTTATCATCATCGTCTGGGAAACGAACTCAGCAGACCTCATAGCTCGCAGTATAACTTTCTTCGTAAATTACACAGATGAAATGTCAATTCACATTTATAGAATAACATAATTGTAAAATAATTCAATACAGTTGTGCCAAATTGGAGGTAAGGGTTTTGGCCAAATGAACAGAAAAGCCATTCAGGATCTGTGCAACTCTCATTATAATGAGCTCATTGTAGAGGAGCTATGGGAAATCATCAGTGAAGAAAACCTCATCAACGGTAATGTTGAAGTAACGGAGCAAAACTGCATTCTGGAGCAACTTCAATGTCAAAACTGTTGATGGCGTTCTAAAATCAACAAGCTCTGGTGGAACTGGCATTAGAATGTGATCCAAACATGGAAATAACTTCAAAATTTAAGAGAGAATAGAAGTAGGAACTCTTTCATATTTGGATATTAGAACAGCGAGAAAGGTGATGAAACAAAAAAATTAGCAAAACCTATACCCTACCTATCATTTTACCTATCATTTTCAACTTCAAAATAAGTTTCAAACTTATTTTATTTCTTCATTTTGAAATGTTAATTGTGAATTCTGTTTATAGTAGCACTTAATTAGTTGTATTGTAATTGATTGTCAGATTTTTTCCTTCCTTTTTTAAACAGTTTTTTGATATCCAAGAACATAACCCACCTTTCTTAATTAAAAGATATGAGGTTTTTTGGAAACCTAACTCTCGCGAATGTCGAGGGGTTACTGTATACACATACAAAAATAAAATGAATACTCCTTGCAGAAGTGCAGTTCAGCCACATAAGTGTTAACTGACAATTAGAGCCATTGTAAAGATGAAGAAGGGGTAATGGAAGAAAGGAGAGAGTTGAAAGATGAAATATCAAAATGGTAGGTCCTAATATTTAAAAAAGAATGTGTGTCATAAAAAGAAAAACTAATATGTTATTAAAAACATTTGTAAATGGATTGGATTCAATAACTGTATTCATTGCATTATGAGTAATTTTGTAAATATAAAAACTCAGGCTGCACTAAATATAAAAAAAATCGAAGATTATGTGTTTAATTCACTTTATTCGTCTTTTTTGTTTTGTTTTGTTTTTATAAATTTTTGTGTTTTTCTGATAGAAAAAACACGAATTGATCTATTTTCAACTTACTTCTAGTTTCTAACCGCCTGAATTAATACTAATGATAGTAAAAATGGGTTACCCATGGTTTTGAAGTTATGTGGTTGATTTGTCAGTTCTTTGACAGACAATCTGAATAATTTGTCAACTCTAATATCTCCTTCCTGATTACTGTAATAACAATGGCATTGTGGTGGTGAGAAGTTATCAACATTTTTGTACATTTACCAAATGTCATTGGTTTATTACAAAATCTCTATTTTATACAACACCACAAACTCTAATTTGTGCCCTCAAAAGTAGGTAAATTTGGCTCAAACACTTATTCACTGCACAAACAATTCAGCATCACTTGATACCTTTCTGCTAGCCCAAAAATTCAGCTATGTTCACAACACACTGGATGCAGTGCAACTGTGCCTATGCTCTGGTGAAAGTTGATGTGAATTCTGCACACAATGGATCCTTTCTGAATGTCTCCAGTGCTCATGGCTGTGCACTCAATGTCATATCATAATTGCACTTGTCATCCCCAATGCCTAGGTCAGTCCCCTTAGGAATCCTAGAGTGACTGTGAAGTCAGTCGAGTGGAAGCTGTCCATGAAGAAACAAGTGCCTTCTGAATTTCCCCAGAGTCAGCGTCTGTGGCCGATGAGTCAAAGCCACAGGCACCATCCCAGGAAGTGAAAATTACCGGAGTCTATAAAGTGTTCCAGCACCAAATCAATTGCCCAATGATGATAATTCTTTCAGAGTAAACTTTTTCTTTATTGTCCTCTTGCCCGCATTCTTCATCTTGGGTTGATGTAGAGTGATGCCTTTGGCAGGCTTGTTAACTCTGACTTTTTGTGAGTTGATCATCACCCACCTTGTGTCAGTTCATTCTTCTAACATGAATGTATTTGATGAATGCAGTTTTTAGACCTTTAAATGGCTCCCTCCACTCATTGTTATTGTATTATTGGTGACATACTGAGCCAAGCTTATACAATAGTTTATATCTTTAGAGGTGATATTCTGTATTTTTTCTTAAATACATCTTTCAGCAATGATTGTTTTTCCTTAATTTTAGATATGCACACATCCAGTGTTAACTTGTTTTATTTTCTTGCAGGTGAATTGGCTGTAAATTCTGAAAATTCTCGTAGTATTGTTGCTTGTATTGATGAATTAGATTTCATTGAATGGGATACTCTAATGATACTGTGTCCAAATCTTGAGGCAATAAAATGGCTTCTAATGTCAGATTCTAACAGTGGACGTAATGTTATGCCTCCTCGACACATAACACCTGTCCTTGTGGCTGGTGAGCAGACATTACCATCCTCTTCTCGCAATTTAGAGGTAAGATCACAGTGCCAAGTACAGTAACCTGACAGCTTGCCTGTTTACTAGAGCTAAATTTGCATGCATTTATGCATATTCCAGAAATACATGAAAACATTGAAAATACACCCCTCAGAATCTTCTCAGCATATATTTCTGAGTGCCTGGTATCTGAAACAAAAAGTTTTGCATTAGGTATTTTTCCCAGAAACATCTACATCAAGATTTCACAAACTGGAGTATGCATACACCCAGAGGCAAGGTGGTACAGCATAGCTTTGTGAGGGGGGGGTCTGAACAAATTTTATAGGAAGATTTGAAAAAAAGTGGCACTTGACTGAAGAGGATTGGAAATGAATGTTTGGGGTATGTGTGGCCTTTCAAGTGAATGTATTCCACTGCTAACATGATCAGTGGAAGATTGTCTAAATATAAATAAACATGTCCACTAGTGAAGATGAATCATCACTAGCCACAACAGAATTCACAGTAGTGTTTTTGTGTTCACGAAATTAATTGATATGTGAAGTTCATGTAGCGCTATGCAATTTTATAATTAAAAACCATTTTGGTAATCAAAGCAATTTTGACACAAAGGTGTTCTCAACAAGCTAACACATGTCGCTACCCAATGGGTCTAATCAGGGCTGTCCCCGTCAGCTCCACAAACACACACACCTATTGTAAAACTTCCTCACCAAAACTGTCTTAAACATGTAGGAAATTGTATACTGGTTGTGTCCCCAAATCCCTGCACTTCCGTTATCACACTATAGGAAATCTATTCTGAAAAAGGTAATAATTGTGTGAATTGTTTCATTATTTTTGCAGCATCTTTGTTCATTCTCCCTACCCTATGTTAGTAATGGTATACAGCTGCCAATGATGGTGTAATTTTTCTAGTGAAATTCAAAAACTTGCAGTAAATAAATCTATTTTACTGATGGTCTCCCTTAACCAGAGATTGACTTCCATTTTCACCAAGATGTATGAAAGAAAGTAACAGTGCTTGAAGATATGACTTGTAAATGAACCAGCCAATTATAAATATTTTTGAGACATAGGTAGATCGTGTGCAACATAATCTCATTGCATCATGTGGGAGGTCACCTACCAATGTAGGATTATAATTGTGTGGTACAGATAGTGCAATGCAAATGTGTTGGTCTTTTCTGGTTATTCAACTTCGAGGATCATTTCATAAATAATGCACAGTCTTTTTCGTTTTCTTGGATCTTCACAATCTTTCAGTGTAGTCTCCATTCTTCTCAGTTACCAAGTTCCAACGACTGGGAAGCTTTAGAATTCCATCAAATACCCCTTCTTTGTTCATCAGACAAATGGTTCGGGTAACAGCTGCACAAAACCCATAAAGGGATGAAAAACCAAGTACTTGAAAAAGTATTTTCAATTCTGGCAAAAGGCAAAGTCAGGTGGAGTCATGTCAGGACTGTGGGGTGCATATTGTAACACTTCCCAAACACATTTGTGGAACTTTTCTGTTCTGACTTTGGCTGTGTGTAGGAGAGCGTTGTCTTGGAGAATGAGAGGCCCAGAATTGTCAAGTACCCAAAACTTGTGCAGGCTCCATTTTTAAGACCCGTTATTAAATAACGAAACAAGTTATTGATGAAATCGAGACACATGCTTCATCCTGAAACTTTTAACTGCAAGTGATGCAAAAATAGTTCTGCCACGTCCTTCAACTGGCAATGTACCCAAACTGTGCATTATTTATGAAATGACCTTCATACTCAGCCATCCACATATAAGTCAGTAAGTTGGCATGCTCCTGTCAGAAATTATTTCTGTATGAGGAGCTCAGAGAGGGTTGGAGCAAGCAAGCAAGCAAGCAAACAAACAATGTTCGTGTCAAACATCTCAAGATACCACCAACATAACACTTAGGCTTGAGCCAAACACTCTACCCTGTGAAATGAGTTCAATAATCAATAGTTTCAATCGTTACAAACAGTCTCCCAAAAGAAAGTGTACACATGAGTTTTTTCAGGCTGTATCACTTAAACAAATGCTCAGAAAATAACAACTAATGTTCCATAGAGTAACAATATTTCTCTCAAAAGATTAAATATCCTTGTGAAACACTGATAAGTAGGAACACTGGTTATTCAGTGTTTTAATAACACGTCACCTTGGTTTTCATAATTAATCCACTTGAAAATCTTTCGAAAACTGAAGCAATATTTCCCATAGGAATAATGTAAATTCAATTAATTCATTCCAGGCACCAAAAACTACTATTAGCAAAAAATCCCCTCTGTATATAACATGCAAAAGAAAGAGAGTTGTGTATGATTTAATAGGCCTCATCAACACTAAATCCCTTAAGTGTGCTGCATCTGATTAGGAAATTACCCTCCCTCAAGGGATGCATCAAAAAGATTTATTATGAAAAAATTAGAAAGTACACAGATTATGATGTAAGGAAAACAGTAAGCTGACTTGGAACTCGCAACTCATGTTACACAAGATCCTTAACTTGGAAGCAATACTTTCTTAAAACTTGGTTTTCATGTTCCCATGAGAGGGAAACTAGTTATGTTTCTTATGCTGTAATCTACAAATTGAGACCTTTTGCACATTTTATTAATTTTTTGAAGAGTACTCCATACCATAGGTTGGCAGAAATGTTCAAAGTTGAGTTTCAGCATAAACCTATTCTCACATTTAGTGGAATGATTCCTTGCATACAATTTGAGATCATGTAAATTATAGGTTATTTCTATTCCTGGCCACATTATTATGATCACTCAAAAATACATCTTGTCTCTTTCCTCATTGTACTTCGCATTAGGAATCTGGTTTAGGAACTCTTGTCAAATTCCTTTAACAAATAAAATACTAATGTTTTTTCTAATAGCCTGTAATACAATTTTGGTACTAATTATTCTATTTATCTCTGATGAAAGATTGTTTAAACTCAACCCAGCCCATAGATTACTACTCTCATGACAAATCTCAAAAAATGTATTGAAACAACTGAGTACGCTGTTATTGTTTTTTTGTCTGCATGAAAATGGTAAATGAGACTAACTGAAAGAAAAAGAGAACTCTATCATAAGTAAATGTGACACAATGCTGCAAACTGCAAAAAGCCTTTACCTTCTCATTATTTGTTTGTCCTTATTGAAAAACGGTCTCAAAATCAATAGGTGCAACAAACATATGGAAGTATAACTAGTATCATAGAACAAGTCCAGAGACATACCTCAGAATGATTGAAAATCATAAGTTCCAAATAAATGAAATTAAGAAGTGATTATAATAATATGGCCAGGTACTGTAACCTTTCATTGCCACGGAGCATATAAGAGACAGTGTTTTAATATTGCCTGGATATTGGGATCAAACCAATGCAAAACAGCAGAGGGTATAGTGAATCTCTTGGACAATTCCCATATTAATCATAATATTCTTTGTTATTACTTCTTGCCACCCACTATGTATAAGTAACGTGGTACTTCATGGCTTCATACTAGCCTTACAAAATCCAGTCAGTTTAGAATGAAATTGATCTAGGGTCCTCAGAAAGTATTATGCGGTTTACTGGCACAAGCCTTCTAGCCCTCCATCCAACCCATTCTCAAATTGTATTTTTTTATTGCATTGTTGGTACAGAAACAAAAGGTGTCAAGTTTTTTAGATACATACATTCAATGCTACAAAACACATTAAAGGCTGCATATGCATAAAAAGATCAGTTTTAATTATGATATATCACATTATTGTGTTGCAAAGCTGTAACACATTTACTATTAGCTTGATCAAGTGATTTGGTCTTTTGAGACAGGGACTTGTGGTAGGTGAACTTAAGTACATGGTGAGGCTGTGGCCCACTGTGAGACATGAATGTTTTAAGTTGTATTTGTGGCTTGGGGGCATTCAGAGTTCCTCGTATGTTACATCTATGACTGTTCATAATTCCATTCTACAATTCATCCATAGTCTCTCAACGTAGTTGGCAGATGTGTGTGAGAAGAGAGTGTAATTAAACTAGATCTCTTAACCCAGAACAATGGTACAAGCACTGAGATGGGGCCAAGGGATATCATGTTGGTTGGTTGTTTAGAATTATAATAATTCCTTAAACATACATTGCAGTTCTTTGTTAAATGATCAAATACTCTCTAAATTAATTGTTAATTGTCTTTGCAGCTTCAGCTTGAGGAAAGTTTTCTGGAAGGCCAACCATCATCTATTCGTAGAACTATAGAATTTGTTTCTGAAAGAATTGCATCAAGTTGTGTGAAATACATTTGTAGCCAACCACTAATTGAAGTGAAACAGAAAGCACTAAAAATACTTGAAGATTCAGATGATAACGTAAGGAATATTTTAAAAAATTTACTTCTTACGTTTGAACATAAACATTAGAATTTATACGTTTATTTTTTTCTATCTGACATGCTTGTAGGATCTTCTATCAGCAAAATTACCATTGGAAACTTCATTGTTGGCACTTGAACTTAAAAAGTACTGTCAGAATGTTATTCCAAAATTATGTTTTGACAAATGTTGTGGCATAATGCCTTTACTATTGGCTGAAGATGTTCCAGAAGAAATAACTCAAATTTGTGTGCAGATAGCTGTTCGTTTAAGCTTGGAGAGAGTTAACATCTGGATTAATTCTCATATTACCCCAGGTAATTAATGAAAGTTAATAATTAAATATTTTAAGAAAACAGTTATGCTTGAAATTGTTTAACCCTGTGGTACATGTGCCAGTAAAAGTTATTGGAGCACACACGGTGATCTCTCAGATGCATCATTTAAAATTTAGCTTATCTTGCTTAACAAACTGACCTCGGGTGTTTAAGACACCAACACACATTAAACATATTTACTAGCATCAAAATTATAAAACTTTATTGCTCTACAATATTTATCAACACTTGGAACAAGATATATGTTAAAAAGTTGTATCAGTTGTAAATGGTATTACAATGTTTGCATTAGCCTTGATGAAGGTTGCAGAATGGCAGCCAAAACGTTGGCACCTGTGCCGTGGACGCTGCATCTCCCGGACATCCAAGTAAATATTGCACGTTCCGCCTTGGGATATTTTATGATGCACACGGTTTGATTAAAATTATTCTGGTGATAACTGCACAAATCCTATTGGCACGAACTGGAAGCTATGACAACTGAGAACAATAATAAAGAGTTTCTGCGATGGACGATGTTGTCAAAAAATTCTATGACTCTCTATCAACAGAAGAACGACTAGATCATCTGAGAGATCGACTGTGTGTGCCGTAGGGTTAAGAAAAATGTTCATTGCCACCTATGTTTTGTTGCTCTTTAATTATTCAATTTAATGTTGCTTTCTTTACTTTAAGCTCTCTTTACCAAGCACTTGTCATCCGAAATGGACAAAGTGAATCGCAATTCAGTGAAACCAATAAAATCCTCACATGTGCTTCTTCATGGATGGAGGAAACTATCAGAAAAAGATGCTTTATCACCTGCAGAGTCAATTACAATCATTAGGGTATACACTTATCTTACTTGTGAATGTGTGAAATACTTAAGTAATGCAATTATGGAATATAATTTCATTTTTAATTTTAGAACATGATTTGTGTTGTAATGGGGGAGTCAAAAGTACAGGATGATGAAGTACTGTCTACTCTGCAGTGTATTTTGGACACACTGGGGTCTCGAAGAGACTTAATTCCTTCAGCAGAGCGTGTTCTGGGCTCTCTTTCAGTTGATTTGGCTTATGCACTAGGTATGTATGTGGTTTGTCGGTAGTGTACAGAATATTTGACAAAAATTAGCAAACTAATAACAAAAAAAGCACACACTAAATATCACCATATTTAGTATGTGTTCGTGAAAAATTTGGAGGTACATTCTAAACTAATAAATAATGTAAATTAATAATAAATAAATCTCGCCTTCTTGTACACTTTTTCTTTGGTCATAAATAAAAATATAAATCTATACCTTTAAGGAAAATTTCACTTGTTCCCAACCAGCATGGATAACTCACATTCATTACAAGTGTAGGGAAGGATAAACAAAAAGTTTCACTTTGCACCAGACAAATGATCACCACAATGCGAAAATCAGGAGAAAATAGTTGATGTTTTTTTAAAATTTGTTGAAATAGTTTTCCAAATTGATATTTCCTAATATTTCTTTCCATTTTGAAGTCTGTGTTAATACATTCCGTTTTGTACCTGACCGGGAGGTCCTGGGGTTCAAGACTCGATGGTGGCAGGATTTTCTGTGATAGACTGATAATGAATGTTTACTTATGACATAAGTTCATAAATACATGAAACTGTAAATACATTCATAATATAGACAGTGGGGTCATGCAGGAATTTTGAAAAAATTCATCATTTGTATTGTTTAAAATTTAAAGAAATTAACAATATTGTGGAAAATTGCACTTCCATCCTATGATCTTTGTGTACTAGGCTCTATCAATAAAATGTTCAGAGGGAAAATTTAAAATTTGGTTTTTGTGAAAATCTTAGTTAACGTTTTTTGGAGAATTCTCACAATATTTTAAATTTGCAATAACTACTGCTCCTTTGTAAAATCTTTCCAGAACATCATTTAAAATCATGATGTTGCAGAATTTATTACAACATAAACAAAATCTCTAGCTCATATAATGAAGGTTCAGATTGAACATTTTTAGTTTTTGAAAGAATATTGAAATTCATGAGTGCACCTCTTTAAAGAAGAAGAAAAAAAGTTCCTTTCAAATCATTGTGCCTCATACTTGGGTAGATCAATTGCAGAAAATCCATTTCGAAAAAATATAACTATTTAGGAACTAATGTTGTTCACAAAGGTGAGAGAGTCATGGTTTTTATCACATTTTATTTGGCACTCCCAAACATGCGTCTGTGAAAATCTCATGAATAACTATTTGCCCAATTGTGCCCAGCTTTTTAAATGAAAAGAAATATTGATAATATTAACGCATGTAGCAAAGTCAATTTTAAATTTTAATATCAGTCTTCTGTTTACCGTAAAAATACAAGTGATGATGGACCAGACCGGTGGCCAAGGTCACTAAGGCATGAGTGCTGGTCGCAGGCTTGAGTCCCATGTATGCATGGTAATTTACCTATGTATTATTGCATGATTCACTTTCCTACCTATCATCCTATTGATCCTTTGCCTTCCTACCCTCACCTTTCCAACAATATTATTTAATTCCTGATTTGTCCAGAAAGCAAAGGAGATGTATGTGAGGCATATATACCATGATGGTGCCATTCCAGTTTCCTATTGTTTTGTGGCTTGGTGGAACAGACCCAACCGAAGTGCATCACCAGAATCCTAAATCCTTCGCCTCCAGATAGATATCCAGTTCCTGATATTGGTGGATTTAGCTGAGATAGCTCCATGGGGTACCTGCCCAGCTCTCCACAAACACTAAAAGAATGACAGAGAGAGTCTAAGGAGGGTGTGGGTCCCAGGCTCACATTGAGTAGAGGAGTTGATGCTATTGTCTTGGGAACCTGCAAACTATGGAGACTTGCAGGGTGACGGGGAGGGGAGGGTGCTGTAGAGCTGAATAGTCTGAAGTGTCCTAATCCAAAGAGGTATGTGCACACATACAAGTAGGGGGCAGATTTTGATGACCTAAAACATTGCCAAAAATGATCAATACAGTGCTCTTAAAATGTTTTTCAAATGCCCCAAAAACAAAGAAAAAGACCACTTCAGTTGAACAACTCAAGCTCTTGGAGATGTTACTGATGTAATCGAGGTTTCTTTGTTCAAGTGATCTCAGCTTGCAAACTTTTGGTTTGGACTGTTCTCTCTAAAAGAAAATCTCTGATTTTATTTATTGCGGAATCAGCTGAACTTCCAATGGCGCCAATAGACATCGCAGGAACCTTAGATTACATAGTACTCACAATGGCTGGCATTACAATATATGAATGAAGAAATCGAATAAGCTACTCAGGAATTCTGTGAACATATGTTGCATCTCATAAATATTGTTGGAAGCAAGTACTATTAAAATCGGTAAAATCAGTGAAAAGTGCATTAAAAGTGAAATAAAAAGGTAAAGAAGACATATTAACCGAAATCAACAAAAAACACAAAAAAAAAATTGCGTATAAAAATGGGTCATTTCGTTTTGTCGTAACATGAAATGAATTTCTAAACTAAATGGCATTGTTCAAAAAGAAAAAAAAATGACATAAAATCTGCCCCCTACAAAGAAGGGATAAATTGTTGATCCAACCTCTGCAGGCACTCTTTTAGACCAATAGTGAGTATCAATATCAACAATATCAGTAGTGAGTTCATATTACAGATTTCAGGATAACTTGGGGACAACTTGGATTCAGTCTTCCCAGTGATAATCAATATCCACAATAATGTTATTATTTATGTTTGATGAAAATGAATTGTAATTATTGCCCAAGCATTTTGTTTGTTTATATTCATGTTATGTCAGAATTTGGTGAGTTTTCTAATGTGTTTGTTTGTTTTTTAGTTGCTCATCATCCTGAATTAATAAAGGAAACCATTCTCGAGAAGTTTCTAAACATTTGGATGACAAAGGAAGTTGTAACATCACATTGTTTTCAGCATTTAATCTGTCCCCGCAATATTATGATTTTGAATAACTCTGAAAATGGCAAGAATGTTTGGTCAGCTGCTGCACGTTTTTTATATTTTATTCTAATAAACAACATTGTACCACCTAATGAGTTTGAATCTCAGTGTGTTGCAATATTTCGACATGAATGGTCTTCAGTAAGTAAATTGGTTCCATAAAAACAAAATATTGTACAGAACTGTTCTTTATTATTCAGTTATTACAAAGGCATTTTGATGCTTATTGATCTCAAATTTATGTAATTGCTCAACTTGGAAACAAAAATCAATATTGTATTTATTTCATTTTTTTTGTTTGCTGTCTCCCATATGATAAAATGTTAATAATTTTCTCTTCCAATGATGTGAATGCAAATAGGGAATGCTTCTTTTCTTACATACAATGGTAAAAAAATTACTTTTCTATTGTTACAATGGAAACGGCAGTTACCTGTTAATGTCCACGCTCAACTGTAGTACATTTTGTGTCATACAAAAATAATAATTCAATGCATATATAATTAAATGCATAATGCAATAAATATACCGTATTTACCCAACTATAAGGCAGCCCTGATTTTAAAGAGGCCTTCTGTGAATTTTTTAAAAATTTTTAAGTAATTCTTACTAATTGTGTAAATGACTAGACAATTATCTTGAGATGTTAAAACATATTACCTGAGCTATTAATATTTTCTTTTTCCTTAAAATCATGAATGTTTGCATCAATACCATCTACACATGTATCATTGTTTCTTTCTGGTTCCTTCTCCCATTTTAGGTTGTCCTCTGATTTCGTAGCTCCGTTTCCCCTGAATGGTTTGAATTTATATTCTTATTCTTTCATCTGATGCCACCTAAGAACATTCCCTTTTTGGTTACCATATTTTCATCCTGATGTGCATGTCCGTAGCTTCTGATTCTTTAATAACTATTAACTTTAAATTTAAACGATTCAACGTGAAATGTGAACCTATATGTGTACCTCCATTCTGTGGGAGAGCAGATTTTTTTTATTCTCCCATCTCCATACTTTAATGTAGAATGTGATCTACTACTACCAATGTTAATTATTTTATTTCCATCTCTTGCAAATCGCAAATTCGCACTTCGGGCCTCCACCCAGCGAAGCCAGGCATTGTGAACGGAGAATCCACCCTCTGCATGGACTCATCGAACATTGTGTAACAAAAATCTTGGCCAATTGCATTTTCACTTACTACAGTGCCACTTGTTTGAGATTCCCTCTTTACCTGTCCTTTGAAAATTATTGGTCTTAATCGCTAGACAAATCCCTGTTTGATGCCAAAAAAGTTTGCTAATATAATGAGGGATTATAGATATTGTAATGATACATGCCCGTTGGATAGCAACAAGGGCATCGAATACCATTGGGTCTGTAGGTTTGTTCCCCCAATTATGTTCTGGTTTTTGACACTCCAGTAGTTTTATATTGTAACATTAGTTTTGCGTTAACAGCTGCCAGGCTGTACGCTCTCTGGTAAGCATGCTTTGATTATTCCACACCTGTTAATTTAACCTTTACAAGCATACGCAGGATAACATTTTGACTGGATTTTTCAGGGGATAATTAATAACATTTGATTTAGACTAATAGGTCGTTTACTGTGCTAAAGTTTGGATACAACGTTTGCTCGAAACTCGCAATGCGCTATTTTTATGCTACAATAACTATTTCTACTACTACAAAATACATGATTACAATGCTTTCTTCTCTCTTGTTTCTTAAAAATGTTGTTTACATAAATGTATTTGTAATAACATACCATTTCATTCCATTTTCTCTAAGTCACTTTAGGTATCTGCAAATGCCTCCGTTCAGCCCAGAGAGAGAGAGGGAGCGGGTCCACACAGCGCCTTCCTTTGTTAGTGCGTTCCCCAGCTGCACCACGCGTTGCTCGGCCGTCAAAGGATCGCCTCTCAGCTGGTTCCGCCAGGTCAAAGGCCCCTACTCACCTCATGCCCTCACGCAGTTGTGAACGCCCGGCTGCCTCGCGTAGTTTCGTGTCAAATCACTTTTGGTTTACTATTCGGATGCCTTAAATTATTGTGACAGCGTCTTTAATTTACACTAGTATTAGAACATTCCTTTATTCCGAATATTCTCAGCGTGTGCCATATACACCGTGATAGCAAGACACGGAGAGAATCTGATCACGTGGTGGCAACCGCCCCGATACTTTAACTTTGTCGCCTACTGCTACGAGCTATCAGCTCCGTCTCCTTACTCTCGCGGTTCCAACTCGACCTCTGTTCATTTGCTTCTGTCCCAACACCCGCGGTCCCTCAAGCAAATGAAGCCTCGTCATCCCTTCCCGTCCTGGTCAGTAGATCTCCTTCCCCCTTTCACTTCACCCAGACACTTTCGTTTTTTGCGTGGAAAATTAACGACACACGTCTTATTAGCTGCTTGTCATTAAATCCTCCCCTCACCATCTCGTACTGAGGCAGAGTTCGGTGGCAAACACGAGCGTGAAATTAATTTTCTCTCGGGAGTAATTATGATACTCAGTCTCCACTGATCTTCAAGAATTTATGGTTTGATGGTCGTGCAGCCGGCTGGAGTGCAAGTCTCTTTACGCCTATCTGTCCGATTATCGTGTTCGTTGACATGGGGCGACTTGTCGCCTCAATCCCTCTTTTGTTAAGTTCAGCAGTACCTGCTTCAAATACTTGAAATTGTTTTGGGAGGAGTGGAGCGCGTGCCCATGACGAATTGACCCAAGAGGCTTTCTTTCTCCTCCCGCGAGCTTTGCCTCCACGCCCTCTGTCAGTCATAAATTTGTCCGCTGATCAGTTCTGCACAGCCGGCTCACACCCTTCACATCCTTCTTCAGCTATTTCATACACAATACCTCCCTCTCCACTAGTCATACGTGTTCGTGCACCCTAAATTATTCCTATTACAATATAATTTCCTTATATTATGGTGTTTGGATATGTAAGATCCATTACAATATATGTATGATGGTTAAAGCCTTTTTATGTCGGCATTAGTTTCTTTCCATGGAAAGGCAGTGTAGAAACCAATATACCAGCCGACTAGGCCAAAGTTTAATCTGCTCTAATTTTCAAATGAGATATTTTGGAGGGAAAACTCTCCTTATATTTGGGTAAATGCGGAAAGTACAAATATAAGTACAAATATGATATAGCACTGTAAATTATACCAATTCAAATCTAAATCGTAACATAAATACATTAATACTTCTGTCTTTTTTCTTCATTTTTTTAATTTAGAATTATGTGTATTTACACACATAAATTATATACAAAGCCAATTTACAAATAAAACTTGACATAATTTATATTTAACAAAAATAAAAGAAGTATCAAAAAGAGGAGAGACAGTACTGAATTACATTGAACTTCGTATACTTTGAAGGTGCTGATTGCAGCAAACTGAAGCCAATGTAATGAATGTTCTGTGTGTTATCCACTTGTTTGAGTTGGTATTTTCTACATTTTAAATAAAGATTGGATTGTGTGACAATCATTGCCATTATAAAGTGTTCTTTTTCATTCTTCTGATAATCCTTTTTGTATTCACCGAATATTATTTCAGACTTAACTTAAATATATCAACCACTTTTGCAATTTGTCTTAGAATAAAACATTCTTCAAATTATAGGAAACACTGAAGCACCTGGCCTTGTGCTTTGAAGAAGTTGTGGAGAAATACCAGAGGACCAACTGTGATGCGAACTTTCTGTTATTGCTGGAACTAGTCTCTGACTTGTGTAGGGAAATGGATAATGAAGATTTTTAAATATTTCCATCATCATTACTTATGAACAAATTTCTTTTAAAATGACAATAAAACTTTGATTATTTTTACTTTGTTATTTACAATAAAATTTATCCCTTTCTAATCCCTCATTTAGGTGAGCATGGGTCTTCAGAGCTCACAGTTGTCATTTAGATTAATAACTGTGGAAGATTGAACTGTGTGTCCATAAAGGTAAGTCAACAAGTTATTAAAGACATTGGTGATATAGTTGATTGGAATTTACATGGAATCTGTTATATTTCTGTGCTTAATATCCCTTGACAGTGAGGCACATTTTTCATTTGAGGATTGAGCATGCCTCCTGGAAATTGTAGGGTTGCTGCTACAAAAGTCAGTTCTGTGCATGCAGTGGTTGCTTTTCTCTCAAAGGAATACACCATCGAGCCAAGTGGCATTGATTAATTGAAGACCACTTTTCTTCTATTTTTCTTGTGCATTTGTCCATGTGGAATATCTCACAAAAGTCGATCCTGTCTTGATATTCGGTATTGGCAGCTCAGGTGCGTAGAAGGGTTGGACAGTATTTAAATACTTGTATTTGAAATACATATTTTAAATTCATTTTGTATTTGAAAAACTGTATTTTTGAGTTTACTGCTCATGTATTTCAGATGTATTTAAATAGTACATAAAATAGATGAATTTAAAAAAATAAATGCTCTAAATACAGAGGAAGAAGATAACTAGGATAATTTCTTTTTGTTTGATTCTGCTAGTGAATGGAACTCATTGAAACAAAATTAAAAACTCCTTTCAGCTGTTGTACTTGAATTCTCTTTAATGGTAAATCTAAATCATTAAAAATGCTGGACAATTATCTGACAAAATAAATGTTTATTCCTTATTACAGTAGTTTATGTTCATCAGCACCAGTTCAACAACTGTTTTCCTTTATGGGTTTTATAATTCACCGACTAGGGGTTTATTGTTTGATGATTTGTTTGCAAAACAAGTTGTTTTAAAGGGAAATTCTGTTTATTTGAGTTAGATATATTTTTGATAACATTTTATATTTGAAAGTATAAGTGAAAGAGTTTTATTTCTGAAAGTTTTTAAGTATTGTTCAGAAGTTTATGTTTGCCAGTAATTTATTTTAATTGACAATCATTGTGCGATTTTTCTAACTCTGCCCCTCAAGCCCCTATGGCCATGATGGAATATCGCACAGCATTTTGCGTCTTTCTCCATTGTACCGCTAGAAGTCGCGTGATCGCAAGCACTGCTTGATACAGTCGCGATCATGCGACACCTGGCGGCACGGCTGAGTACGTTGCGAAATACTGTGACGTTCCATCGTGAAGACCAGCCTTGAGGGGCAAAGTTAGAAAAATAGCAGTATACAATGCATTGTCGCAATAAAAAGTTAAAATGCAAAATTATTGTATTTACTGTATTTTGAGTATTTGAAGTTTTTCAAATATGTCTGTATTTAGAAATTCAAAACCTTATGTATTTTGAGTAAGTATTTAAATACTTATTTACAAAGTATTTTGGTGAAGTATTTAAATACTAAATTTAAATTATTTTGCCCAACTCTGGGCTTAGATTAGGGTGAAGTGCAATCTCTAAGGATGATTCAAATTTCTGGTACATGCTCCCATATTCTTTTATCTCACAATACGAGTCATGTCCGAAACTTACTTCCAAGCTTTGAATGAATTTTCAAATTGAATGTAATCAGTTTTCTAAGAGTTATGATTCTATATTAACCAAATTTAATAAAAAATACAAAAGTTTTTCAATAGATATTTCAAATAAAGTTATTCTCAATACACAACAACCTTCATGTCTGTATTTTTTACGTAGTAAACGTGGACTTGTTTAATAATTTATTTTATAATCTACAAATTCATGTGAGTATTAAATTTTTACTACGTACTTTCTTTCAATTTATTATTTTTTGATCTAATGTATTATATCATGTGAGTATAATATTTTTTACTACGTACTTTCCTTCAATTTATTATTATTTTTTAGTTTAAAGTTTTTAAAATTAATGCAAATTTGTAGATATTTGAAGATTTATTATTTGTAATTTTATTTTATCTTATAGATTGTGATGTAATGAAATTAATGACCTGATGATGGAGACATAAATAGTCTCCGAAACTTTGTCAAGATAACAAATATATTTTGTTTATGACTGTCTATAATTATTTGGAACTTTTTTATAATTCAACATATCAATAGAGACAGTCTATAGTTGAAAATGAGATTTAGCTTCATTTAGTGTGAAATCATGATTTTTTAAACCATTATGCCAAGGAAATATACCTTGAGATGTTTTGCAGGAAGGAGAGTGCTGTAGCGCTAGCTCTAAGAGAGATCTCAGCTTTTGCAACTCCATGATGTTGGTAACTTACTGGTTCATATTCTTTCTAGGCCATATCAATGTGGGTTATTCTCTTAAACATTGAAAGAGCCTGAAGTATTTTGATATCTTGTTAGTAAAATTTAACTGTTATTTCTAAGTTATGAAGGAACTGGTAAACAAAATTATTAATTTTTTTATTTAGTATTATGGCATTGTGTACATACATTGTTATAAAAAAAATTTAAAGGTAATAATTTTCTCCAACTTGTTTTAATAAATATGTTTGAATGTACCTTGGGTTACTTAATGTGTTACTTGGAACTTAAGTTATCTTTTGTGATTTATTTTTAGATGGGAAAAAGTCGCTTAGAAGAGAGTGAAACCTAATCCCATAAATACAGAGGCAGTTTTAAATGAAGTACACCCACAAAAGCAATATCTATGAGAAGTTGTAGACATGGAATCTGTAAAAGAGCTCTTGGTAGACATCCAAAACAAAAGATAATTTCACATATGGAGCAAACAGCACAACTTGAAAAGTATTAATTATTAAGCAGGAACAGAAAGTGCTTGACTATTTTTTCAAGACTGCGCAATGGAACATTGGAATGACCATTGGATAATTAAAAAGATGCATCTACTCATATGCTCAAGCAAACAACCTCAAGTATCCAGTAAAATGGGATGAAGATGAAGCAGGTGAATGCAGTGGTACTAATCCTTTCCCTGCATTTAACTTGGGGTGAATGGGTTCTCTCAACCAACCGTGCTTCTTGAAAAGCTACTGAGAAGTTAATCATGACAACCAAAGAAAGTGTGGAACCTTGATGAGAGGCTGTACAGGCTCGCAAAACAGTACATGTGATCAATGACAATGACTAATCAGGGTGGGGCTGCTACTTCAGGAGAATGAAAATATAACTTCACAGTGATTGTTTGCATTAACATTGCAAGAACATCAGCCATCACATTTCAACATATCCATTATAATAAGATAAATAATGTTGTACCAGGTTTTATTGATATTATTGATAGGGCGACTGCTAGTTCTGAAACCTATGTTGAAATGATTTGTTAAATACCTTAAACATATAATTTTCCAGAGTCATATCAAAATATCTTGCATTGACAAAATCAATTACAATAGCACCTCTCACTGGGAGCAACAAATTTGATTGAAGCAAATAGTGTCCTAATTTTAATGTGCCAACAACAAGCTCCAAATTATTGGCCTAACTTTAGACCTTTAAAGGCACATTTTAATGTCTAACAAGGATTGGATGCCCAACTGCCCTGGAATACCTATTTCTATTCATGATGTATTGTCATCTGGAAAAAGCATTTTCTTCGGCCTTCACAACAACTAATTTAACTGCATGATTCAGAATTTCTGGTATGTGGCCTTTCAATGCAGATGGTTTTGGAAGCAAAAGTTCTTGCATGTAGAATAAACAGATTTTTCCCATTCCCAGTAACTGAAGCGCCCTTAAATGAACTTCCAGAAAAATTAAGATATCAAATTCTTTTACAAAATGTGCATTCAAATTGTTGGCTGTCTTGAACAAGGTCATCCATTTGCCAAAGCTTCCCCAGAGGTATTGTGGTAGAGGAACAAGGCAGGAAAATGCGTGATTGCCACTCGCCCTTCAGAGAAAAAGAAAATTGTGGAGAAAAGTTGAAGTTGTGCTGAATGGTTCTGAGAGATTTTTCATCTTCCGGTGAAATATCTAATCTTGGAAATAATTCAGGTGAAACTAGTAGGTTCTGTTTAAGTTCTGAAGAAAAATTAACTCATATAAAGAAGAATCCTTTCCTTGTTTCGAAGCCAGTAGTGTTTTAATTAAATTTTACGTCAACTGATGATTATGCGATTCCATCACAACGTGTAGTAGTGAAAAGTATAGAAATATCGTCTCTGTCACATTCCAGAGGAAGCAAAGGACCCATTTTTAATTACTCACTATGAATGTCAGCACTATTAGCTGTTATTTACGATGATTCTACCAATACCTACAATTAGTGCTAAGCCCGAGTGGGTGGTTGTCCCAAGTTGGGTTCCCCCTTCATCTCCACCAAAAATATATACAATAGGAAAAATAAATAACAATTATTCAAGTTGTTACCACATTTATTTTGTCACTTAAACAGAGTTCATTTTTACTTTCCCATATACATACGTATAGGAAAAGTTACGTAATGCAAGGGAAAACTGCGAATTTTCGACAAAAAAAAGAAAAAATTCATTGCCGGGCCCTATTAACGAAAAAGTTGTTAAAACTAGTTGCTAAATTAAGGAAATGATCTCTTACACGTGGTGTAGACAATCCCTTTTTGTAGGTCCTTGATACCGAAAAACAATGAGAGCAGAACGTCCGTCTGTGAACACCACTAGCGCCTAAATCATACGTACGATTTTTTAAATTGAAGGAACCCCAGTCGATATGGCTCGGGTTGAAGCTTTGAGATTTTGAAAAAGATTCTATAAAATTTGGAGGTACTTTACATGAAGCCTCGGATATTTTCAAAAGGGCTTCAAATTTTTCTTTAAACGTCTTGTAAGAATAGAGTAAAATACACTAGGTGGCGTACGTTCGATTTTCTCGCTTAACTCTAAAATTTTCGAAAATTGCATTTTTTTTTTTTCGGCGTCTTCCATCAACTACAAAATGAGATATAAGCGTTACCAAACATAATTAAATACCCTTGAAAATAAACATTTGATACACAACATAAAATATTTATCTCACACACACCTAACATTCAAATGCCCATTCATACTGCGCGCGTTTCCTTTAAACGTGGCCATTTTATAATTACAGTTATCTTGAATAGTCATTAATTCCTTTTATGGTTCGTCAAAACACACAACTTAGCCTTCTTACAAAAACTGTGCCGCCAGTCAATCGAAAGCAAATTATAACACTTCCCTTTTCGAAGTTCGGCAACGTTGAGCAGCACATCAATTACATCCGCATCTTTTCTCCAAAGGTCCCATTGACCTGCGAATCCGCCATTCCATTCATAATAATAGTTCAGCATCAAATCTCCACATCTTATTGACATACTCGAGTCCTGACGCGTTCTCCACCAAAACCCACCATCTAAACGTCTAACTCCCTGCACTCGCCAGGAAAACTTGAGAAACAACAGTCTCACTCGTCTTTTGTCCTCGGCATTGTTCTGCGACGAAAATTGCGTTTTCAATCTTACTCTGTTATATATTTATGTACGGCTCTTAAATAAATTATCGGTGAAATTATCTGAGTGTCCCTCTTCCGTCAAAGCCTCAGAACTGTCTTTATTTAATTATTTTGCCGTGATTTGCCCTCTTACGTACACGGTGTATAACTATTCACATGTCAACTGACGTCACTTAATGTTGTTACAATTTTCTAAATTTTGCACTATCATAACATTTATTGCTCATGGCACATCTCAATAAATAAAATGTCTTTATTTGTTGTTGCTTGCCCGGATTTCACGAAATTATGCGATGTTCACGTAATAACATAAACAGTTCCTGCAACTCTGCGCCGTCGCTTTTCACTATACTTCGGTTTTTCTTTCTTGGCGCACGGGGGGTGTCAGTAAAATGGAATATCTCTCGGTATTTCGCATCGTGCTCTGTTGTGCCTCCAGGAATCGCATGATCGCCAGCATTGCTCGATACAGTCACGATCATGCGACTCCTAACGGCACAACCGAGAACGACGCGAAATACCATGAGATATTCCATTTTATCGAACACCCCCCCCCCTGTTCGCCGAGAAAGAAAAACCGAAGTTTACGATAATGCCATTATTTTTCCTTATGAAAAATATTCTTAAATATGATTGTTTTCTTTTTTAATGTCCATGTGAACCGTCACAATGGATAGTCTGAAGGTCATTTAAGAGAATGGCGCAGACCTCATGTTGGTTCAAAACTCTGACTTTTCGAAAATTGAAAAAAAAATCATAATTTTTTCGGCGTCTTCCGACAACTACAGTTGTTTTTTTCTTAATGAAATTTGTTCAAAAACAATCTTCAAAAAAAGTTATGTTGAATTTTTCCAAAATATGCCTATTTGTGGGGTAAATGGGCGTCAGAATTAGTCGTCCAATGTTATTCTTTATATTTATTTATTTAAATAAATATAAATATTCTTTATATTTAGGACGATTATAAAGTAAATAGGAAAAGACGAGATTAATACATCAAACAAAAATAGTATTTTATAATAATTGATAAAAAAATGTTTGTTACGTTTACAATTTTTTTCTCAATGAATGATAATATTTCTCTCAAGCAATCCGCAACAATGGCGCAAGGAATATTTGAAAACTACATTGTTGGTGATCTACAAGATGGTGGCAGTGTTAAGATAAAGTTTATTTAAAGATTTAGTAGAGTTTGTGTTTACAAATTAAACTTTTAGACATTTTTTAAAACCTGTTTGATAATTGTAAAGATAATAATAAAAATAATAAAATCATGATTTTTGTCCGTGTTAAGAGGTCTAGAACAGGCGCGGATCCACGGAGGGGGGGAAATAAGGGAAATCCCCCCCCCCAAAAAAATGTTTCAGTCAATGTACATTTTAATTTGTCACAGGCATTTGAAACACAAATATTTCAACTAGTAAAGTTTTGTTGTTGTTTCGAGACAAATATGCGATAACAGAAACAAATATCCTACTCCTATTATAAGTATATTTTTCATATCTTATATCAACTTTAAATTCAATGATTTTGTTAATAAATAAATTTTTACAACATACAGTAATTCACTAGAAAATCATTTTAATATTTTGCTAGAATATTATATTATATATTAAATTATTTGTCATGTTTAGGATATATATATTATATACTAGAGAAAAATAGTGAGAGAAAATTCCCCCCCCCCCAAATATACTTCCTGGATCCGCGCCTGTCTAGAATATATATACACTGAACGAAATGTCACTTATCTCTTCATAAGTTAGCATGTCAACCGGCAAATTAAGAATGCGTAAAAATGTACTTTGAGTGGCGATAGATGGCAGCTATCAAGAGTATGTGTTATGTCTGATTAGCTAGCCGATACCAAAGGAAATAGAAAACTAATATGGTAAAGTGTTTAAATGCGGCTGGAGTATTTTGAAGGTAAATGAATTTAATTTACGGCACCTGCATTAATGAAAAACATTTTGACCAATTCGGGAACTTTTTGACACTACCTCGTATACTATAATATTAGACCTCGGAATTTTAGGCACAAAAAAGTTATGATTTAGGTACCTAAAATAGATCACATTCATTCTTCTTTCTTGCTCACGTGCGGACGCCTATTCGCGAACTGTTTTCCCCTCGGAATCTTGCTCAATTTTAAGTTCAACTTTCGTGTTCGAAGAATATTTCAAAGTCCGAATATTCCTCAGTACCGCTAGCGAAATATTTGTTTCACTTCGCCACTGTGAAAAATATTTCAGAGTCCGATTTCAATATCACCGAAAAAAAATGTCTAAGTTTCACTTTCGTATTTAAAGAAAATAAAGTCCTAATCTTGCTCAATTTTAAGTTCAACTTTCGTGTTCGAAGAATATTTCAAAGTTCGAATATTCCTCAGTACCGCTAGCGAAATATTTGTTTCACTTCGCCACTGTGAAAAATATTTCAGAGTCCGATTTCAATATCACCGAAAAAAAATGTCTAAGTTTCACTTTCGTATTTAAAGAAAATAAAGTCCTACTCCGCTCTCCGCCGCTAATTCAGACGATGTGCACGATCCAGAGTCGTATAGCGTAATGGCCGTTCCCGTCTACGCCGCTATACAGGTGACAACCTATCAATTGTTTTACCCACAATTCTATTACTTATGGTTAGTTCACCTACACACATTTTTGATAACATTTTGCATTACTCGGCTGATTTTAGCGCTCGGGTTGCAGATACAGATATCCTGAAGACGGTTCTGAAGCTTTTAAGGAAGCAGGACACTCAGATAAATTCACCGAAAACTTAAGAGCCGCACATAAATATATAACAGAGTAAGATTGAAAACGCAATTTGCGTCGCAGAACAATGCTGAGGACAAATGACGAGTGAGACTGTGTTGTTTCTCAAGTTTTCCTGGTGAGTGCAGGGAGTTAGACGTTCAGATGGTGGATAGTTTTGGTGGAGAACGCGTCAGGACTCGAGTATGTCAATAAGACGTTGAGATGAGATGCTGAACTATTCTTGTGAATGGAATGGCGGAATTGCAGATCTATGGGACCTTTGGACAAAAGATGCGGATGTAATTGGTGATGTGCTGCTCAACGTTGCCGAATTTCGAAAAGGGAAGTGTTATGATTTCCTTTCGATTGACTGGCGGCGCAGTTTTTGTGAGAAGGCCAAGTTGTGTGTTTTGACGAACCATAAAAGGAATTAATAACTATTTAAGATAACTGTAATTATAAAATGGCCACGTTTAAAGGAAACGCGCGCAGTGTGAATGGAAGTGCGTGTGCGAGATATTTAATGTTGTGTATCAAGTGTTTATTATTATGTCAAGGATATTTAATTGTGTATGTTTGGTAACGCTGTTATTTGTAAGAAACGATAACGATTCCATCGAAAAGAATGAATAAATCAACTCGCCAATTGATGGTGGCTTTGAGATTAGAATTCTCGTGTTTGTATTGCTACGTGATAGTATCCTACAATTAAGATAAAACCGTATCCTGTACAGGCGGCTTCACACCCCAGGATCTTATAAATTTTCTGTAATAGTTCAGGGTGATAGGTCACATGCTCATACAGTTAAGAGTAATTCAATATTCAAATTAGTATTGGAACGGAAGAAGCTGTATTATTTATCCATGATTCTACAAATATTGCTGAAGTAAGAAAACCGGAGCGGTTTCAGTAGTTGCCCAAAGCAAGGAAAGGAAAGATACAAATATTTATCTATTAATTAAATATTAGATCAATCACAACCATCCAAGGGAACTGTCTCACCATCAAATTTACTGAAAATTTTTGGCGCCATTTTTTTGAAAATGTTCCAGAGGCTTCATGTAAAGTACCCCCAAAAATTAAAATATCGTTTTCAAATTCAAGGGGCCACGAGATCAGTCAGATCAATCGGGGAATGTCTTTTTTTTGTTGAAAAAATTGGCTGAACGGTTTAGTCGCTAGCGTTGTTCACAGACAGACGGACAAACGGACTGACATACGTTTTGCTTTCAATTGGTTTTTCGATATCAAGGACCCACAAAACAGGGATTCTGGCTGTACCACGTGTTAGGGGATTTTTTTCTTAATTTAGCAACTAGATTTATCCACTTTTTCGTTATCAGGGCCCGGCAATGAATTTTTTCTGTCGGAAATTCGCCGTTTTTTTCGCGCTGCATTATAGTGCGTTGTTTATAAATCTGCCCCTCAAGCTCCTATGGTCACGATGGAATATCACACGCCATTCCGCGTCTTTCTCGCTCGTGCCGCTAGAAGTCGCATGCTCGCAAGCACTGCTTGATACGGTCGCAACCATGCGATATCTAGCGGCACGAATGAGAAAGACGCGAAATACATTTCCATCGTGAAGACGAGCCTTGAGGGGCAAAATTATAAAAATCGCACTAAACATAACTTTCCATATACTACGTTTTTACTCCGTATACACGTACGGATACGGGAAAGTAAAAATCACTTCCCAAATGGCCTTTTCTTTGCTTTTGTCCACACGAAATTTTTGCTTCCGCGTTCCGTCTGAGGATTGTAAAGAAAGCACCAGGTCTCAACTAGTCACGATCATCAACAGGAAGTTGCTATCTGCATCTGCGATTTCAATCCGATCTCTTGCGATTGACGTACGAGTTTCTTTTTGCTCTGGAGACTGCATTTTCGGTACCAAGCACACCCTATGATGTTCAATTCATCATGAATAATGCTGTAAATTCTGATGTTCCCACTTTTCTAGATAGCCGTCATTTTGAAAGGCGACGAACATAAAAATTGTCTCTACGGTTTTTCTTTCTTGGCGCACGGGGGGTGTCAATAAAATGGAATATCTCACAGTATTTCGCGTCGTTCTCCGTTGTGCCGGCAGGAATCGCAATATCGCCAGTACTGCTCGATACAGTCGCGATCATGCGACCCCTAGCTGCACAATTGAGAACGACAAGAAATACCGTGACATTCCATTTTATTGACACACCCCCGTGCGCCAAGAAAGAAAAACCGAAGTATAAGTTACAGGCGCGTCACAGCTCTCTGACAAATTTGCCCACGCATCCGAGCAGCTCAGATATTTCTCCGAGATCTCTCATTTCTCTCTCCAACGTCAACAATTAAATCCTTGATGGTCGTTTGGCAACGCTGTAGTGACAATTCCGGGTACTTTTTGACTTACCTTCGTATGTAATATTTTAGATTTTTCATTATGTACGAATAAGTCATTTCAATCTATGTTCACAAAAAATGTTTGGGGCGAAAACAAAGAAGGTAAAAATGTTGCCGTTTTCTACTTTAGATTGAAACAATGGTACATTTGTATTGTATTATTTAATAATTAATTTAAAATGTTAATACATTTTTAATTACAAACAAATTCGTTATCCTATTATATTGCACATATTTCATTAGTTATTTTAATCAGTTGAAATTAAATTGAAAAATAAAATTTCTAACACTTTTTTTATTGTTGACTGTGAATTAAAACTTACTGAGTTTATTTTATAATCAAAGAACCTAAATATTTTTCTAGTAAATTTTATTTGTTATTAATTATAAATGTGAAAATAATTATAACATTTCGCATGTGATCTTACCATCGAGAGCACATTGTAAATTTGCAGATACTGATGGTTCTTCGGGCGATACTAAGTTTTTGGATTTAATTTTTAGTTAATTTTAACTTGTCGCCAGTGGCGTAATTACCGCCGGTCCAGCGGATGCAGTGCGCTTGGGCCCCCGACCACAAGGAGCCCCCATTTGAGGTCTTTTTTTTTTGCTTGTCCATTACAGTTGGGAACAAAAAACTCGATGCGATAAAAGAGGTTGGCGGACTTGAGTATTTTGTCCATAGAGAACAAGATAACCAACTCCTTGAAAGCGAATCTGGACGAAATTATCGATGCGTTCGTTAAAACGAAAGTCCGGAGGGTTCGATTCTAAGTATGTTATCCTTAAACTGTAAATAGATAGTCCTTAAACTGGAATTGAAAAACGTTCGAAATAAGCAAATGAAAACTGTCTAAAATGTTCCTTTTTTGTTTGTTTGTAAGCTGGGGCCCCCGACCGACCATGCACCGGGGCCCCGGGAGGGATTGTTACGCCACTGCTTGTCGCATGATATATCTAAATCAATGACTGAATATTGCAAGAGTTACAAATAATGCGGAAAATTATGTGATGTAGAACCACTAGATTTCAGTCTATTATTAGATTTTGTGTAATCTTGAGTAAATCTGTGAAATTCTTACACAAATGGTTTTCTTTCGTACGTTTCAAAATATTTTCTTCAAACTTTTTGTATGGGTAGAATACTATACACTGAATTTTGAAGTACACGTTTCAAGAGATGGCTGATTAGTAATATAGTACAAGTTGTAATATTACAATATTATGTAAATGTTACAAATAATACAGAAAGCTATGTACAGTGAGCTAGTGTAACACCATTAAGTTAGTTTCAGAGGCGGTACACAAGAATTCCAATTCTCTTTGTTGTTTGTGAAATTTTTATCATTATCTTCATCAACATGCGTCATCACCATTATAATTTTTATCGACGAACGTGTATTGTTATTCTCATGTCACATACAATGCTGTTCTGTTCTTTGGCAAAATAAATCAAATCAAATATTTTGGTTATTATTGGTCGATATTATGTTATATTTTTGGTAACATATTTTCACGCGGTAAAGCTTTAAAAATAAAAATAAAATGAAAATAATATGAAATACTCAAACATTTAAAAAACATTAATGCTTTCAGATTGAAGACAATATTACCGTCGTGAAGTGGGTGGAAGAGATTCGAAAGATGCGCGCAGTTTCGTGCAGTTTCGATGTGCTTCGTGCCTGAAAGAATGCGCTTTGCCCTCCCATACTGTCGGAATTCGACATTGGTAGCCAATCAGCTGCTAGAGATACTGTTGTCATATATTTTGCTTGCGTGATCGGAGGCGAGGTTACCGAGCATGCTATAGGATTCTGGCGCCTGGCGGTGCCTCTTGTAATGAGTTATGACGATGCGTAAAAACACTAAACCGGTTGTGTAATTGTTTGATTTGTTTAAAGTGCAATGCAAGTACAGCTTGAAATAGAACTCGAGAGGGCAACGAAATTAGACGCGTCGCCTCGAGAGTAAATTAGATTCAGTTTTTACCTTGAAACCATGAACGAGAAAAGTCACCCCAAAAGTATAAAATTACCTAACACCATAGAAGTGTTTGGTAATTTAAAAAATGCCAAAAGATTTGCCATTGACATTGGTTAGTAATTATTTCGGATGGTACATGTTTCTCTTCTGCACTTTTGTAATGGTTCTTAAACCTTACAGGTGGCTCTCTCACAAAAATTGCTTATTATTCTACTGTACAGTACCGGCGAGCCTTATATGATGTTGATAAGGAATATGGTCCATCACAGTCAGAAGATGTAAGTATTTTTAAGAAAAATCCATTTGTTACAAGAAAACTTTCACACGTCTTTTGTGTGTTACTCTGATGTTTATAGAGCCATCAACACTATGAAGTTTCTCAAGGAGCCCGGTTACACTTCATAAAATTTGAAACGAAGTACATTGAGAATTGTTTAGATTTTGTTCATGCCAATCTAATGAATACCCATGAGAATATGACTGGAAAAGTGATCAAAGCTACTGGAGGTGGTGCTTACAAATATACAGAACTTCTTAACGAAAAATTAGGACTTTCGTAAGTAATGTTGCTCGTTTGATTTATAAATACAGTATATTTATATTTTCCTGCAATGTAATGTTGGGTTTTTGCAGTGTTGATAAAGAAGATGAAATTAGTTGCCTCATAAAAGGTTGTAATTTTTTGCTCAAGAATATACCTGATGAAGCATTTGAATATCATCGTCATGGCAATCCAGAGTACAAATTCCAAAATGCAGATCCAAATATATTTCCATATTTGTTGGTAAATATTGGATCTGGTGTTAGCATAATGAAGGTAAGTTTTAAAAAAATATTTATATTACAATAAGTAGATAAAAAAGTTTTCTGAAATTTTGAATTCTCAGTTTTGGATATGCCACAATCGAAATGTACTACATTCATGTTTATTTCTCCTCCATGCCCCGTGTTTTATTCCAAAATTTGAGGACCATTGAGCCTTAAGTTTTTAAAATATAGATTTTTTTCTTCCTTCTTTCTTTCTTTCTTTCTTTCTTTCTTTTTCCCATTGTTACATTCACTAAAAAAGTTTCAAATTCAAACAATAAAAATGAAAAAAATAACAAAATATAATTTTGTTATTGACATTACTGCACATGCTGTCTTAGAATGTGGAACAGGCATGCAAAATTTGTGTGGATTTTTTTGATCTTGAAATTTAGTTACAAATTATCATATATTTAAAGCTCTTTATTCCTTTGTATACAATATGCTAAAGAAAGATGATAGTCTGCACAAAACCGTATAAGTAGGCTACTGATGGGTAGAGTCCTACCTGTCCTACATCCCATAGATTTCAAACGAAATGGAAGTTTTATAAAATTATGACATTGAAAACAGATTATTGCATCACATTATAATACGATAATTTGTAACTAAATTATTGTGTGCTGCAACAACATATACAAATGTATAATAAATACCAAAATAAATTTACAAAACTGTTGCAGTCATAAAATGTAACCATTATATACAAATATGATGGTACCTTAAAATGACAATTTTGGTGATTCTTCTTTTCTAAACATAAATTTAATATGACAATGAATGTGGGGAACGTAGAAGAAAGAATGACTGCCAAAGGACAAAATAAGTGCCTTCTCCTTCTTCAAACTAAAATAGCTGTATTCCCTTGCTCCAAAACCTATGAGCGCTCTACTTTCGGAGGGTCACTGAAAATGAAAGGTATTTCACACGTTTGCCAAATTGCCACAAAAAGAGCTCTGGCTACCAGAAGTGGGGTGATGACATAAAGTAAAGAGATGGAATATTCTGATTCCCCTAAAATCTCTTGGCCTGACTGGCGTGTTGAATCTGTGTTTGTAATTGAGGAACTGGGACCCTTTGCCCAGAACAATGGAGTAAGCACCGAGATGGGGCCAAGCGCGATAAGGTCAAGAGAGATTTATGCCACGTTTGTAGAACACAAAGGCGTTCTTCATTAGGAAAGTCCTTTATTTTTACTTGGTTCCACATGAAGTTCAAGATGTTTGGGGGCAATTTTAAGATCTTTTCCTAATTAAAACTATTCTGAATAGGTACCTATAAACAAATTGTAATTGTCCATTTGCTTTTACTATTTCAAGGCATCTGTTTGTAATTTAAAGATATGTGTTGTAGGTGATGTCTGATGATAGTTACGAGAGAATTGGTGGAACAGCTACTGGAGGAGGAACATTTTGGGGCTTAGGCACTCTACTTACAAAGGCCAAGGTAAGATTTGTATTTCATTTTCTTTAGTACAAGAGCTATTTGTTTCAATGTTTGTTGAACTATAATGGAAAGTCAAATTTAAAGAAATAAATGAATTTATGACAAAAGTTGTGGGGGGCATCTGTAAATTATGTAAGGCAAATTTGAAACATTTTGAATACCCCCTCTCCCTCTTGTTAACGTACCTGTAACACAGGCTTGAAACTCCCTAAATAATTAGGTAATGCTTACAAACCCTCCCACCACCATTTATAAAAGTAAAAATAAATTATATAACAATTTGTATTAATATTGTTGTGTTATATATATGTATTAAAATTAATGATAATTTAAGTCAGAATTAATTGGCAATGCTGACTGCACCCAACAATAAGATTGGGAGACAATTTTTACTTGATTTAAGGAAAGAAGCAATGGTGAGAAAATTTCTGACAAGTGTTCATGTTTTTGTGGACAGTGCATGGTCAAGAATCTACTTTGTCAGTTTAATTGAATTCTAGAATATGCTATAGATCAGATTTGAATATTTCCTTCGTAATCTAAGATACAATCCATATGTCATTAATGAAAAGATATTTTTAATTATTGTAAACTCTATATACATCAAAACTATTTAATTTATTTGTATTTTTAATTTAATTTGTTAATATTTTAGTGTTAAACCAAATGAAATGTTGGTTTTAAATATTTGAGTGTTAGAGCAAATAGAAAACAATGTCAGCGCAACGTAACACTAAACTAACACCCCTTACCACTGTGTAACGCAACATAATGCTTCTTCACACCCTGTCTCCTTACTCTCTTTAGTTACATTATTTATGGATGACCCCCGAGCAATCATGTTTTTTTTCTACAGTGAAGATTTAAGCAATTGTCTTACCTATGGACGAGCTTTTTGACTCATTCTTTGGTGATTTCCTGCCGCATTATTCACTTCACAAAGAAAGCAAATATCACTATGAAGGAGCTTTAACCATTCCAGTCATCTTCACAGTCCATTAGCTCAGCGCAAATTGTGATATGGTGTTGGTAATAGCAAAGGTTGTGGTGAAATAGATATGCAGTGGATCGTTGCACATCCCCAAATCCTTCTACTTGTCTAGTGGTTTAACGTCTCAGTCAGGGGTTGAAATAAACACAGTCCGTGTACTTCATATTATTACCCACATTTTGCTTTTATTTTTACTGCTACCTTAATGGTGAACTGCAGAATTTATATTAATTCAGTTTCGAGTTTGCATTTTTTAACATAGATAAGCCCATTCTAACTATGAGTAATAAGAAATGAATGAATTAATTTAATTTAACATTAAATACTAAATTACGTAATTTCCGGAAAGTAATTATTAATTTATTAATTAGTTGTCTCAATGTAGGAAGGGAGCACATTTGTTCCTTGTTGTTGAGGTTTTATAATTTCTTTATACACATTACAGAAAAGAACATTTAATTTCATAAAAAATTGATCATTAGATTTTGATGCAAATTCATGTTTGAAGGTACCCCATAAAGTATTTTTATTTTTTACCAGAAAAAATGACTAGCTTCTAAACTGTTTGTTGTATTTTCTCTCAGATGAATTAATCTGCCTCCACTAAGGGCACTGCTATTTTGAAATAAATTGTAATTCTGGAGCGAACCTAAGGTGGAGCTCTTTTGGCATTTTCTCTAAATCTCAGTTCTCAAAAATTGCTTATATTTTCTAATTTTGTGAGAAAGAAACAAAGTGCCATTGTAAAATTTCCATAGCATTAATTCAAAAAATTACTGAGATTAATTTTCTGTCACTTCTCTCATGGATCCTTTTTATACACAGTGGATGCATACACTCTTTGACCTGTTTGGGATGTTGCAATGACCAAAACCTATTTTGCATGCTGCAGTAAGGGAACACGTTTTTGGAGATTTGTTAATTTAAGAATGCAAGCAACTGCTACATATCCTAACTGACCTAACACTTCCACTGCCCTAACACTTCCACTGCTCTTGGAAGTGATTCATATTTATGCAACTCAGCTGCGGACTCAACTGTGGACAGAGAGGGAATGGGAGATATGAGATTGTTGGAACATGGGGACACCTATTAGATGTGTGACTTCAAGACCAAGCAAGAGCATAACACACTACACTTCATTGTAGTCTTCCTTGAAATTGGGATCGTCTCTTCTCAAACGTTGAGAATGTGAAATCAAAATCATAAGTACCAAACCATAAGTACGATTTCTTCCAAAATGAATATTCCCCGGCCGATCTGGTTCCACTCGAGGCGCCGCGATTTCGGAAAACATTCTTCGAAATTTAGGGGTACTTTACATGAAGCTCTCGGGACAATTCAATATTTTCGGGCTCTTTCTACAACTACAAAATTAAAGATTCCGATTTTGCAGATTTGACCGTGTTTGTCCGACTGACGATGATTGCATCATCTGCGAAGCCTGCTAGCAGCGTTCCGTCTGGTAGACGCGTTTCAAGAAACTCGTCGTACAGAACATTCCACAGACGTGGCACGATTTTAGAACCTTGTGGAACTCCGCATTTGATTTCCTTCTATAAGATCTTTTCTTTTCAGTAATATATAATGTAACGATCCCCCCTCGTGATCGCTTGCCAGGGTTGGGTGCCAGGCGTGGTCTGCAAGTGAGTCGCAAGCAACTTACTTTTCACGCCGGCCTCCGACGGCTGCCGAAAACCTTTACGGGATTAGGAGATCTCTGGAGCAGAGAGCCGAGACTATCCTCGGGGTTTGGTCTTTGTGGGTTAGATTTCCAACGATTGGGGATCAGGTGTGCTCAACAAAATTACAGTGCAGGAATTCCTTCAGTGTGGTTCCTGAAAGGAGTCCATTATTTATTTCTGAAAATATTACTATGATTACTGTTACATGGATTTACTATTAATTTTTGCTTGAAGTTTAGCTTTCATAAAGACAAGGTACAATGGGCATACATTAGGACGATCTTCTTTCTTGAGACGTTTCTAGTTCGTATCTTAAGTCTAATCATTTCGTTTTAACACGTTCACAGAACCTACCATGAATCGCCTCTGCTGATTACAAAATACTTATTCTACTTACAATTGTAGAGTTTCTGAATGGACTGTCACCACTGGAGGAAGATCGCGCCCATTGACACGATGACCGCGTTGTGAATGGAGCTGGTGTGTTCCTTTGTGCTTGGAGAGGGATGAGTCGGCAGCGGGGGCGACTGTTCGAGGGTCGCTGCGCCTGACGAGGGCTGGCGGCAGCTTGCGGGCAGGTTTCTCGACAGAACCGGCGACCAGGTGATCGGCCGTGAAGAGTCGGATCAGCCCCAGTCGGATTCTCCCGTTGCGCCAGCCTCACAGATTCGCGCAGTGAGGGCGTAATCGTGCCTCAATCGCGCTCTCTTTGGTGTTTAGCAGCAGCAGAATTCACAATGTCGTTCACATCCAAATCTATTATTGGCGTGTCTGTTGTTGTCTCTCGTTGAAGATAGAATCAGATTCTTGGACTGCTCTGTTATTGTGAAGCAGTCTGCTCGCTGTTCTGAGACTCTTTCCCACTCGGCTCCTCAGGAACTTGTCTGTCGGTCTCGATGATTTTGAGTCATCCGTCTTACTCTGTGATTTTCGCTATTCTGTTGCTCTCAGCGGCGGGTTCTCACATCGTGAGCTCACACTCCCGCGCAAAGCCTCGTTCCCAAATTTCACCCGCTGATCCAATAAGATTTTAGATTTCTGCGACGTGGGACTTGCATCGGCGCCTACACTTCGGATTTGCTGTCGATGTGTCATGTGGTCGAGCTTCTAGAACATTCTGTCGATTCCTCTTTCCTGATTGGCTGCTTGTTGCGTTCTTTATTCCTTTCTCGCAGCGTGTCTGTTTCAGGAAAGAGTCAAGGGGGGGCCTTTTGTCCGAAGGCTATTTACGCAACATCTCTACGCGGCGAAGACCCTCGTCTCCCACCAACGTTCTCATGGGATGGTCGGGGATGGTGCTTCGGGGGCTAGTTGACATTTCTTCCCGTGATTTGTGCGGAGCTTTCGGGCGCGCTGCGTCTGACTCCGGGCGTACTTTGCGGCAATTAGCGCAAGCTACTGCACGTGGCACGGCGTCGTTCGCCAGGCGATCTCGGTGGATCTAGGCGACTTAACAATAAGAAACTCTAGCTTAAAAGGGCGTCAAACAGCGTGGCTTTGTTCGTAAAATGATAATCTTTCTCCCGAGGGACGCGTGGGCGAGCGCGCGGATGGCGCACCTGCCGCAACTGGCGAGCGCTGTTCCGTGCCTGCCCTAAATAGTGTTTATTTGCGACTCTAGGAGGCGCATGGGGAGAAGGAACTACGAAAGAAAAACCTTTTTCTCACATAGAGATGATCGAGCTGTGAAATGAGGTCGTTGTGACAAAGGCTCTTTTCTCCAAAATTGATATTCCCCGTTCGATTTATGTAAACTTGAGGCCCTGTTAGTTTGAAACGGATATATTGATTTTTTTACTCTCATTTTTATGACACTTTGACGTTGGATAGCGCAAAGAACGCTTAAGAGAATGGTGCAGATATCATTTTTGTTGAAATCCCGATTTTTTAAAAATTAAAAGTTCAAATATTTTTTGGTGTCTTCTTAAAAATTACGAAATTCTAAGAAAATGGCGTTTAAGCGCTACTAAAAATGCGAAATTTAAAGCTCTCTTTCACAGAAACTTTTTTGAGTTTTCGAAACGCTTCACTTGAAGTCATTTGAAGCACTTGTACTCTCAAATGTAATAATGTTTGCAAGTCACTGGTAATGTGCATATTAACGATGTGAGGGATCTTTAAAGAACATACATTTGTGTAATTTTTGAAGAAAAAAAAATGAACTTCACGTCATATTAAAAAGTGCAATTTGCACTGTCCGTTCGAAATGTTTGAAAAAAATAATTGGAGCCATTTATGAGAAAATGGCGTTTGAGCGTTTCCGAAAATTCGGACTTTTGAGTTAGTTTTCACAGAAAACTTCAATTTTCGAGAAACTTTATTCGACAATATTTAAAAAACATGTACTCATAAATATAATATGAACAAATCGCCACTAATGTAAATATTAACGTGAGAGTCAAATCAAAAAATTACATTTTTGTAATTTTTGAAAAAACAAAAGAATAGAACAAAATGGCGTTAATGTCACTCATAGAGCACATTAGCACTACCCCTACAAAAAGTTTAAAGAAACAATTTGGAGCCCTTTTTAGAGAAAATGTTTTTTTGTAATTTTTTAAAATTGCAAATATTGCGTGCAATATTGAGCGAAAACTACTAAAATTTTCAAAAAATGTGCAAGACTTCAATGACAGAACTCACTTTGGACAACAAATTTTATTTGGAGGAAAAATCTCTATCTTCAATTTTGTAGTTCTAGGAAGACGCCGAACAAATTTCAAACTTTTGCAATTTTCGAAAATCCAGAGTTGACTGTGAAAATGGAACCTATGCCACCTTTATAAGTGTATTTTATTCTATCCTTACAAGGAATTTAAAGAAAAAAATTGGAACCGTTTTTGAGAAAATTTTGAAAATGTCCGGAGGGCTTCATGTAAAGTAACCCCAAATTTTGAAGAATGTTTTTCAAAATCGCAGCGCCTCGAGTGGAACCAGATCGGCCGGGGAATATTCATTTTGAGAGAAATCGTACTTATGGTTTCGACGCTGCGGTTGTTCACAGACGGACGGACGTTTTGAAAATAATTTTTTCAGTATCAGGGGACCCCAAAACGTGTATTTCCGTTGAAATCCCGAAATTGATTTTCCGCAGCATTACATAACTTTCCCTATACTACGTATGCGGGAAAGTAAAAATGTCCCAATCACGTCGTCCTACAACTGCAATTAATTCGGTTATTTTTAAAACCCCGCTGGTCAGGAATTGTAAAGTTGTGGGAAAACAAGAAAAAACGAATAATTAAGTACAAATAGAACTTTTCTGTTCTTTTATTTCTCATGCATAAATCTTGATTGAGAATGCTATGGAGACATGTAATGTACTTGTATCAATTATACAATTGTCGCTGGACGTAATTAAAAGTTTATGACTTACGGGATTTCAAAAACTAATCAGGAATTTTTTACCTAAACATGTAAACAAATACACCTTGCAAGTTCAGTTTGTAATTTAACACATTTCTTACAACATTATGTGAAACTACAATGTGTATCTACATCAAAGATGATTATATGACAGAAACAATTGCTTAAATTGTGTGTTTCTATGGTAGTAAGGAAGTCGCTACGGAAGTTTTGAGATATACTGTGTTGCAGTCCATTATTTCCTTTCCAAGAATCTGAATCGATCGCAGTGTCCTTTCTGAATAATGCATGCTAGTAGAAACTTTCTCGGCTTCTCGCTGGTGCTATGAGATCTACCTGTCTTTTTGTTGACGCAGCATGACGCAGTGAAATATTCTTCTTTCTTTTCTGTATAATGTGCCGCAAATACTGTAACAGTTAAATTTATTCATGTTTGCTTCATTTGTAAAAGTTAGAAATGACAAGGCTATCGAAATGGAGATATGCTTCCCGGACGCTTCGTTTGAATTGGATTTTTTCAGGCCATAACTGAGTTTTTAGGCAGAAATTACAATATTTCAATATGACGTAACTATTTCCAATAACGCGAGAAAGTATGTGCCGTTGTAGTCTCTAGCTCAGTTCTAGTATTAGGTATCCGAAAAATTGAGGAAACATGAAAAAAGGCGCCAGTTTTAGGCGCCAGTAAATGGCAGCTGAGAAGAGGATGGGGCAGAATTGAATAGATAGCCAAGACTGAAGAGATAAGGAAACTAGAAAAAGTGTACGGATTTTCTAAGGTTCCCAGAGATAATTTATTTTTAATATTAGAATTAACAGCAGCTAAGGTACTTAAATCCAAATGCAGCGCTCAGGAATGAAAAAATGCTCAAATTTCTCTAGTACCAGTTTGAAGGTGAATCTATATTAATCATTAAAAGCAGACTTTTGTACGTTTATGTCTTCAGTTTAATAAGAATAAGTTGAGGGGCCCCTTCATTTAAAAAACCGGTATTTGCAAACTTAAGAACGTAAAAGTAAGAAGTCGAACGTAAGAACGTCATTCATTCTCTAACATTACTAACAGTTTTGTTTTCTCCGTATTCACTTGAAATTCTTCAAATTTAATAAGTTCCAAGGCAATGCAATTCGTAGATATTGCAAATTTATTTTTTATAATACGGTATTACGGATGAAAATTAAAATGAAATCTGCCGCACGATTCATTGTTAATTCACTCAAAGATGGCGACATCAGTGATGCCAACGTCGTGGAAGAAAATTATGGCGTAAGGAGCGAAAAATGCCTTTGGGTACTGGAGTTTAATTAACGCCACCTACATAGAACTATTTAGTTAGCGTTGGCGTACTTCCTGATCCTCCTACCCATTAAGATCGCAGAGCTAAAACACGCAAAAATACGATTTTGGATATTACTGAGAATCTTCTGACCGGATCCGAAAACAAATTATCAGTCCCCCAGAGACCGAGACGCGTTGAATGTTTCGAATGCACGGATCTAACCGAGACGGATCCGCACACGCTCGCGCCAACACACGCGCACACACACACACACACACACACACACACACGCATGCACACACACACACACACAAACACACACGCTCACTCGCATTTACTCAAATACTGTATAGGGATATAGATTTTTAACAATGCTCCCCGAGTGTTATGGGTTGTATTTTATATGAATATTTAGTGTGAAAAACCCTATCATTAAAAATAATTGCCCACGTTGGGCAAGTTAATTTGTCAAAAACGTCCTCTTTTGGTATTGTAATCTACCGGTGTTTGGAAGCGGGAATACAGGTTCACTACGAACGAAAGCAAATGCAGATAACATTTTAAATTAAAATGATGATGATGATTATGCGTGTGAATGAATGATGATTTACATGAATTTTTTACAATTTTTCTTTGAGCTGTATTTCTTGCGGCTTATGACATTGACGGAAATACAAGAAAAATAATTACTTTGCCGCTACAAATAAAATGCCGTTGTGGTCTCTACTTTCTCAACTTCCTTAACTTTAATGCCTTTCCGCATCTCAGTGGGCAAAAGGAGCTGATGGGAACTCGATCAAGGGTCATGTGCAAAGTTCTGACTATTATGCTGGCGTCTTGAATACCTTCCTGGGAGTTTGGAGGGCTGGGCGCCGGCGTCGTGCGGTGCGGCGATGGCGGGGAGAGGCGGGCACGCTCCACGCAATTCTGGATCGGCCCCTGCCGCCCGTGGCAGTATTGAGTGATGAGTAGCCAACGACCCGCCTCGGTCGTCGCTCGTTCACCAAGGTCAGATACAAGATGACAACGCACAACCATAGTACCCACTGGCGTCGGCGATGTCACGTTGGTATGGCGGTAAACAGCTAGATTCCCGAATAACCGCGAAATGCCGGTTGGAGCACCAGTTTCTTAATTCAAGAGATGGAGTTCTCAGTATGAGTCGGGTGCCGAAAGTAAATATCAGTTCAGCTCGAGGCGTCAGTCACATTAATCTGTTCGAGACGCACGACAAGTGCGAGCTCAAGACCAATTTCTTGCAAGCCAAAATAAAATATAGTTCTAGGCCAAACCAAAGTGATTCCGAAACCTCTAAATCAACCAAAGTTTGGAGGTGATTGAGTGATTCCGGAGCCAAAGTTAAGAAGTAAATGATTCCGAAGCCTCACTCGCGATAAAACGAAAGCTTCGCTCCCCTCCTGCGATCCAAGTGCCTCACTCTGATTGCTTCAAATAAGCCATAGGGCGCGGTGGCGGGGTGATATGCTGACCAGCGATGCTTTTTCTCATGCAACAAAAAAATTGCCGTTACAGTTCTCTCGGTGCGACGGTTTATACGCGGCTATACGCGGGGCGGGGGTGTATGCCCTTCCTTCGTGGTCAGTGGAGTGCAGCTGTATCCCAGAGTGGTGTCGGCATCGGCGGCGCGGCAGTTTTTTAAGATCGTTTGAAGCAGTGGCGTAGCTAGGTGGGGGCAAGGGGGGGCGGTCCGCCCCGGGTGACACCATTTTAGGAATTATAAAACAATGAAATAAAATATTATAATTGGAATTATAAAAATTGGTTATTATCGTCTCCTGTATTATTTCAGTAGTATACCTTTCCGTTGCAGCTCTCACACGCAACTAATATTTATAAATAAGGTCTCTAAAGAAAGAGAATTTCATGGAGACTTGACGAATTGCACTTTTACTTTAAAAATATGGAGGATTTGTTTAAAAAACGCATCGAAATATTCACAAAAAATGCAATCCGCTTTGCATACCAAACTGTATCTGCAAATGACTCCTAAACAAAGCGTTTTGGGGCCTTAAAAACTACAATTTTGAGGCCAAAGGCCTCAAAGAAACCCTTTTTCACATCATAATCTACAAGATGAAACATTCTTAGACATTCAATTAAATTTTCGGTTCGTTGCTTCAAATCTACCAATGCCACCTAAATATTTCAGCCCTTATTGCTGATAGCAATTTTTGTGACACGCTTAGAAGGCTTAGATTCCTCAATCTTATATTCACGCTTTCTGTAGACACCATGGTTTGTGCAGTCTGACGAGGTTTATTTGCATAATCATTAATTCAAGATTTGCTCTCCAGCAACAACTACAAGTGCTATTATAGTTGTTTGATACCTATGAAGATTGTTTCTTATGCGTGTAGTGAAACCATTCAATTAACGTTTTGCCGTGGTCTGTATGTGTTGTGTACAAAATTATGGAGGGATGTGAGTTTACAGTGAAGAGTGAAGACTGTGTTTGTGTTTTACCTGTACCAGTATTTTCTGTATCATTCAATAGAATTTTCAAATCAGCGGGTTCAGACACGTAGCTATCTTAAAATAAAAATATAATATTTTTTGTGACTATCACGAAAAGCTAAAAGCTAAGTGTCAAAGAATATTGAATAATTAATTCAGATATTGTCTTTAAGGAAGTGTTGTGAATTGTTCCAAGAAATGTCCCCATGATACTGAATAAATCTTTATTGAAAATTTATTTTAAACATCAGTTGCTTTTATTATCAGTTCAATATATACAATTGCTCTTTTAAATATCATTGTTTTAATTTTAATTTTTATTTGATATTATGTTAGTTCATTGCAAGAGACCTTTATATATTTTTAAATTGAGAAACACGTTTCGTTAACTACTTTTCCTCTTGGACTGGAAATAGACGGATAGGGTAGTTGTAGTGGTAGTTGTAGGATAGGGTAGTTGAAGTGTTGAGTGTGGGGGTCTAACATGCGAGTTCTCGCACGGGTTCGCGGAGGTAGTAGGGGAAAACTTGTGCTATGGCACAACACAAAGAACAATCTTTTTAAATTAGTTATAGTAAAATAGCTTGAAATAAATGAAAAACAAAAATCAAAATGCGCTACCCTACAATATTATGTAAATTAATTTTTAAAAGCAACAATTTAAATTATGGAAAGAATAGCGCAAGTCACACGACAACTGCCAACGATCGCAGTCCAAATGCACGATTTAAATGTTGGCGTTATCTGGAAGTGTGTACATCAACACCCAGATACAAACTCATATTGTAAATAATACACTGTTTGATATTAAACTCAAGGTGTCGGTTAGTTAAGATATTCAATATGCAAACATCAGCAATATTCCCATGTACCGAAGTGATGTCTAAGCCTACTAAATTGTTTCTAACTGTAACAAATGTTATTGAATTCTCAAAGGTGAAAATATTAGATTGATTATTTTTGGATTAGGAAATGCTTTTCTTGAGGTTTGTAAGAACGCAGAAAACAATCCAATACTTTTTAGTATACAAATAATGTTTCAATTTTCGCACCCCCGCAAGCTGGCACCCTGACTCTCCAAAACCCCCTCTGTTCCTCATAACAAATCAAGAAAAGTCAAATAATATTGCAAAGAGTAGGGTTGTACTTGCCCGATCTGGTATCTTCGCACTTCTTCATTTTTTGGTTTCTCAAGGGTAAAAACCTTTTCTATTATTTTTGTGACTATCAAGGAAAGCCAAAAGCTCAAAGTGAGATTGAATAATTTCTTCGAGTGTTGTTTTTGAAAAAGTATGAATTATTCCAAGAATATCTCTATAAAGCTGAATAACCTTTATTGAAAATTTGCTTCCAACATCAATTGCATTGTTATTTTTGTTTGATATTCTATAAGCACATTAGAAGTTACACTTATACATTTTTTAAACAAATAGACACGTTTCATTGACAACTTTCCTTCTTAATGGAAAGGATATACAAATGGATAGGGAAAGGGTGGGGTTTAACATGCGAGAGTTCTCGCGCGGGTACGCTAGTTATTATTATTATTATTATTATTATTATTATTATTATTATTCCTCTAAATCACGACTAAAGATGTTATGTGCCGGCTGAATATAAAATCTACTCTAGGTTGCAACCAGCTACCTAAGGAGTAGATCTATGGTCTGTCGGTGCCTCTACAATACTTTGCGCAAAATGTGGGCTGTTCCAAATAAAGCTATTTCTTGCACTTCTCAGTCTTTTGAATTACCTGGGAGTTTAGACAAGTTCTTACACAAATTTTGCGGAACAAATCCCAGAGCTCCGATAACTATCGGGACGACCTGTGCTTTTACGCCCCACATTCGGCTGGTCTCGATTTCCAAACTCTTGTATTTAAGACGTTTCTCTGCCTCCATGGTAACGACGTTTTGATCGCAAGGTACAGCAACATCAAGTAAACACGATTTGTTCTCCAAATCCCGGATGACTATATCCGGTTTGTTTGCCGCTATCGTGCGATCAGTTTGAATTTGTTGGTCGTACAATATCGTACTCAATCCAACAGACGTCACCGGTTTCGGTGAGTGTTCGTACCACATGGGGCATTTTTCTCCTTGAAAAATTCCCCTGTTAATCTGAATACTTCTTGTTTCTACTACTCCCTTTCCGCTGTGGATTACCTGGTACTCCACGACTTCATACTAGCCTTGCAAAACTCAACAAGTCTAGGATGAAATCGAGAGATCTCCAGGGTCTTCAAAATCCAATCGTGTGGTACACTGTCAAAGGCCTTCTGGTAGTCAATCCAAGCCATGCTCAAATTACGTTTTCGTTTCTTTACATCATTCAAAATTATTTTATTCAGAAGCAAGATTTCCTTACAGTCATAGGAACCTTTACGACATTCTTTCTGTTCAACTGGCAACAAATGGTTCCTCTCTAGATGCCTATACATTTTGTCAGCTATGGCTGCAGTTATAAGTTTGTACATTACTGGCAGGCAAGTAATTGGCCTGTAGTTCTTCGCCAAAGAGCTGTCTCCTTCTTTGGGTAGCAAATACGTGGTGCCGCGAGTGAGCCATTCGGGGAGTTCCTTAGGGTTTTCTAAAATTTTACTAACAGCCTTTGCTAGATGAGAATGTAATGCTGTTAATTTCTTAATCCAATAAGTCTGGATCTTATCAACCCCAGGGGATTTCCAGTTTCCCATGTTCTTAATTGTTTGGCGTAGGTCCTCTTTCGAGAATCCTTGAACATGTTCCACTGTTTCCACGAGTCCATTGGCAGCATCAACTTCAGATTGGACCCACGATGCGTCTTTGTTGTAGGATCTGGTTTCCTCCCAGATTCCTGACCAAAATGTTTCGACGTCATCTTTTGAAGGAGTAACAGCATTACCATTCGGTTTTTCAGTCAGACTACGGTAGAATCTCTTCGCGTCTGTTTCAAACAACCGGTTCTGTACACGGAAATCGTCTCTACGTTTGTAACGTCTTATTCGTTGACCCCGTGCTTGGATTTTCCTCTTTTAGCTTTTCAGCTACCATTAGCCTTGTTGTGGCATTGTCAATTAGGAATTTTTGTTCAACATGGAGTATTTTTTGTTGAACTTTATACGTGTGGTTTGACTTAGAAGATGCCTCGGCTAGGAGTGATATTTCACGCCGTGTGTCGGCTATCCGTTTCATAATTCTTTTCATCCATGGAGGTACGGTGCTTTTTACTCTGTCTAGCTGTCGGCCATCGGTGTTCTTCGCTGGCCCCAAGATTATCTATTTATTTATTTGTCAAAAAACAGTAAAAACTGTATATGACGTGTGGGGAAAGAAATTTATCTGCGCACATTTTCTTGAGGGCCAGAAATTTTATAAAAAAAACGGAAAAAACGAAAAAATGAATTTAGAAAATAAATTTTAGAAAAATAAAGATATTTGAAAAATGTTTTTTCCCGAGTTATAGAAAATCAATTTTAACTGTAAATGAACTACAAGCAAAAGGAGTGCTCAACAAAACGTGCGCACAGTGAAGCTACATTTACGTCCAGAAGCAAAACAAGGGGCCATCTCAGCATTTGCTCAATGGATCAGGGAAACTGGACAAAAACCTGATCGAGATGGGGGTCATTGACCCGGAAGCTGAAGTACATTACTTGTTACAGGCGTATTAAGTATTTTTTTAAATGTATACAATGCAAACATAAACTAATTCATTATATATCTTTGTTTTGTTACATTAAACATTATTTTTCTTTTTCACGATCAGTATAGTCTCTAATTGTATAGAAACAGTTTTGCAGCAGAAAAGATTTTACTTTTAACTTAAATTTGTGTACCGACTTTAATTGTTTTATGTCATCTGGCAATGCATTGTAAAGTAACGTACATGTATTGTATGTTGATTTCTTGTACTGAGCTGTTGATACTGACACTTGATGCACGTGATTTCTACGGCGTGTGTTGCGTCTTTGTTGTAGGATCTGGTTTCCTCTCAGATTCCTGACCAAAATGTTTCGACGTCATCTTTTGAAGGAGTAACAGCATTACCATTCGGTTTTTCAGTCAGACTACGATAGAATCTCTTCTATAGAATCTATCTGAGATACTAGATATGCAGTTGCATACACCATGTGATTGATTTCAGTAATATCTAGATCTCTACTTGAGGTCTGTACAACCTCATTTAAGACAAAATTCGCGGTTTCTATCACTCTCTTAGCTTTAGCATTTTCGTAAATTCTCCTCACGAGAGGTGCACGAGATTCGAATGGAAGTAGACGAACTCGTTCTATCTCGCGTCGGAGGAGGTCCCGCATCATGTCCTTATCGTGTGACTCATGGCCAGATGAATTTTCATCACTGACGGATGTTTCATTTGGAAGAGATGAACCTTCAAGAGAACCATCGTTTTCAGGGATATTAGATGGTTCTAAATGTTCGTCATGTGGATAGTTTGATCGAAGAACATACTCCGCGTTTCTCCGGATGTCTGCAAGTTGTTCTGCTGTGAATTTCCACTGCTGAGTATGTATCGTCGTTGACTGGCAAGCTTCTTTGATTCTAGGGTAGGTCTCATATCTGGGTTCCGCTCTCTCCATATCTTAAAAACTTCTATTTCTGAGCCCCCATTTTTCGCTTTTGCATAGTAAAAGCACCACATCACCTCCTTTAATTCATCCCGAGTCCATCTCTGACGATGGCTTCGAGCTACTGCCGGCTCTGGGTCCCTGGGACTAACATCCGTGGGATGGCCAGATGTCGACAAGGTGACATTAGCTAGGTTTCTGAGCAGGTATGGGACATTGGTAGAACAAGGCACGTTAAGGTTCATTACATTGCTTGTTCTATCCATTTTGCTCATTGGTTTCAAGTGACGATTCGCAGGTAGCAAATTCGAGTTCACAGATCACTTAACCTTTGGGTTGTTTCCTGCCATCCGTTACTGCAACCCATAGTGGCCTCGGGGCATCCCCCCGCAGGGCCCAGCAAGGGGTCCCTCCGATCGCCAGTCGGCATTACTAAACCCCACGGGATTTCCCTGACTGCTGAAGGCAGCCTCCTTCGCTGGCTAATGCAAGGTTTGGGCCTCCACTCTAATCAGTGACCTGGTGTGCCAACCCAGTTTCTCTCGTGTACCCTCCATGGGCCGATAACAGGAATTCCAAAGGTTCATGACCATTCCCTCTCTACTTACTTCCCACTCTCCTCAAAATGGAGTACTACTTCGTCGGACCCCTCACCTTCAACCTATTCAGCAAGGGAGGCCCTACCAGCAGCTAGGCTACCACTGACATAGCTCTCAGGCTCATGGGGGTTCTTAAGCTCCACCACCAACTGCAAAGTCGTGTACTCCCTAGGTGGAGTTGTTGTTGTTATTATTATTATTATTATTATTATTATTATTATTATAATCCTCCGGGGAAGGGCGGGTGTCGGCTCGGCGGGTCGGCTGCTTGGCGAAGTTCGCAAGCGGCCAGGTACCCGGGCGGTGCGAGGCGCTCCAAAGGTCTCCAGGCGTCGGCGTCGAAGCTCGCGCAATAATCGCGTTACTACCGCTTCTGCGACCGCGATCTCAGGTGCGAAGCATTAGCAGACTTCGTTACTGTCGGATACTGCTGTGCGTGGTGAAGTATTACAGGCAATCACCAACAATTCAGGTCGCGAATAGAAGTAGGCGGCGAGAACTTGCCTGCCAAGTTGAAGTAATGGCGTCAAGATTACTGTCTCTCTGTAGTACCGTTCACTCAAAGTGACAATTTCGTTTGTTCTACAAAGTCGTCTGTTAGAATCTGTTCTACAAAGACGTCTACGTCATGAAATCGTCTGTTGTTTTCGAAGTTAAAAAATTGTCTGCTCAACTCGGAGTGAAATTTCTGTCTGTCGCTCTCGGTGAAGAGCTTCTTTGTCGTAACTCTGGTCTCCCGCGCAAAGTCTCGTTCCCATATATTTTTTCCAGATGAATTTGAGGAATTCAGCAACGCGGAAATTGCATCGCCGCCTACACTCTAGATTTGCTCCCGATGTGTCGCATGGTGTAGCCTTTAGAATTTTCCTTCGTTCTCCTACATCCTATTGGCTGCCCGTCGCGTTTCTTTCTGAGTCTCTCCCAGCATGCCCGTCTCGGAAGTAGGCCAAGATTGCTTTTGTGCGAAAGGATATCCACGGTTTTAACGCATTGCTATAGGACCTGGAGAGCCCTCATCTACTGGTGACATCCTCCTGGGGTGGGAGGCAGTCGGCAAGAGTGGCAGGGAGGGTGCTTCGGGAGAGTAATTCGCATCCTTTCGTACGTAATTTGTGTGAAGATGTCGAGTGCGTCTAACTCCGAACGTACTTGTAAAACTTCACGGCGATTAGTGGCCAGCTAATGCACGTGCGTGCATTTCGCGCTAATGCACGTGCGTGCACGCACGTGCACTTCGCGGGGCGACTCGATGGGTCTGGGTGGCCGACAAGGATGCTGTTCAGAGGCGTTAGATAATGTAGACATTTACGCGTAAAGAGATCATTTTTTCCCCGGCGACGCGTGGGCGCCCGAGGGTGTGATGGGTCTCGACAGGTAGCCGGTTGGTCGTGCAAGCTGACGGCTCTTTGCCTGTCCTAAAGCGGATGCGGATTTATGACTTTCTAAGGAGCTACTCGAGGAAGAGCGAGGGAAAAGGTCTTCTGCTTACAAAGGATGCATTTTATAAATGGAACGCGCCTCGAAATGAGGTCGCGAGCGACGACACGGCCTGACTCGTCGCAGGAATGAACTCCGGAACTGCACCACAAGATATTACGCCAAACATATCTACCAAGTTTCAGGTTAAAAGGCTCTGCGTTATGCATAACATATTCATTCGATCCGTCCGGCCGGCCATCCCCCACCCACCCGCCCGCATCCCGATTTTTGGATACAAACTTGCGTGTATCTCCACGCCACTGCCCTAATAACTTTGGAACATCTTTAATGGATCTTAAACCTGACGTATGTGCAACGTTACAAGACATTCTTACCCATTGCCCATTGCATCGATAATTCTTTCCTTCTTTGTTAGCAAAGCAATATGTCGTTTAGATGTGTAGTGTATGGTGCTTTTAAATTTGTTTTCCGTTCAATTTAAGTGAGTATTTAATGAACAACTTGTGTTTGCTAGGGTTTTGATGAGTTGCTGGAATTAGCTGAGAAAGGGGACCATCGCAATGTGGACATGTTGGTTAAGGACATCTACGGCGGGGACTACAAATCGATGGGCTTGCCTGGGGATCTGATTGCTTCTTCGTTTGGCAAAGCGATGCACTCTCACAAGGATCGCAATTTTAACGCAGGTAAGGAAGCGCTCATGGAACTTCTGTGGAGATGACATGGGAGATTTTCTATTACCTGTTAATGGAAAAGATGGATCCCTCTATGTCCTTTTACATGTATCCATGCACAAGAAACTAATGTCCTTTCATTTATTTTACTTAATAAATACATGGATAAATTTAGTTACAAGAAGAATACACAGCCTATGTGTCAAGGAAGTTTCCAACATTTTATTCATTATTTCATAGTTTCTGCTGTTTAAAGAGGTATAAATACATACTTGGTAATTTAGGAAACCAATAACATAATTTCCAAAATCTTACAAGTAGTAATTATTTATGACTGAATATTCTGCTCATTGGTCTCTAAACCAGTGTGTTAACGATCTTCATTACTAAATTTCCTATGCGCCCAGAAATTGAAAGAAAACTATGCAGCCTCCGGGCTTTTGAGAGACGTCTGGTTTTGTTAGATACCCAGTGTCGGGGGAAATCAAAAGACAATGGTTTCGATTTTAACTGAAAAATGCAAATATTTCATTGTGAAAATACGCTTATTCTCAAACTCCGGAAACAGAATTCTCATAATCAACGCGTCACTGCATAATGCACAACTGACAGCATTGCTCCAAGTAAGACGTCGCTCTCCATTAAAAACAATGAAATATATCTAAGGTGGAAAACTGCCTTCGCCGGAAAAATCTCAGAACGAGCTATTTTCCAATTCAAAGTACACTGGATAAGCCGGAAACTTGCCGAATGCGGAAAGGAATTTTAATACGACAATATTAAAAATTCTAAATAAGTGAGAAGCAAATATTGTTTAAAAATTAAACGTTGACTTGCGTGGCGTGAGACATCGTACCCCGAGACTCTCCATTTGCTTTCTCGACTACCCTCGTCTGTACATCGTATTTTCCACGCCGCTCGTTGGAAAGCCTCTATTTATTTGAGAGCTCTGACCTCCACAAGTCCATGTGAAGGAAGGAGAGACTCGAAGAGTGATCCTCCCACAGTTCTTGTAATGCATGCTCTGGGTTCAATTCTAAACGTTTACTGTTGTTCAGTTCAGCAAGTTGCAGGTGTGAAAATCAAATCTTGACGATGTCAGATGACAAATTGAAAACGTTAACTCTAGGGGAGAAAATTGGAATAACTGAAGAACACGAACTCAGAAACACTTGTGTCAAGGGTTTGATAAAGAAATTTAAAGTTGAGAACATTTAGAATGGGAAAGTTGAGAACACCAGAATTAACATTTGTGGGTCCTTGACACCGGGAAATTGGCTGCCGGCAAACTGTCTGTTTGTCATTGTGTATGCAACACTAGAACTTAAACCGCTGAGACAATTTTCACCAAAACTCACCCATCGTTCTGATCGAACTCGAGGTCAGATCAACATGTTCCTTATTTTCTCCTTTAGCAGTTTTATTTAAAATGTCGATTAATGTGTTGAAAAAAAGAAACTGAATCCACTATGTCACTGTTCAATGCCCCTCTAATGCAAAGTAATAGGGAATGAAAACATTGGTTCATAAACCAATTGGCTCTTAGATCGCACAAATTCCACTCGCTTTAATGATATTCTTACCGAAGCGCTATTGCTAGACTGCTCTGAGAAGATACAACGTACGTAGCCTGTACCAAATACCCCGCGTTACCACCGCTCCACAAGTTTAAAATCCAATCGCCATTCATTATTTTCTGTAATTTTCTTGTCCAAAACCTACAGTGCGAAACAACGGTGGAGGCTCGGTGTGACAAACTGGGAAAGAAAAATTACAACGGCGCACAGTGTGTTATTTTGACGATCTAGGAGGAAAAAATTAATAACTCTCTTTGAAATGAATTTCTCGTAGTTTTTGGAGGTCTGTTGTGTAAATAATGTCCAAATAAACAAATATGCTCGTAAAACTTACATTTTTACAAAATATTTTGTAAAATATTTAGGAAATTTGAATACTTTAATTAGCCCTCATGACAGTATACGTTTTTCAAACGCTGAATTTGTTTAACTCTATTGGACATAATATTTGAATTTTACACAACACACTATGCAAGAAAAATAAAATGAAAGTATACAAAAATAAAAAGCCAAAAATGAAAAAATGAAAACAAAAATTAAGTGAGAGGAATGTACAACAAATATTTACAAATTAGTTTGAAACACTACCCGCGTATTCTTCTGATGGTGATTCTTCTAAATATGCCGTCTCTTTTCTGCCTCATTCCTTCATTTTAATAACACGAAAAGTTTATGTTTCACATTTTTTTGGCGCTTATGCTCGACTTGAATGGATCTAAGCTAATAAGCAGCCGGTGGAGCAAATTCATATTTGCGTTTGCTCTTGACGTTTTTCTAGTTCTTTTTCGCCACTTTCGCTTTATTTTCTTCTACTCTCACTTTCCACGTTCGTATTTCTGAACGATAAGAAATGTGCAAAATGCACTCAAAATCATTTTTGTGTTGGCGTATGTATACACTGGTGGGTTGAAATATTGATATCCATCATCAAAGCAAGTGACAATGATGCAGGCTTTTGAAGAATGGAACTTCGAGCTTTGTTAATTGTAATTCTCCTATTGGAAGAGGCTTCACAGAGCTCCTTATATATAGCTGCCACATATCCTTTTGTTATACTTCCTTAGTTTGATTTCAATAGCTATGGATAACTTTTCTGAGCTAGTAGTGTCTACAAAAGGTTTCAATTGTATGGTTTTAGCTTTAATCCCACAGTACCTGAAAGACTCATAAGGTCTTCTAACTCTATTAATTTTTACATTTATTTGTGATGAACTTGGGACTGACTTAACATTTAATCAGGAAGGGTAAGAGTTTCTTGTAGCCAGGACGAATTATATTTCAAGAACGACTCTTTACTTCTTACGGAGTTTTGCAATCCGGTTTCAACTTTTTGACAAATGCATCTAACGTAAGACTTAATTTTGTCCAAAAATGCTTTGAGAGGTTCTATTATTCCTAATTCACGTAAGAAAACTTTTAATACAGCTTCAGATCTCTTATCAATTGAATTTGTTACTCATATATCAAATAACAACCTACGGGTAACTTGATGACCCTTTCTGTAAAAATGTATATATAATTCAGATAAGCAGGTATAAGCAGCTAGTCTTTTCACGATTAAGAACCCAAAAGTACTAGTTTTAAAATTATGGCCCGAAAGGTGTATAATGGTGTATAATACACTAAAAGTCTAATTGAATTTAGAGAACGTGTAATACATTCAATATAAATCGCACACCTTTTCCATTAACGTTTTTAGGCACATCAAAAATAAATACTTAAATTTTATCCACATAAAAATAATCGTAAAAGCATGTAGATTACTAATAGTAAACCCACAAATCACAGAATGAGACGAGTAGTGTATTCCTACCAAGAGAACTTAACGGACTGAAAAGGGCCATTCGGAGCTGAGCGCTGGCGGAGCGGCGATGGACGTCTTTGGACATGCACCATGGGGTCCTTGTGACCTTCAAGAGAAAACTAACAACGTTTCCACATAGTTCAGACATACTACTACACAGAAATATAACAATTTTGCTATTTCAATTCAGTCGAAAATTGAATTTTTTCCAGCTAGTTGACCAAAATTACACACTGTGCGGCGCCTCCTATCTAGATGCGTGATCTAGTTTCTGGTGAATTGTGTGAAGGTCAAGAGAGACCTCTGAAAGATGCGAAATAACCCAGTCAAAAGGTTTCTGAAACAAGAAAAAATTCCGGAAGTTTTTATTTCTCAACGGTTCTATGTTTTTTAGGGTGCTGCATTCTAATTTGATGTTTGCCATCTCAAAAAAGGTCTGCTTCACAGAGAACACCATTTCGGCATAAAAACAACAGGCAAACAAATTTCGCCCTGATTTTAGTTTTTCTGCTTATATCTTCAAAACTATGCGTTTTAGCGAAACAAGTTTTATTTACAACATTAAATTCGATATAATTTCCTACAAAATTCATAAATTAACTTTAATTTTCTGAAAAACTGTTTAGGCGCTAGGGCTTGCTGAAAAACTGCTACTTTTTGAGCGTTTTACCAACGCAAGAGAAGAGCTCTTTCCAGCCATCCTATATCGCGGCGGCGCACTACTTTCACCTTATCATGATTGAAAACAACTATTGTGAACAAATAATTGGCATAGTTAAATGATTAACACTCCGATACAGAATCAGCAAGGAACGTATTTGCTCGTGCGGAGTATCTGTAAATCCAAGCCTTAGTTAACCAAAATAAGATGGAAATCAGAAAATTATTACGACAATACGTTCTGCACAATACAATATATTCATCAAACACTCATACCAACAAAATGTTTTGTCAATATGTGCCAAATTATGTCGTAAAGAGTAACACTAAAGAGGAAATTTAGGTATTATACAAAAATAATAAAACCAGATAATTTCATACATAGATAAATAATAAAATCAGATAATTTCATAATATGTTTGGAAAAGTAAACTTCAGGTTAAAAAAGAGATAAATCATCGCTTTACAATAAAACGAGTGTGGGGAACGCCTATTTTATCCAATTGCCGATGTATGTTTTCGTGTGATTTTTGTTTTCTCAATTACGAATATTAGTTACCTTATTTTTAGCATTTCGCTGACGTGGAAACATGGACGTGACAGTCTATGCCAGTGATTTGCCGATAATTATGTAATTGTCTATGGAGAAAGCAATGATAAATAATATTCTATTAAAAACCGTACCATAGTGTGTATAGACTTCGGCGACATTGACAGATCTGTATGGAGTCTGGCTCCATCAGATGTAACGTTGCAATGGAGAAAGACACTTGATCAGAGAATTATATTTACCGAAATGCAATACCTGTAGTTATTACACAAAATATCTCCTGCTCTCTCTTTTCCCGCTATTTCATGTCCTTCGGCTTGAATTCGAAAGATAGTTTTGCTACCACCATTATGCAGTCCACGCGAAACCTGAGACTACTTCTGAAAATCTCCGGCTGCGATATACTATATAATTCCCAAGAAAACGACAGCGATAGAGATAATTCCGATTGTCGCGCGTAATGTGCAGAACCTCTTAGAAAATTTGCGAAAGGTATAACTTGCATATTATTCCTTGAAGTATTTCATGTACCGGCTCGGGGTACTTGAAATATCACCCACACAACTCACTGGCGTGTGATTGACTCTTCAGCGATAAACCATTACGCGCTGGTGCCAGTTCGGAAGTCAATGCAAAGTTAATTTTCCACATCACGAACTCATTGTAAAATACTATGAACCTGTAATACTTACAGTTTTATTACGTGTGTATACTGCCTCGCAGAGAGTGGGCTATTTGTGACAAAACGTTGGAAGATGAAATGCAGCTGTTAGATAAACTGTTTTGTGACTCGAGAAATCGTAATGATGATTTTTGGACGTACTATAGTGTATCGCGTAGAGGCAGTAAATGACTTTGTAGCTGTTGGTGCACAGTATTATTTGATGGACATGAAAGCAATACATCAGCCTCCAGAGAGGGCAAGAACACAAATCACAGATAGTAGAATAAATTATGCAAACTATTTTTATATTTCTTGAAAATAGTGACGAGAAATACCTATTTACCATTAAAGAATTGATAAATGTGATTGAGGACGATTTTCTTCCATATCCAAAAATAGTTAAAGCACATCTTCTTGAAAAGGATGGAAGCGATATATTTGCGTCATCTAGTATACCTTATGTTGTATGTTTGAAGGATTTATAGATACTCCGCGCGAGAAAAATGAGGCCCTAGTGATTCTGTGAGTATCGGAGTGTCAATCGTTTAACAATGCCGATTATTGGTTCACAATAGTTGTTTTCGAGCATGATAAAGTGGAAGTAGTGCGCCGCTGCGATAGAGAGTGGCTCTTCTCCCGCTTTGGTCAGAGGCCCAAAAAGTAACCTTTTTCAGAAAATTAAAGTTAAGATATGAATTTTGCAGGAAATTGTATAGACTTTAATTTTCTGAATAACAATATTTCTCCAAAAACGCCTAGTTTTGAAGATATAAGCAAAGGATTAAAAGAAGGGCGACATTTTTAGTTTTGTTTTGCAGTTTTCTCTGTGAAGCCGACCTTCTTTGAGGTGGCAAACATCAATTTGGAATTTAACACCCTCAAAAACATATAGAACCGTTGAGAGAAAAACTTCCGGAATTTTTTCCTGGATTGGCCCCTTTTGAGCACCAATTGACTGGACTAACCGTCAAGCTGCGAACCGAATTTCACTGATGTGTGTACTGGCGTCGCCTCAAGCCAGCTGACACCGGTTTTCGCCCCGAAGATACGTGGCAATTAATTAGCAAATCATTTGACATGTTTCATTCTGGTGTGCTGACTTTGCTGTTCCAGCTTGACGCGCCTCTGCTAACAGTTGGAGGCATAGTAAATTAGAATTTGTAAATTATTTCAGATTTCTATGTTCGTTTCTTCTTCGAGATTTTGTTATAAGTTTTAAAATGAATAATTTAGAAATTATTTAAAACCTACTTTAAATTGTGTCCTTTAAACGAGTTAACTGTGAAAAAGAATAGATGATTTCGCTGTGCTTAATAAGGTGTGGGAATGAAGAGTAATGCATGTAAAAAAAAACCGCAATTTTGATGTACATGAAAATGTTGTATTTAATTATATTTTTTATATTTAAATTTTTTTTGCTAACGGTATTAACAAAGCTATTTGGCAAAATGTGTATCCCATACGGATTATTTATTACTGTTGCTTGTAACCAATTGTTGTAACGTCACACTGATAACATTGCTATCTTTTTTTCTCATTAATATAAACTAAGAGTTATATTTACGGCCGAAATAAACAACGTGTCATCGTTGGTATTCGCGTAATTGCGTGATTTGCGTAAAATCGCGTACTTTTCGCGCAGCCTTGCTTGAAAATACGGGCGAGAAAGTAAGTCCTGTTGTAGCACCACTAATTTTTGGGTTGTTTTGTTTTCGACACACACATTTTAACCCGATTCAATAGCGTCGTTTTGGAGAGGAGGCTGCAGAAAAACTGATTGACAATGGTGAATTAGTTGGAAGGTTTCTGATTAATATCTTGTGGGATAAATAAAGAATTATATAGAAAATTGCAGTAGTTAGTAATACCATGTAAAATATGTACTTTTGAATAAAATGTGTAAATATATGTTCCACAAGGTCAACGTTTTTAGGCACTAAGCTTTATGAAATGTGAATATATCATTGATATAACTTGAGAGTAAACTTAGGAAAATATGTGATTATATAATTATCCAGGCCCTAGTCATAACATGCTATATTTCACTAATACTTGTTGTGTCGTACGTCCAAAATATCAAAGATGCTGATACTTTTCTTAAACATCAGAGAATTCGGCAGTCGTTTTTTCCAACTGCGGCGCAGTTATGGTATTTTTAGCTGCTAGGTTTCAAAAACATGCACAACCACCTTGCCAGGACTTTTCCTCGCGAAAGTTTAAAACCTGATGTACCAGGAAAGGCTTCTCTCATATTGTGTTTGATGCTCATTTTGATTTCACCCTATTATCAAAGCACCAACATACATTTGTTTACAACCAGAGTACAGTTAGAGAGAACAAAGTTATTTTGCCACCTTAACCCTATTCTTAGTTGTGTTAGCTGGTCGTCCCGCCGTCAGTGGCGATCAGATTACAGTTTGCGTGTTTTGCGGTTCTTCCCACGACGCTCTCTTCTGGTCAAATCGGTCTAGCAATTCCTGAAAGTCGTGAACGCTTTCCCGGCACGAGTTCTGGATGCGCTCCGGAAACTGCGGTAAGGGCACTTTGTGGATGTAGAAAAATAGTTTAAAAAATGCTCCTCCATGTCCAAATACATTTTGCTTTGAAACACAAATTAGTTTTTTTTCAAAACTGTACTTACTTGAAAAAGACGCCTCGTAAAATATTAAAGAAGTAGGATTTTTCTTTGTCAAACTTTTAATTGGAAGTTTTGGACTACTTTGCACGTGTTTTGTTTTGTTTACGAATAATACGAATGTGTTTGTTGTTTGCAGCAACACAGTTCTCAGAAGCAGATGTGGCCCGCAGCTTGCTCTTCACAATAAGCAATGATGTGGGTCAAATCGCTTGCCTATACGCTATGATGCACAAACTGAACACCGTCTACTTCGGCGGGTACTTCTTGCGCAACCACCCGCTGAGCATGCATACCGTGTCCTTCTCCATCAACTACTGGAGCCGGGGTCAAGTGAAGGCCCTGTTCCTGCGACACGAGGGCTACCTGGGCGCCATCGGGGCCTTCCTCAAAGGGGCGGAAGAGTGTGGTAAGTGCTTTTATTAATTTAATAGACATTTCTTACAAAATACAGTTGTTCAACTTTTTCATATAAGTAGTATATGTAATGCTGCTGAAAATTTATGTCGGATGTTAACAGAAACGCACATTTTGGGATCCCCTTTGACGAATTGTTGTTTTTTAACTTGTTTCTGTCCTTGCCCACCCGCTCGCATTTGCGAAAAATCCAAAAGTTTAATTTTTGGGCCCTTTTTACATTGAAATGTACCAACAATGTCTCGTCATAAACTATTACGAGATCGTGCCGTTTTAACTGACATCATTTACCTTAGGACTGTTATATTCGTGACCCGTTCCGAATTTATAGAAAAATTTTGGGCGCCAGGAACAGGTTACGATAATTGATAATTAAAACCAATGCTTCCACAGCTAATTTTAACGAATGGATAAATGTCCGGCTAGCTGGGTCAATGGGTCACGTAATAGATAATCGTTATCGTCTAGATAGCCGATTATTTGATCTGCCAACTATACAGTATGGCGAGGAATCTGAAAGGAAATAATTATATATCTCTAACTACTTAACAGTTGTGATTAACCAAATGAAAATCATCTTTTCATTTCCAAAAGAAAAATTTAACAATTTATTGACTTCTATTGACAATTGTTCTGCCTTTAGGTCATGACCTCGTTTTAAAAGAAACCCTTTGTACTGCAGTACTTATCTAACGTGATCTTGACCGGCGGCGCCCCGCAGTATCTTCTCACTTGAATGCAGATAATCCCAAGTCCAATTTCTCTCTTCTAATCTTGCAACGCTGCCGACGAATCCAGTCCTCACTGCCTAGAATATCTACCGGTTCTTACTTGATATTCACAGTTCCTAGTTCTCCCCAACTACGTGGTAAAACATTAAAGTCCAAAACCGCAATATAAAAAACTTTCAAAGTCCTAAGCGAATTTACTTCTGCACATCAACTTTCAGAGTCCGAAAACTATTGATTCTCACGTCAAACTTACAAGTCCTACTCCCCTAATAGTAAGCGCGAGCGATCGCGAACTCGCGAGCGATCTGTACCACTTGACGACCTCTATCAGAATGTCATTTACTCCGTTTTTCGCCCTCTACGCCTCGGTATCCGTCCTTCATTCTTATTTTTTTAAACAAAACGACAAAATTCGACAGTCTATTCTCCCTTAGCCAATCCATTCATTTCTTACCAAATCAAGTAGCCACGCCCTCGATAGTCATTCCTTTCTAGACCAATCCCAAATTATCTTATATGTCTTTCTAGCCAGCGCCCCCACCTATTCAAGGCCTGAATGCAGTTTATTGACCTTGCCAACCACTACGCCGGCGTTGCTAAGGCTGTATATTGCCATTTGCAGACCCTTTTAACCCAACCCATTTACAGCAAATGTTATTGTCAAAATATATAATATATTGGTATATCACAACATACATACGTGAATGTAATCTAATCTTCAAAATTGAATCGTCAATTAATGCCTCCTACATTATTATTACCTATACGTAAGGGCTACTTGGGCGTGATGTTCGGAAAGTCAGTAAGAATTGTCTCCAAACTTCAGAGTTATTAAGTCTTAAACGCTGCTTTATCGTGAATTACTCGGAAGTTCGAAGAGCAATTAAATTAGTTCTGCGTAATTAATCATCAATTAAATTGATCTACAAGATGACCTATTTGTTTCTGTGGTGACAAATTGTGGTGGTGCTGCCAACTTAATCTTAAGCCATCTCACCATTAATTACTCAGAAATTTGAAGTGTAATTAAAATAATGTTTACGTTTTAATTAGCAACTAAATCGTTCTATAATATGGCAAGTGTTTTTCTGCTAACCAATTGTGGTGGTGCCAGTTTAATCTTATGTCAACTCACCATCAATTACGCAAAAACTTTAAGAGCCCCCCTCCCCGTCTCCCCCCCCCCAAAAACGTAATTTGCAAATTACGTAACCCTACTAGTTTTGTTTGCAATTTTCTAAAATAAAGTTCGCCAAAAAAAGAACCAGCATCACCTTCTTTACCATTTGCTGCTACAGACGAGGGAAATTGTAATAAAAATGGAGCTGTTTCTGAGAAAAATGTGTTTAAAGCTTTAATGTTTCACGCACAATAACGCTAAAACTATTCAAATTTTCGAAAAATTGTACGTGCCATTATTTGAAGAATATTCTATTTGAAGACCTATTCTTGATTAGCAGATTTCGTTAAGAAAACAATTTAATCCTCAACAAATGCTTCACTATAGCAGTATATTACACATCCCGCGCTAACAGTCACGTGATTGTTAATCACGTTTTACGCCATGCTCTGCAAAAGTTTCAACAGACGAAAGACTTTCTCGCGAGTATGAGTTTGTTCTATGCCCTGATTTGGACATGTCAAGTATCATTGTTAAAACGTCCTCCCTCAAGTTTGGGAATTCATTCGCTATGAAAAAAACTCTGGATTCACAGGGGCAGAATATGCAGCAGAGACGCACTTAATACTTGGGGGTGCAGCGGGTTGCGTAGAGCTTCTGTTCAGGGGCGCTTGAGTTAGCATAAAATCAACCCGCGTGTGCGAATGTGCGACAGATAAACATTCCCTTTGTACAATGCGTATATTATTTCCACTAGTGCAAGTAATAAGTTGAAAAAGTTTTATCGCAATCGGATGAACGGTACGGCAGCGCTTAAAATCCCAACAAACTTTGATTTTTATGTATTACATATTGTAGTTTTAGGAAGGAGCCGAAATAATTTTGAAAGTTTGACATTTGCGAAAATTAACAGTTCAAAGAAAATATGATCTGCTCCAATTTCTTTACCGCTCTTTCCGGCATACGAGGAAAAAATAAAGTAAAGCTTAAAACCGTTTTCGGGCGAATAATTGTTTAAAATTGTCTATTCCACGCAAAATTACCCGAAAATACTCATCTTTTCGAAAAACCATACACTACCTGATTTCAAGATCTTTGAATAACTGGTTTAATTTAAATTAAATTTGTTTAAAACGAAAAAATTAATAAGAAAAAAATCTTTATTTTCAGTACTATCGTTGTACCAAAGTTGTGAACTGTTACAAGTTTTGAAAAACGAGAAGTGTAATCGAAACTGAGATCTACATCATTTTTGAAGAGTACATTACGATATTCGAGCACAAAATTTAATCAAAATATTTGGAGCCATTTTTTAAAAAAAACTTTTGAACTTTTTTTCAGGTGCCATGTAAAGTATCAAAGTATTAAAATCAAAGTATCCGTGTCAAATTCGCAGGGCCACGAGTTTTTTCGGGGAATATACAAGAAGTTTTAGCTTCCAAATTCCATAATGTTTTCTTTAAATGAAAGGTAGTGAGTCCTAAATGTTATCAAAGCACTTTTTAACAGGTTTTATAATATAAACACTGAAAGTTAAGAATATCGTAAAATGAACAGAATGGGCGCTTGTCGCTCATTTGTTCATTACGTCATTTTCAAGACCAACTCCAGTAATTTGCCTTTTTTATTTTGGGAAGCGAATTGCATTGGAAGAAAAACAGTTGTCGTTTCGTATAGCATAGAAGGCTTTCACGGACTGAGTCATTATTAATTATTTCTTCCGGACTGATAGGCCGTGTTCTAACAGACGTGAAAGGGTCAACGTTTCGTCCACGACTGCGGTGGACATCTTCAGTGGTGGCGTGGTCTCGGGGCGAAATGTCCGGGACGGCGGCTGGCTTGTTTTCTCTCCAGTTTTCCCCCTTCAGTAACCCTGGAAGTGCGGGAATGTATTCATTATTCGGGATAAAAATTATTCTTTGCAGCCGATTAAGCTTTTACAACTTGGGAAAGGGCATATCTTAAATGGGCTACCTTAAACTAAACTTCTTGTATTGAAAAACTATAGCTGTACCGCTCGCAAAAAAACCATCATGGCGGACGTACCTTGGGTGAAGCCACGGAGGCTACCCCCACCCTGCGGCAGCTGAAATTTCCCCTCTCGGCGATAAGGAAGCGCGTAGGCAACAAGGAGAGGCGACTGCCAGACGCAGCGATCGCACTGGCCGTCACTCGTCACCACTGCCCTCATCGTCTGAAGAGGAACTCCAGCAGCCAGGAGTGTCCAAAGACCAATTTATCAATGTATTGCTCCGTCACATTGTCCTTTTACTGAAACCCTTCGTCAAGACACGGTTTATTTTCTGTTGATCGTTTGGACTGCCTGTACTGTAGAAACACGTAAGCTGCTTTTCGTCTGATCCTTCTCACTCCTCAGTTTGTTATCGCCAAACCCGTAGTGTTGAATTACCGTGCGACTTACAGAGACAGGGAAAGACAGAGAGGGAGCCATGCTGAGACAAAGAGCGCAGGCAGGCGGGGTAATATTTGTAGCTTTGGAGGGGGAGGCCACGTTCGGGCATGCGCAGTGGAAGGTTTTTTTTTTTTTTTTGAGTCTGGCAGACGAATAATTGACAGATGCCTATTTGGGCTGTTATTAGTTACAGCAAGACATATTTAATTTAATATAATTCTTTAGGGACCGTCCATAAATTACGTAACGCAAATTTCGAGTATTTTTCAATACCCCCCTTCCCCTTGTAACGCACGTTCCCTATCTCTATGTAACGCAGCGTAACGCTGCCTCAAACCCCCCTCCCCCCTTTAGCGTTACGTAATTTATGGATGACCCCTTATAGAGTTAATTGTTCTTTTTTAATTATTCACTCTCACATTCGCTCTTGGAGTATGTAACCACATTAATTCACGCTTGCACATAATACTGCACTGTATACTGAACACTATTTACACAAAATTATTTGCCACGGCGCCGACTTCAATCGTCCTGCTCCAGTGAGCGGCGATTGCCTACCACGAACTTGTTGCTCCTCCGCATCGCACGGCTCAGACAGTTCGTGCGAGGAAAGTACGTGGAAGGTGAAGGCGACGTGCTGAGGGTCCTTTCGTCTGTGAAAGGCCCGGTACACGCCTCTGTTCGCCGCTATGCCGGTCTCGCGCATCGGAGCGGACGGCCCTAGCGCTCTTGCGCCCTTCGTCCGCTTCTGCAGCTCCTCGAGGAACTGATCACGCACGCTCTGAACTCTGAAATCGCCAGCGGTTTTAGGAGTGCGGTCAGGTCGAATTGGCGAACGATGCGGACGCGCCGCTCAGTTCTCATCGACCTGGAAGGGCCGGGGAAGGCAAAAACCTCGCATGCCCACAGGGGACACACTCACGCGGTGAATAAGCGGCGCTCTAAGGAAAGGTGGAAATCGGGTGAACGGGGAAGGGGTTTTAAAAGAAAGGTTCCCTTTTAGATTTTGTTGGCGATAAATCGAGCGCTTGCATGCCAGCGAAGACAGCTGTCAAGTAGCATGCCCAAATATCTCACTTCGCTGTGCCAAGAGAGACATGCGCTCGCCAAGCTCACTGTTTCATTGGGATCTTCCCTCTTACAAGTAAAGTTGACGGCTGCCCCTTTCTCGAGATTGAGAGCGAGTCGTTTCTGACTCGACCATTGTGGAAAGGTGACGAGACAATCACTTAAATATTCAGTTTGCCTACCTTTCGCTGATTTCGTATAGTACCCAAAATCGTCCGCGAACATCAGGCGCCCGGAGTGTTGGTAACAGTTATTGTTTCAGCAGGAAGCAGCGCGTCCTTTACGCACAAGCCGAAGAGGGTAGGTGAGAGAACGCTTTCCTGAAGCCCGCTCCCCCTGGCTCGTCTGGGCTACGAATTTACGTTTAAAACGCGGGCATTTTGAACTGCCTGTCAGAGATCAATCTGACGCAGCAATCGCTTACCCCCGACTCCACGAGACCTGCGAGCAGTCCCACATGCCACGCAGAGTCGAAAGCAGACACAGCATTTTTTTTCGGCGTAGCCGAAGGTCAGTGTGAATTTGATCGTTGCATCGTTTTGCAGTGCGCACGCACATTGCGTTTTACTGCAAAGTGTAAATAGTTAGTGTAGATTCGCGACGGACCTTAGTCTTTTTCCAGTTTGGCGATGTGTTACGTCACAGTTGTGACTGTCATTAAAGCAGGTATGCTCGCTCTATGCCCTCAATATATCCGAGGGCATTGCTCTCGGCCGCCGCTTTTATAGTCCGCGGGAGGGAACGGCGGAGGTGGCGGTTCCAAACACTAACTGCCGATTGGTTGTCGTTTTGCTGGCTGGCTTCTGACAGGTAATCGACTTTGGTTGGTAGATGTGAGAGGGCAAGTCTGTCATTGTATGGTTTGGTCTTGGTGTTGCGGAGTACGGGATGCCAGACGGAATTAAATTTTGACTCCTTCTTCTTTCCTGTTAAAATTGTTGAGATATTTGAAAATTTCTATGGTTTCCCGTTGTAACCGTGCATGGTAGTAGTTGGAGGTAGATAATATTTCGGAGTCACCGAATATGATGTGTTACCTTTCTGATAGAGCAAGTTCAGCCATTGCAGATTTTTTCTCGTAGCCAAAACGGCAAGTCCGTCTATGCTCGGTGAGGCGAGTATTGACGGTGCGCTGTGTTATACCAATGGAAACAGGGCCACATAGCATCCTGTAAACGCCTGCTGTCATTAGTGGGTCTGTACGGTCTTATGCTATTCGTAAAAGTTAGCGGAGGGGAGTTGTAGACGTGAAATGGTTTTTATCTTGTATTGATTCAGGATCTTCCCTCTGTGGTCCATGATGTTTTTAAGATATGGCAGAGTGATCGGGGATGGTTGCTGCTTGGATATTGTTGGAACTTCTCCATTATTTCTTCCCCTTGGCTCGAGATGTCGACGTATCACAGCGACCAACTGGGTTTGTGTGGCGCGATGTTTAGCGCTGTAGCCTCGAAGCTCTCCTTGTGCACGTTGGCCTACTGGACTCTACGGGTTTCTCATGGCTACTCCATCTTTCTGTTCATAAAATTCACCGTTCCCTACAAAACATTTTCTGATGAGCCCATGGTGGAAATGCTTTGTGATGTCATCCGAGCATAACACTCGCAGCAATGGGAAAGTCTCGGTGATTGGTACGGCAGTGAAGAGCGATATCACATCGAAACTAACGAGCAGATAGCATGGCCAAAATGTCAGGGTCATCAGTTTTTCGACGAAAAGTGCCGAATCTTTAATGTAGGTATGGGCTATGGAGAGGTTATTTGGGGGGATGACTTGTGAAGAATTTTCGACGACTCTCTTGGCATTACCTCTGCAGCGCTCGTATTCTAGATTCGATTCTGTAGACGATATCTTCTGTCGGCACAATGGAAGGTATTTCCGCGTAGTTACCTCCCTTAGCCAGAATATATGTTTCTTCCTAAGACTTTTTTAATTTTATTGCGTTTTAATTATTACTTTATCGATGCAATGCGTCTCTTAGCCCCTGATCGAGCGTTGAGCGCTTGTTCCGGAGTAATCCTCCATCAATAACGTGATACGTTGTTATTATGTTGACTTGTTGATACGATAAGTTCCCCATCGTCATTGGCGAATCCCGGGGGGGCGGGCGGCCTCCCAAAAGGCCTATAGGTTTCGTTTGTGATCTTAATTTGGCAAAGTTTATTTAAATATTTGTTAGAATTGTGTAATTATTTAAAAAATAATATTGTATGGTATCATGTATACTGTAATATACAAAATATTACAAGGAAACAAACACCGCGCTTTACTCTGAACGGTGCGAAGCGGTTACTAGGTGACGAATGTTTGTTTACATGCATGACGTAAGAAGGAACTGATTGTAGGTCTCCGGCGTAATATATAAACTCTTTTACACAAAAAAGGCATGGAACATAAATAAGCAGGTTATGTAGTGGTCAGAAATGAACGACAGACATTATCAATCGGAATGCGAGATGCTTTTGTTAGAAGCGCGCGTGGTTTTGACGTCTGTTGAAAGTACAGCGGCGGCTTTGCTTGTGTGTGTTTTTGTTTTGTTTTGTTTTTGTTTGGTGGAAAAATAATTTTGTTTAGAAGCTCTCTTGGCTCTGAACTTTCGAAGGAGAAGCATCGTTGTGGTAGCTGCGCGAAGGTTGTCTGATTTAAGTGGGACATCGCCGTGTTATGTGTAATAGGGAGCATAGAATTTGGAACATTAGTTGATCGTTGATTAGTCATTTTAATTCCGGACTTGACGAATAAGTTTAAAGACATAAGCAGGAATTTACGCGAAACGGAACAGTTCGTGGCTAGGCGTCCGCCCGTGACGCTGACAGTGTTATAGATAGGCTTAACAGCGGATAATTCGGAATTTTTTGTAAGGAATTAAATTCAAATATCAAGGGAGAAGCAGATGACTTCGGCGACGACCGGCGTGAAGATGGATTTTCGGCGCGGAAGCCAAGGGTGATATGAACTGCGAGGCCTCATTTAACAACGCCAAGAGAATTCGGTACCATAATTTAACTAAATGGTAGCAATTGCATGGAATCAATAGAATTTATATTGTTAAAAAAATCAAGTTATTTCAATAAATTAAATTATTGTTGTGCCAAAGCTATGCGCAATTCTTCGTAATAGTAGAAATAATTTCAGACTTCAGGCTTCTCTGTACAGAGGGCAACCCGGTGACAACCAGCTTGCAAGTAAGCGTGGTGTCATCGTATCGAACCCAATACTGAGCTAGCAAAATTAAAGTAAATAATTCATTATTATCACAATTCACTGGAAAAATAATATACAATATAATAACAAATATGTTCATTATTTAACAAACATCTATGACACCCCACCCCACCCCCCGAAATGATTGGCTGGATTCGCCTCTACCGACCGTGCAGTGTAATTCGGGCGTAGGTGGGGTCTTACTATTTTTTGTTAGCTGGTCATATTTCTGGATTTGTTTTTCAGAAAAGTTTCTTCCTTATTTTTCATGTGGTACGTGATGGGGTCAATGTCCCAATCGCCCGCTCAGATCATATTTCTGGTATGTAGGTGAACTCTATGTACATCGCTCTCCGTAGAGGCAATTTCACAGCGAGTCTGTTGTATCTGTTGCCGGAGCAGTGCTTTCTCCATGATGTCATAGATGACTTCGTAGAAAAAAATGCGTTTCTAGCATAAAAAATTTGGTATGACACTGTTATCCCTGCAATGCCCTCGTAGTAAAAACGTCAAGGAGCACAGAATTTGAACTTCTACTTCGCCGGAGACTCCGCCGCCACTGACGATGCCCACCGCAGTCATGAACGAAACGTTTGATCCTGTAACACCTATTGAATCACGACCTATCAGCATGGAAGAAAATTTTCGGGATCATTTTTACTTTCCGTTATACATACGTATATACGGTGTAATATAAGTAGAATAGGGAAAGTTATGTAATGTTGCGGAAAATCGATTTCGAGATTTCAACGGAAATATATGTTTTGGGGTCCCCTGGTACCGAAAAAGTGGTACTTTTCAAAACGTCAGTCTGCCTGTCCGTCTGTGAACACCATTAGCGCCTAAATTATGCGTAGGATTTTTTCCAAAATGAAGAAACCCCTGTGCATCTGGCTCGAATCGAACTTTCTTTAAAATTTGGAAGTACTTTACATGAAGCCCCAGGACATTTTCAAAACTTTCTCAAAAACGGCTCCAATTTTTTTCTTTAAATTTCTTGTAAGAATAGAGTAAAATTCTCTTATAAAGATACCATAGGTCCCATCTTCACGGTAAACTCAGAAGTTTCGAAAATTTCAAATTTATTTTCGGCACTTTCCTGCCATTACAAAATTGCAAAGAGAGATTTTTCCTTCAAATTAAATTTGTTCTCCAAAATTAGTTATTTCATTAAGGTCTTGTATATTGTTTTGAAAATTTTAGTATTTGCGCAGTATTACACGGGATATAAGCAACTTTAAAAAATTACAAAAACAAGATTTTCTCAAAAATGGCCCCAATTTTTTTCTTTAAACTTGTAGGGATAATGCCTAATGTACTCTATGCGGTGAATTTAACACCATAATGCTGTACTCTTTCATCTTTTCAAAAGATACAAAAATGTAATTTTTTTACTATCTCACGTCATTAACATTTACATTAACAGCGATTTGTTGACTTATGATATTTATGAGTACATGTGCTTTAAATAATGTCAAGTAAAATTACTCGAAAGCTCAACCGTTTTCAGAAACTGAAACATCATTTTCTAAAAAATGGCTCCAAATTTTTTCTTCAAAATTTTCGAACGGATACTGTAAATAGCACTATTTAATATGACTTAAAATTCATTTTGGAATACTTGTTTGGTTTTTCAAAAATTTCACAAATGTAATTTATTTGAAAGATTTCTCACACTGTTAATATGCACGTTTCCTGCAAGTTTTAAACACTTTTGTAGTTGTGAGTTGATGTACTTGAAATTTCTTTAAGTGATGTTTTTCGAAAACTCAAAAATTGTCTGTAAAAAAGAGCTTCAAATTTCACATTTACAGTAGCGCTTAAACGCAATTTTCTTTAAAACAGCTCCAAATTTTTCAAAGAAAATTGCCATATACGTCAAGGTTTTACTGTTCTTTAATATTCTTAAAATAATATTTCTCTTCTACTATTAGGAAACTGAAAAATTAATAAAATGTCAAAAAAATATAGCTTGGGCAGTGAGAGATGGCAGCTGGAAAGAGAATGTGTCAAGTACGAATAGCTAGCTGAGACCAAAGGAAATAGAAAACTAATACGGGAAAGTCTGTGCCATTCTGTAGCACCACAAGTTAATTTTTGATCAGCTACGAGTAATACCCGTTCCACTTGTGCAAACCATAAACTTGGTCATGTTTCCTGAAGTGGAAGTAAAGAAATGTGTGCATTCATTGAGGTAGCAGCAACATACCTTAATGTAGAAAGATATATTGCTTCTTTGTCCGTAGTGAATTTGTTGTAAATTGTTCTTTGATGTTAATCTTCACCGTTGGAGGTCACCAGTTGTACATTTGTCTTGTAATAAAAATTTCATAAAACTTTTATCCTCATTGTCTGGCTCATTTTCGATTTAAGGGACTACTCCTAAAATAAGCTATATTTTGTACTTTTGTCATAGCATATATTTTGTAGAAGCGAGATATTAAGGAGCTTATCTTTTCAATAGTTTCTTATATCACTTATTAGTAATTGATTTTATTTTAGATGCGGACAAGTACTCTTGGTTGGAGAACTATGCTGGCAGTTCTGGTTTGCGCAGCCCTGTGCCTTCACAGGTTCTGTCACCACAGGGTGTGCCAGTTGATCAACTTGAAATTGATCGATGGGAATCTGCTCTTACATACTGCCCTCTGCTACATGATCCTGCGAGCTACATCCCAGACACAGTGGATCTTACTCAAGATGCAGAAGCCAGGTATATAGGAAGCAATAGAATAATGGGGTTTTGCAAAATAAACATTAGGTATCCCTTGTGTTTCCATTGATTTATTTGTAAAATAATTAAAACTAATTTTATAATCTGGTTACTGATTTATGTTAAATTATAAAAATAAAGAGATGATATAGATGATATAATTGATAAAGAAGGGAAATTTTAAATGCAAGAAGACACCTTGAAGATGGGTATAAAAGTAAATGATTAAACTGTTCCGGTGGTTCTTCTAAACTCCATGGGACCTGCGATGGAACATTGCTTATAAAACTAATAGACCCAAATTCTTTCACTCCAAGGGAAACCAAACACATTCCATTGTCCGTGGGTGAGTCTTGCCCAAATATTTCTCCTCAAATGTATGCGTGCAAGCGAATGGCCAAGAATCTTTCATATGTATCAGGGTGTAATGCAGCTAACACCTCCATTTCAAGAAAAATTTCCAACACTATTGCAGTAAATAAATACAAATATTAATTAAAATCTATAAAATCACTCATATTCTTAAGAAATCATTACATAGCCATTGAAGAATGTGACATCTGGAACGGCTCGGTGAAGGAGAGGATTAAAAAGAAATATGTCTGAAGGGTAAGAGAAACACTAGTTCAGCAGTCCGCTCTGGCTGTGTCAAGCTGGCACAACCACTGTAGCACAATCGCACCACACCAAATGGAATATTTAGAACTCATTTATTACTAATTTATTACCCAAAAAATAAGTTAATTACTCTCCCTGCTTATGAAAAATAAATTGTTAAACACATCGTAGATATGCAACCCGCATGACACCATGCCAAAACTGCAAATATGATTATAGAGAGAACCGATGATCACAATCGAACGAAACCAAGAACATAATTAAATACACATTATATACTACTTTATTACTCCAAAACATAAATTTAATACTGTTGCCGTTTATGAAAAAAATATTGTTAAAATCTGAATCATAAATATTTAACCATCCCAGAAATTCAAATACGAATATAGAGAGAATCAACGAGCACAATTGAATCAAACCAAGAACATAATTAAATACACATTACATACTAATTTATCACTCTAAATTGTTACTGTTTAGAGTGATTACTGTTGCCATTTATGAAGAAAATATTGTTAAAACTGAATCATAGTTCTTCATCCATCCCAGAAATTCAAATACGATTATAGAGAGAACCAACGAGCACAATCGAACCAAACCAAGATCATAATTAAATTCACATTACATAGTAATTTATTACTCTACAGGTCAAGATCTTCTTGAACATTCTATTACATTTTTAGTGGTCCAGTGCTTCTCGATACATGTTCAGACTATTCAGAGACATGCAGAATCTGCGACTGCGAAATTAAATTAATTACGTAATACTAGTTGAATGTGACAATGCTCGCTCTGTAAACTGTTTTAAAAGTATTTACACATGTTGAAAATGTATTTCATGCCTAGCCATTTCATTTCATTTGCCATGTCATTTCATTTGTTCAAATATGTTCTTACAGTATCAGGCATTGACTTATCAATAAATCATAAAAGCTGAAAATTTTATACTCCTGTTCAAATATTCCCAACACTCAACACTCATTACCTATAACCTTGCATGTTACCTCCATGCAGGATATGAACTGGTAATATTGCAATTTCAAAATTATAAACGCCATAAAAAATACTTACAGGTATAAATGATGTGAATAGTTAGAATTTATTACAGCTCCTTTTTTTAAGCTTTTTTGCTAAAATGCACAAAAATGTAAATAAAAGATCACCTGGAAGCTGTTCTTTTAAGTTATTCTATAATCCTAATATACAATCAGTCTCGATTAGGTCTGAAAATTGTTGTAAAATCTTCTACAACTACATTTCCCAGATTTGCACTTCATATTTTTGTCCTCTAATTTTTGAAGAGATTAAATCTCCACAAACTAGTCTAATCTACTACTTCTATCTAGTTCTACTTTTGTATTTGCTCTATTAATCGTTTTGTAGGCAAATGTATATAAACATTAAAATATGACTGTTTTGTATGTGTATGTGAATAAGATGCTAGTTAATTTAACTAAGAATAAGCATTTGCTCACATTCATTTGAAAATCAGTATTTGTACTCTTAAGCACGTAAATATGGTAAGTCGAACATAGGAATGTTTGTTCATTCTCAAGCATTACTCACAGATTGGTTTTCTCCATATTCATTTGAAGTTCTTCAAATTTAATAAATTCCAAGCCAATACTGTTCGTAGGTTTTTACAAATGTATTTTTAAAAATATTCACTTGGTAATTCACTTGTTCACTAAAAGGCGGCAGTAATCTGTGTTGCCCACTTTGTGAAAGAAAACTATGATGTCATGGGGCAATTGTGCGTCTATGTTCTGGGGTTTAATCAAGGCCACCGACATGGATCTACGTGTCATTGGTTTAATTCCTGGCATTTTCACCAAGATCACTGTGCCAAAACATGATTTTGGAAATTTCTTTGAATCATCTGGCTGGATCCAAAAACAAATTACCAGTTCCACATCAGAAGCCCAAGACACGTCAAATGAAACTCATTCGTCTCGATTGTGGCAGGATTTTCGACACCAGTTTGCCAGCTAGGTCAAATTCAGTCATTGTCTGGAGGAGAATTGTAGCAGCCGACTGCTCTGATGGCTTTTCGTGGTTTCTCCGATCAACACCAGGCGAATGCCGGAACAGTACCCTAACAAACGGGCAATGGACCACGCGTGATCTTTCCTACCACTTCCTTGTTCTATCCTCTCCCCTTACACTTACACTAACATTACACACTACACACGCCGGGAAACGGTCGGTGGGAGATATCTGGTTGAGGAAAACTCCGGTAGCTGACGGTATGTCGGCACCGGATCTCGCCATCCAGAGGGGGAAGACCCCGCCACCTCTCAAGAAAAAATGCACTACTTTTGCAGGACTAATGACCCTAGTAGTTGACGCGCCCGGAATCACTAACAGTCAATCATCAATGTGGACGTGAAATGGTCTAACTGAGTGATGGATCCACGTACACACGCACACTCGCTGTTACTCAAATACTTGGTAGGGATTCCATGCGATTGAATTGCATGGGTGTTTATTGGCATGTGTTTGGAGGTGATGCTGCAGCAGAACAGCAAATAGAAAATTCTATTGTATTTAATTCCAGAATTCTATCAGCATCCCATTTGTAACGAAACAGACTGAATGTTAAACACTTCAGAGAATACATTTTTTTTCCCCTTCAAATTTTAATTTCTAAAGGAAGAAAGTTAAGGAAGAGATTTAAAAAATAAAAATTAAATAATTAAAAAATGCTTTTTAAACTTAATGAATTCAATAAGTACATTGAATGAAAGAGAATCTTATGTTCTTTAATGTTGCAAAATATTCAGACAAATTGAGACAATTTTTGTCTCAATGCAACACCAATTACAAACTATTAACTTAAGCATTGTGTGAACATTTCTTCAAAAACTTTGGAAATTAATGTCTTGTAAAAACATCTTTTGAAAAAATGAAAATTGTGATTCATATTTTTGCTTTCATTCTTCACAGGAAAAAACTTCAAATATGGGTCCAATGGGCGAAATTTTCCTTAAATTGGTGCAATTTGATATGGAATGATTCATATAGGGATTTTTATTTTCCAGGGAATATTGGCTTCAATGCTTTGAAGAATCAGTGGACAAATTTGTAGCAAGGGCCATACAGAGTCAACCAGATAGTCCTTCTGCCAAAGAAAGAGCACACAAATTCCGGGAGAAATATGTCTCCCGTCTTCATTATTTAAAGCATCAACCTTTGTAAGTATAATATGATTTATCTTAAAAGTGGATATAATCTTCTTATTTCTTGGCTCAATCACCCTGGGTAGGGTGATTGGATGGTAGACTTTCAATTCCTCCTCCCTGTCAGCGGTCACTTTTAATTAATCTCATTTTTTGCTCGTTAAAGATAAATTAGATATTCTCTCCTTAAGACTAGGATTAACCATAGCTTATTCTTTCTGGCTTAGAACCAGAATTTTACCGATCACCATCGATATGTTTAAACCACATAACAATCAAGTTCATGTCAGAAGATATTTTAATACTACATTTTAATACCAACATTGTTCATTCCATCACTTCCTGGGGCCTTTCTTAAGGTGTTGGAATTAACAATGCTTGTAATGAAATGTTAAATACAGCATAAACTGTGATTTTAAACACTTCACTGCATCCAAACTGTTCCCCAACAGTGTGGAAAGAAGTAATTATAATTTCCTTCTGTAAACCTAACAAAGATTGTAGATTCACTAGCAACTATAGACCTAATAGTCTCTGACCAACAGCAAAAATGTTTGAAAAATTTACTATTGATTCGGCTCAACAAATTTCTATGTTTAACAAACAACAAATCATCTGTTTAGTTTGGTTTCAAACCGAATCACTCTATCACTCATCAACTGGTAAAATTAACCAAAGCAGTTGCTGAAGGATTTCAATCTCGCTCAAAGAAACACGCAGTAGCAGAATTTATAGACATAAGCCGAGCGTATGATAGTCTTTCACCCTGGACTCTTATATAAAATTCACCAACTGGGAACTCCTGAATATTTTCTATAAATTATTAAAAGTTTCATATCCAACAGAACATTTGTTGTTATTTCAATTGTACAACTTCCAAATCATATCCAATAGTTGCAGGAGTACTGCAAGGCTTAGTACTCTCCCCAAAACTGTTAAATATTTTTGAACATATTATTTCTATCAACAATGATTCCATCATTGTTCCATACCATCGTTGTATTATACACTGAAGATGCTGCTCTATTTTCTAGTCATACTGTTATTTTAACCGCAAAAGTTCACATCCAAAATCATCATGATTAGACACAAAATTGGAGAGTAGAAATAAATTCTGATAAATATGTGGCAAAAATGGTCACCTTATGTAAATCTCAAAATCCATCAGAGCTAACAACACAGGGAGTGAATGTATCATGAGACACCTCTCCAATAAAGTACCTTGGAATTCTATTTGAAATAAGGTTAACCTGGAAACCCCACATCACTGCAGTAGCAAACAAAACTAGGATAATAGTCTCCAAATTATTTCCCATATTAAATGAACACACTTCAAAGAAAATGTTCATTGCTACTATAGGAATATTAGACAATTGTTCAAGTGACATTGATGCTATGGTGGCCCATTTCACCGACACCCTTCTTCACGCAGCCACCATCCCGAAGTCTGCGTGCCATGACTCCTTCTTGTGCGTTGGTGCAATGCCGACTGTGCCAACGCAGTGCGTTGCAGGCTCTGGCGAGCATCCAAAGGTTTCCCAAATCTGATTGATTATAAAAGAACCTGGGCCAGAGCTAGATTAGTAATACGAGAAACTAAGGCTGCTTTCTGTGGAGTGTATCTGCTTTTCTTAACTTTATTGCCATAACTCTCCTTCTGTACATTTCTAACTGAATATCAGGTTATGAAATTCGTGTATCGTGGCCATAACTTCATCTACACTGATGGTTCCTTCCAAAATAGCGAAGTAGGATGTGTCTTCTACTGCCATAGTGCTACGCGGAGTTTTCGAATAGACTCTTGGTGCAGCGTCTACACTGCAGAAAAATATGCTCTCTTGGAAGCACTTGCTGAATCGATGTCATTAAGAAAAGTAATGATCTGCAGTGATTCCAAATGCTCTCGTATCCATATATTGCTTCTTGGTTTGTGACCAGCTTACAATGAACATTCAACACCAAATCCATCATTTATTGGTTTTTCGTTATAACTTGTTGTTTTGTTGGTTTCTTGGCCAAGTGAGAATAATAGGAAATGAGATAGCTGAGTTGGCAGCAGAGCTCGCCACGATGGAAAGAGAGTTAGATATCCTTATAGTTCCCACAAATGACACCACGCTCTTTATCAAATGCTCTATTCTCAGTGAATGGCAGAGTGGCAGAACTCGTATTTTAAGCTCACAAGAATCAAGGATTGCATGAATTTCTTGGTGTTCATCTCGTGGCGCCAGGTGCGAGGAGACTGTTTTGTTACGCCTTTGGATCGGTCACTGCCACAGACATCTTCTCTGCTGGGACCCACCCCCTACTTGCAATAACTGCGAAACAGATTTTATCGTGGAGCATGTTTTCCTGCGCTGTGGTAAGGTAAGAGATAGCAGCCCAAGGCGTTCACCTTGCTAGCTCTCTAGCAGAGATACTTGGAAATGAACCTTCTCTTTGCAACCATTTTAGCTTTTTATGAGAGACTTACATCTTCAGTCTTATCCGAGAGAAGATAATAATACCAATTATTTGGCTTTTAGTTGGAGATTTTGTGGAGATGTTGTATCTTGGCTCTTTTCTGCCAAATCCTTTTTTATAATTGAAGGGCTTAGTGCAAGAAAGTGTTAACTCATCAAATGACCAAAATAGATATTTGAAGTTTAGTAAACTTGCCTGGAACTTTTTTTAAATATTATTGGAAATGATTTCTTTTTTATATTTTTCTTTCTTTCCTAAGTCTAAATTATTTGGTGTACCATTTGTGCTCTTACCTCTAATATAACTACAAAATATTCACATCTATTTTGGAAGAAAGTGTCAACTTTGTGAGTTGTGCCGCCCATTCATTTACGGAACATCCATCGGAAGTGTTTCCTTCGAAGACGTTGCATTTATTGAGCTAGAGCTGGTAGGTAGTGGCATTTTTATGTGGCCATCTTTGCTCGCTGTAGTGAGCAAAACTCAGAAGTTCCTAAATCAATTTATTGTTCACATTTTCACTTTACAGAATCGTATCAGAGACACGTAGCAATTATCTGAAATTCCAGAAGAGTATCAAAAACTAATTCACCGAGAGCCGAGATGATGTGTAAAAACTTGCAAAGTTACCATAGAGAAAAGTCGGAGGATAACTGATAACCGAGAGGAAGTGCCCCACAAGGCGACTTTTACGTTCATCTCACCATTCAGCGGAGGAGGAACACTGCCACCATCTGCTATAAAGCATTCACAAAGCTAACAGGATTCATGACCTATACTTCGGTTTTTCTTTCGTGGCGCACGGGGGGTATGTCAATGAAATGGAATATCTTACGGTATTTCGCGTCATTCTCCGTTGTGCCGCCTGGAGTCGCATGATCGCCAGCACTGCTTGATACAGTCACGATCATGCGACTCCTAGCGGCACAACCGACAACGAAGCAAGAGGCCGTGAGATATTCTATTTTATGGACACCCCCCCTTGCGCCAAGAAAGAAAAGCCAAAGTATAGGCACCGTAGCAATTGACATGCCCGGAAACATAAAACAGAAGGAAAGGGAATTTGTATCGGTCTTTCAAGGGAAACATGGTTCTTAATGTTTACGTCTGTAATGAATCTTTCTGTGTATTATATGAATCGCGGTTGAATGTGATGTTTACTGAAAGGAACTTCATTGCAGTGCCTATGGAAATCTGACGGTCCGCTGCCTCCTTGATACGATCCAACATTATATGAAGGAGTTCGACTTCCCTGACCCCTATTTGCAGGTGAGTTGTACAAATTATTATGCATTTTTACTTTCCCGTATACGTACGTATACACGGAGTAATATACGTAGTATGGGAAAGTTATGTTATGCTGCGCGAAAAAATGGCCAATTTTCGACGGAAAAAAATTAATTGCCGGGCCGTGAAAACGAAAAAGTGCATAAAACCAGTTGCTAAATAAAGAAAAAAATCCCCTAACACGTGGTGTAGCCAGAAACCCTGTTCTCTAGGTCTTTGATACCGAAAACCCAATTGAAAGGAAAACGTCTCTGTCTGTCTGTGAACACTGCTAGCGCCTAAACCATACGCACGATTTCTTCCAAAATGGTTATTCCCCGGTCGATTTGATTCTAGTCGAAGCTTTGAGATTTTGAAAAAGATTCTTCAAAATTTGGGGGAACTTTATATAGAGCCTCCCAGGATTTTCAAAATTTTCTCAAAAACGGCTCCAAATTTTTTCTTTAAATTTCTTGTATGAATAGAGTAAAACACACACATATATATTATTAACATGGCATAGGTCCGATTTTCACGGATAATTCTGAATTTTCGAAAATAGTGAAAGTTTGAATTTTTTTTGGCGTCTTTCTCCAACTACAAATGTGAAGATAGAGATATTTTCTTCAAATAAAATTTGTTCTGCATATTGAGTTCTTTCATAAAGGGCATGTAAATGTTTTTCAAAGTTTTAGTAGTTTGCGTGCAATATTGCGTGCAATAAGTGCAATTTTAAAAAATTATAAAAACAAGATTTTCTCAAAAACGGCCTCAAATTTTTTTTTTTTAACTTTTGGTAGGGATAGTAGTAAACGTACTCTATCAGATGACACAAAAGCCATGTTGCTCTATAGGTTGTTTTTTTCAAAAATTACAAAAATGCAAATTTTTCACGTGTTTTTCACGTCGATAATATTTACATTAGCGGCGATTTTTTCACAGTATTATATTTACGAGTACATGTGCTTTAAATAATGTCAAGTAAAGTTTCTCGAAAATACAACCGTTTTCTGTGAAAAGTAGCTCAAAATTTCGCATTTTCAGAAACGCTCAAACGCCATTTTCTCATATATTGTTGCAAATTTTTTCTTCAAACTTTTGTAATGGATAGTGCTAATTACACTCTTTAGTATAGCATAAATTTATTTTGAGTTATTTTCTTGTTTTTTCAAAAATTACATAATTGTAATTTTTTTGAAAGATCTCTCCTTTAATATGCACATTACCAGCAACTTGTAAAGATTATTATATTTGTGAGTGTAAGTGCTTCAAATATCTTCAAATAAAGTATTTTGAAACATTTTCTGTAAAAATGAGCTTGAAATTTCGCATTTTTAGTAGCGATAAAACGCCATTTTCTCTTAAACGGCACATAATTTTTAAAAGAAAATTGCCATTTATGACGAGGTTTTTGTGTTCTTTAATATTGTACAATTAATGTTTCCGTTCTACCAATAGGAAGCCGAAAAATTAAGAAAATTATAAAAAAATGCACTTTTGGCGGTGATAGACGACAGCTGGCAGGAAAGAATTTGTGGCAATTCCGAATAGCTAGCGAAGACCCAAGGAAATAGAAAACTAATATGGGAAAGTCTGTGCCATTCTGTAGCACCACTAGTTACTTTCTTGCCCTTACGTACGTAAAATGAGAAAATATAATCATGAGCCGGAAAACGCCGAATTTTTTATGCAAAAATTCTTATTGCTGAGCTCTAGCAACGAAAAAACGGATAAATCTTTTTCAGATGTACAGCATACTACATCCTATACCACGTTGTGTAGTCAGAATCCATGTTTTGTGGGTCTTTGACAGAAAAATGAAATGACGGCAAAACGTCCGTCTGTGAACAACGCGAATAAACCGTTCAGCCGATTTCCACAAAAATTGATGTTCCCTAATCGTTCTGGCTGAAGTCGCGACCCCTTGAATTTGAAACCAATATTTTAATTTTGGGGGGTACTTTACATGAATCTGGATCATTTGCAAATTTTTCGAAAAAAGGGTCCGGGTTTTTTGATTGAACTTTGTTGTTGGATAGCGTGAAGGACGCGTAAGAGAATTGTGCATGTCTCATTTTCGTTAAAATTCCTGATTTTTCGAACGTTGCAAAAGTTCGATTTTTACTTTCCCGTATACATACGTGCATACGGAGTAATATAGGTAGTATAGGGGAAGTTATGTAACGCTGCGCAAAAAACGGCAAATTTTCGGCAGGAAAAAATTCATTGGCGGGTTCTGACAGTGAAAAAGTGAATAAAACCAGTTCCTAAATTAAGAAAAGAAAATCCCCTAACACGTGGTGTAGCCAGAATACCTGTTTTGTAAATCCTTGATACCGAAAAACCAATTGAAAGGAAAACGTCCGTCTGTGAACACCACTAGCGCCTAAACTACTCGCAGGATTTTTTCCAAATTGAAGAAATCCTCTTCCATCTGGATCTTGTCGAAGCTTTGAGTTTTTGAAAAACGTTTTTCAAAATGTTGGGGTTACATTTCATGAAGCCGTTCGGATATTTTCAAAATTTTCTCAAAAACTGTTCCAAATTTTTTCTTTAAATTTATTGTAAAAATAAAGTAAAATACACTTACTAAATGGCATACAAGGTTGGTTAATACATTGTATGTCCAATTTTCACGGTTAACTCTGAATTTTCGAAAATTGCAAAAGTTTGAATTTTTTTCGGCATCTACCTCCAACTACAAAATTGAAGATAGAGATTTTTTCTTCACTTAAAATTTGTTCTCCAAAGTATGTTCTTTCTTTAAGGTTGTGTACTTTCTTTTGCAACGTTTTGTAGTTTTGCAGTAATATTGCCTGCAACTTGTGCATTTTAAAAAATTTACGAAAACAAGATTTTCTCAAAAACGCCTCCATTTTTTTTTAACTTTTGATAGGGATAGTGGCTAATGCATTCTATGAGATGACATAAACGTCATTTGGCTCTTTTCTTTTGTTTTTTCAAAAGTTACAAAAATGATTTTTTTTACTTGTATACCACGGCGCGCGTCGTTAATATTTATAGTAGTGGCGATTTGTTTACATTATTTCATTTATGAGTATATGTGCTTTAAATAATGTTTTACAACGTTTCTCGGGAACTCAAACATTTTCTGTGAAAACTAGCTCAAAATTCCGCGTTTTCAGAAACGCTCAAACGTCATTTTTTTCAAAAAGGGCTTCAATTTTTTTCTCCACTTTTCGAACGGGAAGTGCTAATTATACTGTTTAATATGACGTAAAGTTCAATTTGAGGTATGTTCTTTTCTTCTTCTTCTTCTTCTTAAAAAATTAGACGTAATTTTTTTGAAAGATCTCTCACACCGTTAATATGCACATTTCCAGCAATTTTTAAACACTGTTGTATTTTTAAGTTAAAGTGCTTCAAATTACTTCAAATGAAGTTTTTCGAAAACTCGTAAATTTGCTATGAAAAAGAGCTTCAAATTTCGCATTTTTAGTGGTGCATAAACGCCATTTTCTTAAAACGGCTCTAAATTTTTCAAAGAAAATTGCCATTCGAGGTTTTAGTGTTCTTTAATATTCTAAAATTAATATTTCGTTCTACCACTAGGAAAGCAAAAAATTAAGAAAATGTCGAAAAAAATGTAGTGTTGGCGGCGATAGATGACAGCTGGCAAGAGTATGTGACAAAGTATGAATAGCTAGCCGAAACTCAAGTAAATAGAAAACTAATACGGGAAAGTCTGTGCCATTCTGTAGCACCACTAGTTTTCGGCGTCTTTCTGCAACTAAAATATTGAAGATTAAAACTTTAATGAAATCTGATCTTTAAAGGCAGATTTTGTAATAAGGCTGAGTACAAGTTTTCGTAAATTTGAGTACTCGCGTAATTTTGTGTGAAATATAGACAATTTCTACTTTCTCGTGTATATACGGAGTAATATACATTGTATAGAGAAAGTTATGTAATGTGCGAAAAATCGGCGAATTTTCAGCAGAAAAACTCTTATTGCCGGGCACTGTTAAAGTAGATATTTCCGCCTGCTGAAATTAGAAAAAATCCTGTAACACGTGGTGTAGCCAGAATCCCTGTTGTGTGGGTCCTTGATACCGAAAAATCAGTTGACGGCAAAATGTCCATTCGTCCGTCCACACCACTAACGCATAAACCATGCTTAAGATATTTTCCAGATTGAAGAAACCCCTGTCGATTTGGCCCGAGTCGAGGCTTTGAGATTTTGAAAAACATTCTTTAAAATTTGGGTACTTAACATGAACCCCCTGGAACATTTTCAAAATTTTGTCAAACGCGGCTCCAAATTTTTGTCTTTTAATTTCTTGTAAGAATATAGTAAAACACTTATAAATGTGGAATATGTTCGAATTTCAGGGTTAACCCTGAATTTTCGAAAATTTCAAAATTTTTAACTTTTTTTGGTGTCTTCCTACAACTACAAAATTGAAGAGAGATTTTTCTTTCTAGGAAAATTTGTTCTCCCTAGTTATTTCTTCCATTAACGTCGTGTACATTTTTGGAAAATTTTAGTAGTTATTGCGTAATAATGCGTGCAATATTGAAAAAATCAAAACAGGATTTTATCGAAAACGGCTTCGAATTTTTTCTTTAAACTTTTGGTAGGGATAGTGCTAAATGTACCCTATAAGATGACAAACGTCAAATTGCCCTATTCTTTTGTTTTTTCAGAAAATACACAAATGTAATTTGTTGACTAGTTTCTCACATAGTTAATATTTACATTAGCTGCAATTTGTTCACATTATTATATTTATGAGTGCATGTGCTTTGACTAGTGTCAGATAAAGTTTCAAGGAAACTCAAAAGTTTTCTGTGAAATGAGCTCAAATTTCCGTATTTTGAGAAACCGTGAAGTGCCATTTTCTCACAAATGGCTCCAAATACTTTCTTCAAACTCTTCCAACGAGTAGTACTAATTGCACTGTATAATATGATGTCAAGTAATTTTGATGTATTCTTTTGTTTTTCAAAAATTACTCAAGTGTATTTTTTTTTTAAATCTCCCACGCTGTTAATATGCACATTATCAACGCTATTGCGTTTGCGAGTTAATGTGCTTCAAATTAAGTTTTTCGAAAACTCAAAAATGGTCTGTCAAAATTCAAATTTCACAGAAAATTCAAAGCATCTTCCAATTTCGCGTTTACTGTAACGCTTAAACGCCATTTTCTTAAAAATGGCTCCAAATTTTTCAATAAAAAATGCTAATTAGGACGTTTTACTCTTCTTAAATATTCTTAAAGTCAGTCGCAGCTCGTGGTTTTATAAATGGAGAAGGCTGCAAATGCATTGCGTTGCATTGCTTTACAGTGCATTGCATTGCCTGTATTGTATTTCTATTAATAAATCTGATACAGACTTTAGGGAGTAGCGCTCCTATCGCGTATCGGGAAAACTAGTTAAAGCGCAATCCTAGTCGCTGAACTGCATAGTAATGCCATTTGGTGAGCACGCCCTTCTTCAGACCCTAGACCCTTCACCCTTGAAGGCTGCCTGTCCGCAGCCTTTCGTCCGCCGGTAAGCCTGTGCAGTGAATGCATGACGTCATGCCTCCTCGTTCTACACAGGCCTTATGGCGGAATGAAGTGGGAGCCTAACGCTTCTCTCTTCCCTGTCAACAACTTCAAATGCGTTACGGACGGCCGTTAAGGAACCGACAAACAAAAAGTTTGACATGATTGTTACATAATACAACTCAGAAATCCATTATTAATAAAAAATACATGTTTAAACATATTTTTAAATTTCTTTTTGAGGGCGATTTCTCTAGGAGAGGCTCCGCCTTACAGCCTTTAATGACGAGCCGCGCCTGCTTAAAATAATAATTCGGTTCTACTGTTAGCAAACCAAAAATTTCTAAAAATTGTAATTTGGATGGCGATAGATGGAACCTGGCAAGAGGATGGGGTAAGACCGTAAAGCCAGTCCCCACCAAGGAAATTAGAAAACTTTACTACGAGAAAGTCTGTGCCATTCTGTAGCACCACTAGTTACTTTCTCACTTCGGAGTAGAGAGAAAATTATGTAATGCTGCGCGGAAAAAACTGCGAATTTTCGGCATAAAAACTATTATTTCAGGGTCCTGATTACGAAAAAGTGGATAAATCCAGATGCTAAATTTAGAAAAAAAATCCTCTAACTCGTGTAGCCAGAATCCATGTTTTGGTGGCTCTTGATACCGAAAAATCGATTGACGGCAAAAATGTCCGTCGGTGGTCAACGCTAGCACCTAAACCGTTCAGCTGATTTTCTTCAAATTTTCTGATTTTATTCTGCAGTCGTTTTCGCTGATGTCGTGGCTCCTGGAATTTGAAATCGATATTTTAATTTTGGGGGTACTTTAGATAAAGCCTGTCTGACATTTTCAGTTTTCAAGCAAATGGCTCCAAATTTTTTGATTAACTTTTGTTGAATTGTTTGAAGGACGTTTAAGAGAATGATGTATGTATCATTTTCGTTGATATCCATTTTTTCTAGTTAAATATGTTCATCAAAAACCGATCTTCAAATAAAGCCATGTTGAATTTTACGAAAATAGAAGTATTTTTTGAGTAATTTGGCGACAAAAATAGTCGATCGCTCCTAATTTACTGCACGTCCTGAACGTAAAATAAATAGTGCTGCTAAGCAGTTGGATGCATCGTAAGTTAGAATTCGTACATTATTTCATATTTCTTTGTTCGTTTCTTCTTCGAGATTTTGTTGTAAGTTTTAAAATTAATATTTTAGAAATTATTTAAAACCTATTTTTAATTATCCTTTAATTGAGTTAAATATGAAAAAGAAATAGATGACTTTGCTTTGCTTAATAAGATGTGTCAATAAAAAGTAATGCAAAACCGAGTCTTATAATGTATATAAAAATATTATATTGAATTATTATATTTTTTCTACTTGCATTTTCTTGCTAGCAGTAACAACAATGTTAATCTGTAAATTGTGTATCCAATACGAATTAACTGCTTGTAATCCATTGTTGTAACGCCTCACTGATAACAGAAGGCTATAATGACTGCTGATTTTTCTTTCGCGTTGGTATAAACTTGGTTTTATTTTCGGCTAAAATACGCATCGTGCATCGTTGGTAATCGCGTAATTTTGCATTATTGACGAAAATTCGCGTACTTTTCGTGCATTTGGCTTGAAAATACGGACGAGAAACTACATGCAATTTTAACACCACTAGTTCCTTTAAAGAAATCTGTTCCGTAAAGATAGATTTTGAAATAAGATCATATACAATTTTTCGAAAACATGAGTTGTTTTCGCGTAATTTTGCGTCAAAATACGGGCGAGAAAGTACGTGCTGTTTTAGCACCACTAGGTAATTTTTTAAAACATTTTTTTTCTCTAAAACTGCACCAAATTTTTTCTTTAAATTCCCTCATGTGCATCAAAGAAAGATAAAAATTTGGTATCGTATCTGATGAATTCTGTATTTTCGAAAATTACAAAATTCTAACATTTAAAAATTATAAATTTGAAGGGATTTTTGGCTGGGCCAAAATCTGTTCAAAATAATCACCTCATTAAAAAATATCAAGTAAAATTTTTTGAAAAAGCCTTGTTTTTATATAATGTCTTCTTGATATTAATGAAATATGTTCCACCAGTAGTGGACTATGAGAAAACTTCTTGGAGAACGGGAATGGATCAAATGGATCTGCAAAATAATTAATGTAATTTTAATTATAATTTACTATTGAAAATCTCAATATTAATTCAGTTTTTTCTCTTTTTCCAATTTGTATTCTCATTGTATTGATGTATTTTCTTTCAACCAATCCGCAAATATATACTGATATGCAGAAGATGGACAGTACGAAGTGATACCGTTGTTTCCTATTTATTCTTAAGGCAATGTATTAGATTGTGATGAAATAACAATTCCATGAAATTACCTTTTTTTTGTTTTCCACGGATAAAAAAACTGCTTGCTAGAATATGTGGTACCTGAATTCGAATGCTAGTATACTGATATATTTTTGCTAGTTGATTCCTATTCCTTCCTGGAAACTTCTTTTCCCCACCTTAGGCAAAAAAACTGCAATTTCTCCAAACATACTGCTACTTGTTTAGTAAACGTGATGAAACAATTCAATGAGTTGAAAGCAACCCTACCTGACCCCCACGCATTTTTTTACACTGACGGATGCATCATGAATGACTGTGGTCTGTGCGTTCTATTGTAGAATGGCTATTCGCAGATTTCGAATTCACCCTTTGTGCCACGTATTCTCAGCAGCAAATTTCGCGAGTCCTGTGCTGTGAGCCCTGAAATATGTTGAATCAGGTTTGTCTCATATGCAGTGATTCCCATTGTGCACTTCGGTCACTTAGCACTTTTTCCCCTCAGACCATTGGACGACAACAATACACTACCAGTTGTCTCGCCACTATGATCTGGTACTTTGTAGGCTCCCGATCTAGTACTTTGTTGGTTACGTGGGAATCACAGGCAATGAGTTAGCTGAAATCAACTACACAGAAGTTGCTTATTGACAGTTCCTTCAGCATATTTAAAAGCATTTTTGAAATGCTCTACATTCAGTGCATGGCAGTTACACAATACCACATTTAAATTAAGGGGATTAAAGAATCTGTTCATCTTTGGTTTTCCTCATGCCGGTATTCCTTATGCCTTGTGGTGTGAGGTGGTAATTTTCATTTGTCTTCATATCGACTATTTCCAGGTTTCACATGGATTGCTCCTTCAAGGTGACTCCCCCTCCCACATCTATGGTTCCTGTAAGACTGACCTCTCCATTCCATCTTCCTAGACCATGGAAAGTTTATTGGCAGCTGATGGAGACATCATCTGGGCAACTCTATCGTTGAATCTGCACTCTTAAACCTCTTTTCCTTTCTGCATGATTATGGACTTTACAAATGTAATGTGCTCTGATAGGCAAGGTGACCCAGATTATTGGTACATAAATTAATGTTTCTTCTCACTGTTAAGCTATTAATAGTGAAAGAAAAACTAATTCAGTGTGTAGCTTTCTTTTCATTTAAAAGCTAATTTTTGTTTATCTTGTTCGAGAGGTATGGTCCAAATGTAACTCAAAAACTGGGAATTGCTATGGAAATATTCAGTGAAACAGATTCAGATGGCCAGTGGGGTCAGTTGTCTTAATAATATTTATTCTACTAAACATAATCTCTCTTGCAGCAAAAACAAGTGGAAAATGAGAGAGCCCTGTCACTGCTGGAAAAGCGTTTGCAACAGGTGGATGCGATGGAGTGGATCCCACGACAAGAAGCTTTGGTAACATCGGTGCTGGCTGGCAACATGTTTGACTGGGGTGCAAGAGAAGTCGCCGACCTCATGGAAACCTCTGATTTTGGCTTTCAAGAAGCTCAAGCCAAGATTCAAAGTACGAAATGTATTTTATTTGTATGAACTATGAGTGTATCTACTTTCATTATTTAGTATCTACTTTCATTGTTTATTGGTAGGAAAGTGTTACTTTGCAGTTTGCGAATGGCAAAGAAGTCATAGCTGAATAAAAATAACTGGGAATGGCAAAGAAAACAAAACACTGGGGTACATGATTCAACATGGCTAGCACCTTGCATTTGAGAATGATGCCAATACTTGAAAGTTTCCATGGATTCGTTCTCAAGAAATTATGTACACAATTCATATGGAAGTATCTTTGGTGCACTTATTTCAGAATTTCGACATTTCATTCCTACATCAAAGATTTACTACTTCATATACTAATTACTTAAGTAACGTATTTTGATGTGGAATTTCTTCAATGGTGAAGTGCCAAGTGAAAATCCAGGTTTATGTTTTGTAGTACAGCGATGCATATTCCTGTGATGCTTGGTCTAAGCCAGTGTTAAAAGTTCCATGAATGTCGATCTTTCAGAAAGGGTGTCCAGATAATGGTAGTTGTGATTAAGAGGAAACTATGGTATAAATGAGGCGGTCTAGAAATCACGTAAAATACATTTGTTGCCTGCAGAGAGTGATTGATGCAGAGAATGTAGAGCAGAGATTTGTGGTCCCATGGTGTGTTGTTTCTGTGGGCAGTTGCCATGAAAAACGTAGAAATTTGCCACCCAATTTGCGTTCTAAATTTCAGAAAAGGTTATTTCGTTTTATTAATGGTTTAAGGCAAATTCACAAGTACATACTAGATAAAATTGGATTGTAGCATAAACAATTTTTAGCATCTATATTTCTTTTACTCAAGAAGTTGAAACTCATTGTCAGTTGAATATGCCCTTCCCCAGGAATAGCATGATTTTCACTGTGAAGGAGGAGGAAGTATTTCTGTATTTTTGCTGCCTTTCGTATATCTTCTGAATCCATTCAGGGACAATGGCTTGCCGTGTGAAATGATACTCAGTGATTTTAATACATCAGTGACGTAATGTTTATTGTGGAGTGTATTTCACAAGACTTCCGCTACTAAACATGGTTTAAGTATGACACTTCTAAAAATCAAAGATATTTTAATCTGATAAACGATGCTGCTAATGAGAACATACGGGTGATTTCCTTGCCACTTCGATTGTTTTTTAGAAATGTAAGTTTTGGTCTGAAATACAAGTAAGTTCTTACTATGAAATTATACCATTAGATTTGATGTTAAAAGAAAGTCTTTAAAAGAAGATAAAGAGCTAACATTAGCAAACTCTTCAAATAAGGATCCAACTTAGTGGATCTTAAATGATGCTACAAGAGATTCAAGAGCAACAAAAAAAAGGCTTTGACCAAAACATAGGATTAGATTTGACTCACTACTTAAGAGCAAACAAAGATCAAAAGACATAATTGATTAAATCTCTCTTTGAACAGAAAAAAAATGGAAAGGAAATTGATAATTTTCTCTAAAAGTAAGAGATCAGTATTTTGGGACCCATTGTTTAGTGTTCAACTCTAAAGAATGATCACAATTTGAAGAGAAATATGGTTTCAGTGACAGGAAAATGGCGGAAGTCGTGCATATCACCATGAAAATTTGCCAATACGCAAATCTGGTGTAATTACTCTAAAAGCCAGAGGAATTTCTCTTCCCTGTGTTGACATTAAGCAACTACTTACTGTACAACTAAACAAAGAATCTTATTGGAGAAATGTTTTAACTAGAGATATAGCAGCTGTCAAGGCCCTGACATCAAGAGGCCACGCTAGAGACAATGATGAAATACAATGGTGGGAGACAATGGTGGGCGGGGGGGGGGGGGGATGGAAATTTTCTTATGGCTTTAGAGCTGATATCGGAATTCAAACCATGCCTAGGGACACACATTGAAAAATACAGTAATTGTGGTAGTGGCAATACAAATTCTCTTCCAAGACATGCGATGAGGTAATTGAGTTTTTCTTCTACTACATGTAGGACCTAGGCTGCAGACCTAGGCTAGTCTGTTCCATCTTCAGTTAAGTTGAGCTGTTCCTTCCTCCTTCTTTGCAGTCTGCCTGGCTCTCTACATCCCTGAGGGTGGTAATTGAGCATCATCTTCAAAATCCCGTCTCCTGTCATTCTTTGTATGTGAGAACACCAGTATGACCTGTAGGTGTTTATTAATGATTTTAATACTTGTACTTTTAATTGTCTTCTAATTTCTATATTGCTTTTTTATCTAATATCTAGATCATGCCATTGAGGTCTTCTTTAAAACAGCTGCTGTAGAAGAAGATAATGAATATGATGGAAGAAGAAAATGTTCTTCATTGATAATTGTCATCATCATGAATTAGGCCACAAGCCTGTTCAGTTAGGCCAAAGCCAGGAGATATTAAGGTCCTCTTCTTAGCCAGGGTTCATTTCACCACCCTTGTTTCATAGGCGCAGATACTGCCTGATGGAGACAGACTTGCCATATTGCTCTTGACTATGAACTAAAACATCACTTGGAGTAGAAATGACATATTCAAGTTTTGCACAGGAGGCATCTTTTAGACTTGCGGTTCTTCTATATGTGTGACTCGTGATGCATTCAACATCAATATGTAAAATTGATGGTATAAAAATGTTTTCTACTTCAAAGAATGTTTAACCCTACAATAATAATATGTATGAAAGTTTCATCAGTAGTAACATTGGGTCTGAGAGACCCATTTAAACATTTCTTTGGAATTATTTATAGAAATGGATTTTTATTCTTTTCTAGGAAAATATATTTATTCTAGACAGGAAATAAAACAAATTACAAGTGATCTTTAGACAAAATCATTACACAACATGTATCTGCTTTTGAGCTTTTATTGCGAACTGCGGCACCACTGGTAAACATGCAGTAGTAATATTGCTACGAAGCGTACACAAATTTATATTGCCTACTGCTTTTCTCCATTTAGTTGTCTTGTCTTTTCTTAAGATGTGTGAGCTGTAATAGGTATAAATATTCAATTTCACTGTTTACCTTCTGCCTCACTATCAGTATTGTCCTCACTGTATAAACAAATCTCATTATGCATCTTCATGTTCTCTCAATGCATTTCATCACTAACATGCATCTTATTCGCTCAGCTCTAGTTTCATATTCTTCATCCATTTCAATCATATGTATGTAATACACAAGCAATTTCTAAAGCTATCACTAACACACACTGTTCGAAAATCAAGTGCTAAAACAGTCTAATCATTGCAGAAAGGAGTATTTGAGGAGTACCGATGGGTCAGTCAGACCCAACAGTCTCCTTACATCACAAATTTCTCTTTCATTCAAACAATGACTGAGATGAAATATAGTGCTGATTATAATTCTGAAGAAAATCGTTATTTTGAAAAGTAGACGAAAATTCAATTAAGTGCTGAGTTTTCATTTCAAGATATGTTGAAATAAATTTTACACTGGGTCTGGTAGACCCAATATTACCATTGCAGGGTTAATGCAGTTATGATAATAGTAGATTTATGTTTTGTTGGCAGGCCGCCCTTGGCTGATCGATTGCTTGGATGAATGGATTGACCGCTTGAAAGGCCCTCCCCACCGCTGCGCAGCCATATTTGTTGACAATAGTGGTGTGGACATCATCCTTGGAGTTCTGCCCTTTGCAAGAGACCTGCTGCAGCGAGGCACTCAGGTACCACCAACAAAGTTATCTTAATGTCACTTACCATTCTGTTCCTTTTTTCCTCTAAAGGAAGGGATGAGAAGTGAGAGGAGACAGTGATATATCAAGATTTAAAGTGAAAGAATTTGGGTGCTAGGGTTGCTCTTATATCTTACATGTATTACAATCTTACATTAAATGTAAGATAGCAGAGATGATGATGGACAGGACATGTGGTGAGGATGGAAAATGATAGGCTGCCTAAGAAAGCATTAAATGGTAAATTGTATGGCAATAGACCAATGGGAAAACCATAAAATAGATGGGAAGTTGCCATGGCTAGGGAGCAAGAGAATTGTTGGAAGTACGGATATGGAGACGAGCAATTGAAGACAGACAAGGATAAAGGAAATACTATTATCTGGAGGCCAAGGTTCAAGTTGGACTGCAGAACCATTGAAGAAGAAGAATAGAAGAAAGGTTGCTCACCCTCAATAATCCCTCTTGGTGCAGTTGCCTAATTCTAATGAATAGGGAGCGGATTTCTATGATTTTGCATATTTTTGTCCGTTGGTTTAGGACATAGCTAAGTTAAATTTCTTGACGTTTGGTTAGAATATGATGCTATATAGATTAATATGTTAGTGCATATTTGTGTATATTTGGCTAATTTTTCCTGTTAGTGCATATTTGTGTAATTATAAGTGCATATTCTGCATATTTGTTTTTAAAAAAAGGACTAATGTATAAAACGTTTTATCTTTCCAAAGAATCTTATGTAGTTGTGAGTGTTCATTGATTCGAAAGAGTCAGTCACAGTTTTGTTTTCTGTAGATGATAAAGTACTTGGGCAAATGTGGGATATTTCTTGAGAACATATTTTTTAAACCAGTCAGAAGAAATTCAACAAAACATACAATGTACTTCACTAAAGTGAATATTTACTTCAATTATTCCTCTCGCAAAGTATAGATTCGCTCGCAAAGATTATATTATGTTTGCACAAAAAAATATCTCTTTTCATTTCATTCCAAGAATTTTATCAAGACAGGTTTGCAGAAGAAAGGAAATATTGCTAATTTTAAGTGCATATTAAAGGGCATATGTCAGAAATTTTAGGTCATAAATGCATATTTTTAAGAGCATATTTCAAGATTTTTTTGGATATAAAAATCCGCTCCCTACTAATGAATGTGGATTTGCTCTTTAAAAATGTTTACAAAATTATAGAAACCTTTTTATATTGAATAAATGGCCATAGAAACATTCTTCCTTTTCACAACATTTCAATGTGGGTTATCTTAGGGGTCATCAGCCTATAAGAGGTTGACGTGAGAGTTTGCATAAAGGTACAGAAAGTCGAGAAATTTAATATGCCATCATGAAATTGCAAATAGTGTTTCTTTCTGACTTGATAATTGAATAGCTCGTTGACAATTGTCTTGGTGGTTCAATAGGTGATCTTGTGTGCCAACTCTGCACCAGCCCTCAATGACGTGACCTATTCTGAACTGCAAGTGTTGCTGAAGCAAGTGGCTGGGATCTGCGGGGTGTTCCACTCTGCACTGGCGGAAGGTCGCCTGATCGCCATGGAGTCTGCACAGGCCAGTCCCTGCCTTGACCTCAGGTACTCTTCTCCTCTAGAAATAATTATTATCAGTGTTGAACATTCAGTTAACACCCAGATCTGTTGGGGTCGTAGTGACTACTCAACAACAGCAAGCATGTATTTTTTTGCTTGTGAGTTTTAAGGAGTTGTAAATTGGTGATCGGGAACTCACAAGGGTGGAAGAAGGCCACCGGGTGCCCCATCATCCTTTGTACTTAACAAGACAGGTCATCCTGCCATCAGGTTCTCTAACCTACAGAGGTTGCAAGATAGTCACTACGTTCCGTCATGGATCATGGATTCCCTGATGCAAATTCTATTGTACAATGGAATTGTTTTTTCTGGGCTGGTAGCTGAACTTCTTATCCAGGCTCCATGAAGTCATGTAAGTTAAGCAGCTCTGGGTCTGGATTCCAAATACTAACTGAGTTTCTGGCTGATAGGTATAAAAGGCAGTGATATGAATCATTCCTAGATTAGAGTGCAGTCAGAGTGAATCAGACTTCAGCTGAAGAAAACTTTGGGCATGAATGGTCAACTGCTACTGCGAACTGGGTGTACGACTTACTATGTTCAAGGAGAATTATTCTACCTTCAGTGTCAAAAAGCCTTGGAATGATGTAATGCAAGTGACAGAATTTAAAAATATTGATGGGCCCAGTTTTTCTATTTGGTCTCACAGTCATGTGCCTGTTAAAAGAATAGGTTGGCTTCTGATAGATAGATAATTCAGACAAATAGAAATTCATTTCGTTTGTTTTACTTACAATTCACAAATGTAGCTTATATTTAATATAAGCCAAAATGTACCTGATGATGGAGACAAAATCTCTGAAACGTTGTAAAACTCCAACCTGTAAAACTCCAACTTTGTTTTTCTTCAACCTTGTATGAAATATATTTTGTTATCACCTGATCTGATTATCTATAATGAATGGAACCTTTCTTTATGCAATGAAGAATAGACAATCAATAAAAACTTATAGATATAAATGTAGCCTAAACAGATTCAGGAGCATAATACCAAGACCTATGATCAAGATGATGATACCAAGACCCATGAAGTAAATCTGCTCTTATCGTTTCCAACCGTGATCTGGGAATACTTAGTTAGGATGACAAGAAGGGGTTCATATGGATTGAAGTAAGTAGTGTCTGAATCTACAGCTGCTAATTCTCACCTAATGATACCCTGGCTACATTTAAGAGGGAACTGGTTAACTTAAAAGATAGTTTGCTCACAGCCACTAGCATTCTCACCACTACAAGAAGTTGATAGTAGTTCACTGAAGTTGAAGATAGTAGGAGACTTGATCGCGAAATCCTTGGAGTGGGAGTCATTAAGAAATGACAGAAGAGAGTCTCTTAGTACAGACATGGCCCATTTTCTTGAACCTTCGAATACCTACCCCCACTCCACTAATATTAGTTGAATTAAACAAAAATTATTACAACAAGAGTTGTTGACCACATTTAATAACCAGAAATGTTTGCTTCCATTTAATAGAAAATATTTTGCGTTGAAAAACAATCCTCCCACTCCTGTTGCTTCTAGTGAAATGAGGGCTTCATAGTTGTGCCTGGATAATACCATTAAAAGATAGATACTTCGATAGATGTAAATGTATCTATCTCTGATATCAATATCAGACCAGAACATCTGGTACGATTGTTGCTAATGCTTGTATGAAGTGAGAACATAAAATGTTAATGTCAGGTATCGTGGTGGAGTAGATGACGCAATGTTCTTTTTGTATGACAAGAAGAAAAATTTAACAGCAGTGACTTCTAGTATTCAATCACACCTAGCAGCATAGGATCTGTACTTTACCGAGTCAGACTGGTAGCAATTTAAAATTCCAAGGCTCTGAAGATGGTGTTCAATTTGTTTTGGGATGATTTTTCTAGATTGAGCAAGATGTTGATGGGACGGTATTAATAGGATTAATGATTTTAGGGAAGGGCTGTATCAGGACAGTCTTCCAGGTCAATGGTTATTTGCTGCTCATTAGAAAAAAGTTATAATCTATTATTACTGAGAATGCTCTTTCAGAGATTGAACAACTTTGTGTTGATTTCATCAGAGCCGATTGCATTTGATTTTAATACTCACATGCTAATCATAAACTCATGATTCTAAAACATCTGTGAATGCTACTAAAGTAAAGTGAAAATGGTCTTTAATTCCATTTTCTTTACTTCTTGCTTTGGATTTTAGTGTTTCACTGATTATCTGTGCAAGATTAATGACAGCGGGATTCAAAAAATCAAGTGACTCGTTGATTTCGTTAGGATTTTGAATTTTGCCAATTACTGTTTGCCAGTAGATAATGATTACAGATTTTATCTCACGACAACATCAATAGGATAAAAGAAAAAGCTATTTTATACTAATGGACTTTGGTACCATATCCTGTCAAATTTTATTGAGAGAAAACCATAATTACACTGGGAAAATGGATTCAGGAGACTACTGAGTATCCCTTTAGTAACATAAGAAATTTTCTTAATGCTCTTTGAATAGCTCTAGGTCACAAAAGATAAATCATGCAGTGTTTTTATTTATTCTATTATAACATTTGAAGAATTCTCTGCTTGAAAATTAAACTCTGAGAAGGTCCAGAATAATTGGACAAAAAGTCAGCCAATTGTGTTTTTAAAAAACCTAAATTCTTGATCTGTCATGTCATTCTAATCACTTAAAGATATGTTAAGTAAATAAATAATTTTTCCAATGAAAGAAAATTAATTAGAATTCAAAGCAGGGAAACAGTGTGTACTATAAAAACCATGCAATTGGATCTCTGTCTTTGAGGACTTTGTTTCCTGTTGATCACCTCAAAATGCAAATTGAATTATTGAGTATTGAATTATTCAAAATGAATATTGAAGTACTATTATGGTTCACATTTTGGTAAGTATATTCACTAATATACCGGGTGAGTCGCATAACTTAAGCATCTCCTGCAGTTTTTGAATGGTTGAAGTTATTACAATGCAATTTTCATGGAAGTGCATGAGGGAATGGGGCTAATTGATACGTGTATCTATTTTATATCTTGTATTTTACTCGATATTGAGGTAACTTTGTTGTTTTTTGTTGTTTTTTTCTTTCTTTCCAAGTGAAAGTATATATACGTTTTTAATCTATCACGATAAGTGTAAAAAGATGAATCCCATTAAATAGTAAATTAAATATCCAATTAATTATGTTAATAATAATAGTTATTAACATAATAAATAAAAAATTAAATTCTGTTGCAGTCGTCTGAACCAGTGCTTGGCAGATACTATGTCTCAACGAAAAGTGGACCTGCTGGTGATCGAAGGAATGGGAAGAGCATTGCATACCAATTTAGAGGCAAAATTTACATGTGAATGTCTTAAATTGGCAGTAATAAAAAATCGGTGGCTTGCAGCTCGTCTTGGTGGAGATATGTATTCAGTGATGTGTAGTTACAAACGACCACACACAAAGAACATCGACAGTTCTGTTAGTAGATAGGGCTGAATAACTATTTTACATTAATAGTTGAGATTGCAGGGTAATTATTTAGTGCTTATGTTTATAATTGGTTTTAATGTTTCTGGATGTGTAATGACAGTGATTATTTGTTGCTTTTCTGAAAGATATTACATGAGAGGCAAAACCAGTTAAAGAATCCAAAAAAAATGCATACTTACTAGGTGCTTATGTTATTTGTTTAGGTCAAGTTGAAAGCAAAATGTGTATTTAATTTTGAGGGTATATGCTGTTCTTGCAAAATTATGTTTAGTGAATTAATGGCCTACCCTGTTTTAAAAAATGCTTGTACTCCATGAATTCAGTATTCTTCAACTAGTTTGCATGTTTTATTATCAAAGTGCCATGAAATAAATAAAATAGGAATTGAACAAAGAGACACATTTGCTTGCAGTTGACAGCCAGAGGGGTTGAGAGGGAGAAGCAGGGCAAAGATCTGCCATGATTAGGCAGTAATGTCACTGGCACTAATCTACTTATCCATGTTAGAGGATTAGGAATGTTATTCCTGACTTGTCGTGACATCTGAAAATGTTGCAGTTCCTTGGTTATTTTTGGTTTTTGGAATGAGGCAATGTGCTAGCAGTATTCCTTGGACCACCCAGTATTGCGATTCCACCAGCCACAAGAAATAAAAAGAAATTGCAGCATGGTTGATTGGGTCTGAATTATTGTTTTATCCAATCCATGATGTTTAATGCCTCCATGTGTGTGCACGTGCATTTGCTTGTGCTTTTAGTATATCAGATTGGTTGTTTTCGTGAAGGGAGTCATTACTTCATTACTGAAGCACATTCAGAACGATATGTGGTTTGTGTGTGTTATGATACTAGTTTTAAGTCATTAGTGTTTTTATATATTAAAATACATTTACTAGTGGAAACATTTTAAAAGGTGGCCACTTTCTTGAAAACCTGGAAAACGAGGAAAAATCGGTGAATATATTTCATTGCTCTGGAATAGTTGGAGAGAAATCAGGAGATTTATTAAAGAATCATCAGGGAGTTGTCAGGGAAAATTTTGAGATTATACAACTAAATATTACTTGCCCTATTTTTCTTTACTGATGGATTGAAGAAATGCAGGTAGAGTAGGGGTAGTAGTTTGTAAATCAGCCACTAGATTTTATGAAGCAATGCCAATATCTGGAGAATCAATCATGCCGTCGCAACTTTCTCAATAATTTGCATTGTAACTTTCTCAGGAGTTCAAGGTATCTTCTGTGATGGATCTTCACCTGCTTTGGTCATTTCTTTAGATTTTTTGGAAAAAATCACGGACAGAAGTACTCATGGTCTTCAACAGAAAATAATTTCTATTTCATGCCAGTAAAGATGTTTTGGATTGTTGTCATGAATGCTCACTGCAAGCTTTTTTATTTGGGGAGAAAATATTGTTAATTTGTACTTTTTCACAGGAAAATTAGTGAGTTGACCAATTTGTATCAGGGTAGCTTTTATATTATCTTAAAGTCGTGTGAAATTGCAAATCTTAACAGGAGAAAGTTCCCTGGAAAACCGGGAAACGCCAGGGAAATTTGTTATTGGAAATGAGTGGCCACCATGTTTTAAATTTAATATAGTGGAAATTCTTAAGCTACATCATGAATAATCATACCAAACAAAGGTACCTCTAATACATCCACAACTCTTTAGGAAGAGATGATTACCAAACCAATGGAACAGATCAAAAAGACAATGAAATTTCTAAAGAAATTATGGGACAGATCAAAATGACAATGAAATTTGTAAAGAAATTATTTTAACTTGAATTCTACCCTGTACCCTCAAATTAAGCCCATTGAGAGTTCTCCTGTCAAATTTTATTTTACATAGATTAGAATATTAGAAACTTACCGCATATTTTTGCATATTAGATGAAATTTTTTAAAACATTGAATTACTTTTTACAATAATTTATGATTTTTTCTTGGGGAAAGTAACTTCAAATAACAGAGAATAATACATAAGTGAAACAGAAAGAAAAAACAACAGAAATGAGCTTGAAGGAAAAACACAAGTGCTCTTGGAATTAGGGAACATTCTAATTCGTAGTCTCCACAATTCAAGAAACATCCAGCCATGGTCGCAAAGAGGTTGATTTCTTTTAGTTTCAGAGCAGTTTAAATTGGATGACATAATCAAGATGTATAGGAACTTAAATAAAAGTAGTGGCCTGCAGTGCCAAAAATGCAGCTAAACAAAACCACACAAAACCATTTTCCAAAAAGTAGCCTACACACTGTTCAAGAACAACAAATATAATACTCTCCTTTACCATGACAGTAAATTAAATATTTTAACAAAAACTTCATTTTGGATTTTTCCCGAGTTGTTGGATCTTAACAAAACCACCTAGGCTGAATAGCCATCCATTCCCTTTCACATAGTTTCCATTCAATTTCCAACCACATTGGAAAGCAGAAATACAGGTAATTATATAGATAGTACTGTTCATTGAAAACAAACATCTCCTTTTCAGTTAATGGAAATGTGATTTGTGTTGCATGTTGAAAACCTGTTTAGTCTAAATGAAAATTCAAAATTTTCCATCACAATCTAACAAGTTGGTGTTTGAACTTCAATAATATTTTATTATCAGCTTTATCACTGATTACAAATACCCAATAATCAGGTATTCAATGAAAAAGTGCCTGTTGCGTTCTTGCTTGTCGTCCTCAACAGATTTTAATTTCAAGATTTTTTTTGTTTTAATTACCTCCAACATTTCTCTTGATAAATTATTAGGGCATTCATTTTTAAGGTAGAATTTATGTATAGCATTCCACAAAATGCATGTCTGTGAGTCTGGCTGTAGTTAGCACATGTCCAAGATATTTTGTAGTTGGCACTAAGTACATAAAGCATACAGTTAATTTTTGTGTCTAACAAAAACAATGCACAGAAATAAAACTGTTTTCAAAAAATAGGTTTTTCTGTCAACATTTTGTGTTTGACGGGGTGTGGGGTTGTCAGTTTTTAATCATGAAATACAGATGTAGTACCTATGCAATCAATATTGTTATGTGTTTTGCTTTGTTTCCTAGTAAAAGTCGTGTAAATTTTAAAATGGTGTATTTTCAAACTTTTTTGTGTTTCTTATACGGCATATTTTATATGTTTTTATTTCGTATAAATCTCAAATGTAGGCTCTTCATTCAACACATTTACTAAAATTTATGAAAATTAGATCCAGACTTATTTGCTGAATTTGAATTTTATCCTGTGTATTTCTCATTAATAGGGAGTGGATTTGTCTGATTTTGCAAGTTTTTGTCCATTGCTTCAGTGTATAGCTAAGTGAAATTTCTTTACATTTGGTTAGAAGTTGCATGGTTTTTTCCCCCTCTCCCTATAAATGATAAAATACTTGTGCAAATTTGGATATTTCATGATAACATATTTTTTAAACCAGTCAGAAGAAATACAACCAGATATACAATGTACTTGATTAAGATGATGTACTTCAATTATTTCTCTTGCGAAGTAGGGTAGATTATATTATGTTTGCACAAAAAATTTTGTTTTTGTATTTCAAACATGCTTCTCCTGAATTTTATCTAGACCAGTTTAGAGAGGAAATGAAATATTGTTAATTTTAATTGCATATTTCAAGATATTTTAGGGCATAAAAATCATCTCCCTACTCATTAATAATGTTGAATTTTTGAAATATTTCAAAATGATTGTAAGTTAACAATGCAGTAGATAATATTCTCTAGACTTTCTTGATATTTGAATATTTTGCTTAAAAACAATGAGCACATTTTTTGTACTAAAACCTCACAAAATTAATTCCATTTTCTTTTCAAGTTTGTCTACATGAGAATATTATATTCTTCTATAATATAGTAAATGTAATTGATTTTATATAAAATACAACGGTCCCTAAAATGTCATCTGTAGTAGGTAAATTTTATCGAAAACCTGACATTTTTCATAATTTGTTGCATGCAAATGGTACATATATTAATTGCAATGTACAATTTATTTTTTGTTCCTTTACATTTCCTTCCTATTTGAAATTTTTGAAAAGTGTTGAAACAAAATAATATGCCTGCTTGTTTTAACCCTGAATACTATATGGTTTATATTTTATACATTTTTTACAATATTTTAAATGTTTATAAATGCATAGTCAAAAGTAATGAATTACTGACAATATTCCTTTTATAAAGAACATTTTTAAAAATATATTTTTTCAATAATATACAAAATTATATAAAAGATGACAAAAATGTTTTCCCAGCATTTAAGGAGACTCATATCCTTGTATTTTACTAAAAGTTGTAAAAAGTATGTATCAATTTCAAATTAATCATAATATTAGAAATGTTCACTTTTGATTTCAAAATTGTTATTATTTATGTACGTGTTTGTTTCCTACAATCTTTCTTTGAATGAAATTTTCATGTCTTTTATTGCCTGCATATTCTTCAAAGATTTGGTTTTGTAATTAATAACACTGTATTCAAGAATATTTAATGTTCAATTCAAAATATGTATATTGGGGAGACAATGAATTTATTATCAGTTTTAATAAAGTTATAAAAATTTTAAATTTACAAATTAAAATTTTTGAAGCATTAATATTATTATTCTGATTAATAACAATTATAGTGTCTTTTAAATTCTAATTGAGTTCTTAATTTCTTATTATTATACTGTATTTAGTAATCTGAATATTTTTTGTTCATAATGTTATTTTGTAAAGTAATTTACGATAAAAAAAATTGCAAATGAAACTTTTGGCCTTCATCACTGAAGTTGTTCCTGGGTGTGTGCCTGAACTTCTTACAGCAACACTATCCTCTCTAGCAAAAATCAACTTATGGCTCGTGTATTGAAGCCTAGTCTGAAAAAAAGTTGGTTTGGTGACTCATTGGCTTTCACGACATCCAGTCTGTTTTCTTGCAAGCCCTGACTGTATGCATTTTCCTTGGCTGTGGTTATGCACGTGGGTTGGGTTGAACTGCCTATCACATTAATAACGGATAGGTGACACTCTTTGCCGACAAGATCTTTCAATATGTTATTTGCCTCTCAGGTAATAAAACATTTTGCACGTAATTATCAATTTTTGTAGCGTTAGTACTGGATAAGTCGTATTCTTTGATTTTATTGTCATTTCTTTCATTGTTGGTAATTGAGTGATAAAAATATGTGGAAGTTAGTTTTGGTAAATAAATATCTAGATATCATTCTATAATTGTTAATACTTTGAGATAATTCTTTATTTTTGGAAGAAAAAGTATTGTTTTTCAAAATTATGATCTTTCTTCAGTAACCTACTTTTACAAGAGGTGCAATACAACAGAACTGGATTTTCATTTATTAGAATGTTTAAATTCTCCCTGGCCATTGTGATAATAAATTTTTGGTAATACACATTTCAGTTCTTTGTTTTCCACAAATTCTAATCACAGTGTATCATGTACTTTCACCATTGTTAGGACCTGAATTTTTCTTAGCTGAATTGTACCAAAAGGTGAAGATGTCATTAACTTGTGACGGTACATTGCATTAAAACTTCAGATTCACCGCTTGAATTATCAATACATTACCTGTGGAATTTCCACCTTATTTTGTAAGAATTTTGCTTGAAAAGTATACTCAGTATGTTGTGTGCAACTGACAAACGTCATCACCTAATGAATAGAAAAATAGAAATTCACTCATTACAAAACAATTGATTTTTAAAATATATTGTATTTCATGTCTGATCAGAAGTAATTTTATTTTAACAGGGACATTCTGAAATAAACGTACTCTGCGATGTCATATTTCTTGTACAGAAATAATTGTCCTCATGTAATAATTCTGTTATTAATTAAGCGTAACCCTATCTTTTCGAAGTTTGTCTTCTTACCTGCATTCTAGAATTAAAATAGTATTAAATTCATTAAAATTGAGGCCCTGACCAAGCAGTGATTTACCACAAGCTACCAAGAATTTTATTGAAATCAAGAGATGTTAAGTTAAAAGGTCAACAATATGAAGCAAGTTAGATGATGAATTGAAATTAACATTGTGAATTCATTATTTGTATATTTAAAATTGTGATAACTCTATAGTGATGAATGAGTGAGTGATTTGCACTAGACTGAGAGGAGTCTTGTAATACTGAAATGAGATTTTCAACAATTTGTATAAAGAATACAAGAGTGTTTCTTTCTATTGTATAATATTTTTTTATCAGTTCTTTATTATGTAACAATTTGAAAAATATCCTATTTATCCTTTTATGTGAGAAAAATCGCAAATATTTCTGTATTTTTTAATATCTATGTAATGTATGGTTAATCATTTTTGTTCTTAATTAAATAATGACCTTGTCTTTTTGTCAACTCAGAGTATTCAAACAATAGTATTTTAATTGTTCACGATATATTGTTGTGTGCTTGAATTTTGTATAGTTTGATATGCAAAGATTATTACTTAATTAATATTTATAGGAAAATTGTTCCTACTTATTAATAATTATCTTAGTTCCTTTGATTTGTTGATAATTATGTTAAAAGAGAAGCACAGATATTTTGTACATTTGTTGTTTATTTAGATTATATTTTCTTGTTATTAGGAATTCAGTATTTGTTAAATAGAAATAAAGTACGTTGATAAAAATTGTAGTACTTTTATTTTTAATTGAAATGAGAAAATTCTTGAAAGTTAGAAAAATATTTGTTTGACTTTTAGCAGTTATTCTTTACATTTATTCACAGTACTAGGACTATGATTTTTATTACCAGTTACTGGAATAAACCGGTATAACAGTGCACTTCAATAAGCAGCTCTCCAAAGAAGCAATTTTATTTGTGATTTTACATAGTAGAAAGGTGCTTTTGGCTGGCCAGGCATGTTTTCTCTGGGCCCAAGCACAAAGAGTGCTTATTCGTAACGTTGTTCTTTTTACACGAACATGGAGATATGCCAGTCAATGTATGGGTTGTAGAGAATATGGAAGAAAGTGGAATTTTTCTCTTCGGAACGTGTTCAGAGGAGTTAGTTAAAAGTACCAGAAGTCCTGGGTTCTAGACCTGACACTAGGGGTGGGGATGGTTTGAAAAGATCCTGTTTTCTTGCTCATATCTTGTAAATGGTATGCTGTTCAAGAAAACTTACTTGTAACAAAATAAAGACTTATAAAATTTGCTACAACATTGTTTCTTTTCAGGCTTGCTCTATACCCAATTGAATTTTTAAATATCAGCACGCAAAAAAAATTAAATTTACAAAAAAAATTATTTTGCTTTACGTTCATGCCAAACTTTTATTTCTAGTTCCTCAGCTCTTTGTTTTACAGTAAAAGTTATAAGAATAAAATGTGTAAACCATGAAATTTCCCTTGAAATATTTTGTAGTTTACCATTTTACTTTCAACTGAGCCAGTTGTATCTGTTTGAAAATTTCAGTTTCTTTTGCTCATTTTGAAAGAATTTCACATTACACTTTCTGCTCTTTGAAATTCATCATTTTTAGTACAGTGCAATTAGACCCAAAACCCAACATTCAAAATAAAAGTTTCCCTCCAACTCCAAATTGTTCAATACAGTCCACACTCTATTGTTTGGTAAAAAGTTATACCATTTTGAGCGTCGGGTTTGGGGGGGGAGAAGTTGGTAAATTAGAAGTTTTCATCAGTTTTTTTCTTAAATACTTCGAAAACTAACTTATGCGATTGAGCGCAAGAAGTGTCATATTCAAAAATACATTAAAATGTGAACAAAAACGGTCCCGTGTATAATCTTGATAAAGTGAACGGTTCCAGAGTTACGGAGGATGTAAAAGAAGGCATTTTTCGTCTTTTCTAGATTTTTTTTTTTAACAAATATGACATCACTAAGGAAACTATTTCTTTTTTAGGTAGATTTTAAGAACAGGGTTCGGCTCCTATTGACGCGCACGATTCGGTTCCGAACGAGTCACTCGCGGCGCCGCCACAGTGTGCACACGGCCACGTGGCCAACGCATTTTCGTGTAGAATCGTGACGCTTCGCTACCCGTGTCCAAGTTGAGGACGAGGCTCGGGCCTTCGGCCCTCGCGTTAACATAAAACATCCTTGAGTCTGTCCAACGCATAATTACCAACGCATTTTATGCATTTAACATTATGCATTTAACCATTGTAATTCTCCATTACACATTCGCACCACACCGCACAATGCACAATGCAAGCAGTGCTCCCGGAGTGATTCGTTCTCGTGGTCCGCGCGAGTGAACCATGCGCAAGTGAACCGTGCGCCGTGAGCCGAACCCTGTCCTTAAAATCAGCCCTTTTTTATACAGGATTATGTTTTGTAATAGCACATTGTGGTTTCAATGTCCAGTGGTGTGTTAGTGATCTTACCACCCTCTCAAGGATCGCTACTTTTTTAAGGGAAAAGAGACTTCCACAGGCCTGGGCCGTATAAACCTGTGGTACGGAGAAACCCACTCTGAACTTTCTCTATACAATGCCGCATTAAGAATGAATATATTTCCAACATCAATGATTTTAAAATAATAGCTGTATAATAATTATGATATATAATTATATCATTTTTAATCATAGTACATTTTTTACTGCAGCTTTTGGTGGTTTTGCTTTAGAAAATGGACATATTTGGCTGTATATGCAACCATAGTTTATTACAATTTTTTAAGTTCAGTCCTCTTCAAACATAGCACCCTCCTCTTCTGTTTCTTCGTCTATGATGTTCGTATATAATTGTTTGTTTTTTATTTCTTGGCGCGTGGGGGCGTGTCTTCACGCTGGAATATCTCACGGTATTTCGCGTCGTTCTCAGCGTGTCACTAGAAGTCGCATGATCGCGACTGTATCGAGCAGTGCTGACGATCATGCGACTCCTAGCGGCACGATCAAGAACGACGCGAAATACTATGAGATATTTAATTCTGAAGACAAGCCTCCACGCGCCAAGAAAAAAAATCAAAGTCTGAGCAATTAGCGCATAAGCTTGAGCAGTTTAGACCACTCTGCCCTCGCAGTTACGGCCCCATTCTCCTTTTCAAGTGTACTCTGAGGAAAAACAGTTATTGGAGAGATGCAGGACGTGCTGTTGTAATTGGTCTCAGCTGTTCGTCAACTTTCTTCAACCCCACTCGAGCGAATTCTTCTTAGTCAGTCGTTGCTGCACCCATACTGCGATTTCTTTAACTTCGTCCCTCATGGCAACTCAAATACATGAAATACGAGAAATGTTGTGACATATTCCATCTTCGCGATGGAATATGTCTCGGCATTTCTGGTCTTTCTCGGTCTTGCCGGTAGAAATCGCATGATCGCAAGCATTGTTTTATACGGTCGTGATCGTGCGAAATCTAGCGGAAATCTGTTGACAGTCAACAAGACTAGAAGTCCGTGTCGTCACCAATTACACAAGTTTCAATGCCTTTCTTGGCTTCATCAATCGCTGTTAAAACTATTAATAAGTCAGCGTCACCCGATGCTTGATGAATTGTGCAACCACCTCTTTGCTATTGCACTGTAAGGAGAGAAATAAGACCCATTTTGTTCTGAGCGTTAGCTAGAAATTCACTTTGATATTTACATGGCTTGTGTATTTTACTTTCACTTTAATGTTAGTGGTAGAAAGTGATATGCATAAGTGTTCATCTTTTGTGTTTCCTTGCTCGTATCCATAAAAAACAACACTTGCTGGCCCGTAATGAGTAATTATGTAATCTGTGTATTGCTCGAAAATCTGTCTGAAGGTAGCTGGGCATCGCCAGACAATATGATGAAGGAGGTGCTCTCCATCGATTATGCAGGACACTTTATCTGCATCTGGGTGATTGATGATTCATTTGAATCTGGAACCAAAACAGTAACCATTGACGAATTGCTCCCCTTCGTCATCAAGCCAGATTCGTCGAAGAGGGATGGAGAATAAGCACTCCGTACGGCCATGTTGGCGAATACACGCGTCCAGACGTCGAGGCATGCAGTTGTACCGGTCTTGAATGGAGTCCTGTGCTAGTCCATCAGTGGCGTAGCCTGAGTTTTGGCTTAGGGTATGTAACTCGAGAAATGAGAAAATAATTTAAAACTCCTAAATATTCCTCATTCACCAATGCCATTTCTGTCACATTGGTCAATTACAGCACACAAATAATTTGTATATTTAAAATAAAAACTGATCCAGTAAAAGTAATAATGCCTCACGTACTTCGTGTAGTTTACTGGTTGAAAGAAAAAGTTGACTAAAGTTCACAACCCAGCAAAATATAATTGTGTGTCCTCATACTTTAATAATAAGAGCACTACCAAACCCAATGATTTTCAAAATTGTCCAATTCATATCATTTCGAACCCATTAGAATTGGCATAATTTATAACATAGAAAGTAATGATCTATAATAAAAATATAATACGAAAGAGAAATCAATCCATTTACAGACACATAATGAAAAACATATGACAGTTGTCCTTTGCTGCTTACATCAAGGGTTTCATCCAGTATCGAGGAGACAAAAGAGGCTTTAGAAAATTCAATTTTAATTTCATGGGACATTACCATGCTCACACTTATAATCCAATTAATCTGAATTTCTGGCGAGATTACATGAAACACTGGAATTTTCCATATCATCCTTGTCAGTTTTATCATATTTCATTGTTACACTTATATATTCCACGAAATTTTATCTATTTAATGATCCCCTACTTTCACTATGGCTAGAAAATACAAGCCCTAGTCTCCTAAAAAAGCATACAACTCTAATGAAGTATGACGGAATTTCCCTATTTTCCCATATCAGTGTTGTATTGCTCAACATAGTCTGCGTTGGCTGTTTAAATAAAATTATATCCTCTCATATTTTTTTCAAATATTTTTAACTGTTTCTCACGTGCTATAAATTGTCCACGGAACAAAACTACGACTCCATAATTATGTAGGCACTTTGGATCGCGTTGTGCTCGCCATTCCAGGGCACAGATGTGTATTGCACAGTCACATACCCTCGTGCATTCAACCAGCACAATCCCTAACCTAAATTGGCTACAAATATATAGTTGTTAAATGCATTAAAACAAGGTAATAAAACTTAAATCAAACGACTATGTTCATTAATTAATCTCCTTCTCTTACAAACACCGAAGAGAACAATGAAGTTTCATAACCCGACAGCTTTTTCGTAAGCACCTTGGATGTAATGGGTCATTGTGCATCTCACGAAGTCGGTGCATCTGATTCACAGCGCAGACAGATTCAGACAGATTCGTTCATCCTTATAAAGAATCGAATTCTCAATGGCGCAATGTTTGAAATATAATGAAATATTTTGTAGTAGAAAAAGAAAATAACAAATGGACAATTTTTAATCATTTTAAAGTAAAAATAGCTGATATTGAATTGAATTGAATTGAATTGCCTTATTTTACGTGGCGAGACTCAGGCCATGAGGCCTGCTCTTCCGTCTGACCACGCAAATTTCGCTACGCTCCTTTCACCTAGCGGAGCAAGAAGGTATTATCTCGGGCGACGAAACAGGTGATTTGAATTTAGCTCAGAGGCGTCATTTAGGCTTGAGGATCTTTTACATGCAAGTAAATCTACTAACATGGGCCAGCCGGCTTTACTTCCCCTCCGCGGAAGGCGTACGAAGGATTTTTTCGCCCTTAAAAATCCACGGCTTCGATCGGGTTTGAACCCGCGAACTTGGGTATGACAGTCCGGCACGCTAACCGTCACACCATCATCCGTCATCACATCATTGTCAGGGTATGTAAAACATCAGCCACCTCCATGGACGCTACGCCCCTGTAGTCCATCCCATGCAACTTGCACCTTAGCGCGCAGTTCTTGCAGATTGGTGGTTAGGAGCGGGGTCTTGATCGCATGCTCCATAGCACCCCAAACATTCTCGATCGGAGAGAGTTGTGGCGATGCGGCTCGCCGTGGCAGAGTGCAAGGTATGCTCTGCTGTAAGGCATGCTCGAAAGATGGCTGCGGTATGCGGACGCACCAGAGGCTTGCGGTGACCAATTTGGATGGGTAAGCTCTGTAAATAGCAAGAGTGCGATTTGGAGTCTGTTTGGGGGACAAAACGAAAAGAAATTCAGTTCTATGCATTATCAATGAAATCGTTACATCAAAAATGACATCATTATTATTATTATTATTATTATTATTATTATTATTATTATTATTATTATTATTATTATTATTATTATTATTATTATTACATGAAGCACTCAACAAATGTAACTAGTGGTGTTACAGAATGCCACAGACTTTACTGTATTAGCTTTCTATTTCCTTAGGTCTGGGCTAGCTATTTGGAATTGCCACATACTCTTGCCAGTTGCCATCTATCGCCGCACAAAGTACATGTTTTAAAAAATTTTCTCAATTTTCCTGTTTCCTAATGGTAGAACGGAAATATTTATTTTAGAATATTAAAAAACAAAAAAACTCGTACTAAACCGCAATTTTCTTTTAAACATTTGTAGCCATTTTAAAAATTTTGAAGCACCTACACTCACAAATATGTTTACAGATTGCTGGAAATGTGCATATTAAAGATGTGAGAAATTTTAGAAGAAATACATTTGTGTAATTTGTGAAAAAAACAACAACAGAAAAATACCTCAAATAAACATATTAGAGAGTGCAATTAGCATTATCCATTACAAAAATTTGAAGAAAAATTTTTAAGCCATTTATAAGAAAATGGCGTATGAGCGTTTCTGACACTGCGGAATTTTGAGCTAGTTTTCACAGAAAACGGTTTTCGAGAAACGTTGTATGACATTGTTTAAAGCTCTTGCACTCATAAATATAATAATGTGAACAAATCGCCTCTAAAGTAAATATTAATGACATGGGAGACCAGCCAAAACTAGTGGTGCTACAGAATGGCACAGACTTTCCCGTATTAGTTTTCTATTTCCTTGGGTCTTTCCTAGGTATTCGGAATTGCCACATACTCTTTCTTGTCAGCTACCATCTATCATGGCCAAAAGTACATTTTTTTGTCTTTTTCTTAATTTTTCGGTTTTCTGTTGGTAGCACGGAAATATTAATTTTAGAATATTAAAGAACATAAAAAACTAATCCTAAATAGCAATTTTCATTGAAAAATTATGTGCCGTGTTAAAGAAAATTGTGTTTTAGCGCTACTAAAAATGCAAAATTTAAGCTCATTTTCACAGAAAATATTTGAGTTTTCAAAATACTTAATGTGAAGTCATTTCAAGTACGTACACTCACAAATATAATAATCTTTAAAATTGCTGGTAATGTGCATTTTAAAGATGTGAGAGATCTTTCAAAAAAATTACAATTATCTAATTCACTTTAACTAATTAACTTTACGCTATACTAAAGAGTGTAATTAGTACTATCCGTTACAAAAGTTTGAAGAAAATATTTGCAGACATATATGAGAAAATGGCTTTTGAGCGTTTCTGAAAATACGAAGTTTTGAGCTACTTTTCACAGAAAACGGTTGTGTTTTCGAGGAACTTTACTTGATATTATTTAAAGCACATGTACTCGTAAATATAATAATGTGAAAAAATCGCCTCTAATGTAAATATTATCGACGTGAGAAACATTGGAAAAATTTACATTTTTGTGATTTTTGAAAAAAACAACCTATAGAGCAATATGGCTTTTATGTCATCTGATAGAGTACATATACCACTACCCTACCTAAAGTTTAAAGAAAACATTTGAAGCCGTTTTTGAGAAAATCTTGTTTTTATAATTTTTTAAAATTGCACATATTGCACGCAACATTGCGCGAAAACTACTAAAATTTTGAAAAAAATTACATGACCTTTATGAAAGAACTCAATATGCAGAACAAATTTTATTTGAAGAAAAAATCTCTATCTTCAATTTTATAGTTGGAGAAAGACTCCGAAAAAAAGTCATTCACAGTTTTCGAAAATTCAGTTATCCGTGAAAATCGGACCTATGCCATGTTAATAACTGTATTTAATCTATTCATACAAGAAATTTAAAGAAAAAATTTGGAGCCGTTTTTGAGAAAATTTTGAAAATCCCCGGGGGGCTTCATTTAAAGTACCTGCAAATTTTGAAGAATCTTTTTCAAAATCTCAAAGCTTCGACTAAAAGCAGATTGACTGGAGAATATCCATTTTGGAAGAAATCGTACGTATGGTTTGAGCGCTAGCAGTGTTCACAGACGGATAGACAGACGGACGTTTTCATTTCAATTGGTTTTTCGGTATCAAGGACCTAGGAAACAGGGTTTCTGGCTACACCACGTGTTAGAGGATTTTTTTTCCTTAATTTAGAAACTGGTTTTATCCACTTTTTCGTTTTCACGGCTCGGCAATGAATTTTTTTCCGCCGAAAATTGGCCATTTTTTCGCGCAGCATTACATAACTTTCCCTATACTACGTATATCACTCGGTGTATACGTACGTATACGGGAAAGTAAAAATACATTTTTATAATTTTTGAAAAAACAAAAGAATAGAGCAATATGGTTTTTATGCCATCTCGTAGAGTGCATTAGGCACTATCCTTACCAAAAGTTTAAAGAAAACATTTGAAGCCGTTTTTGAGAAAATCTTGTTTTTATAATTTTTTAAAATTGCACATATTGCACGCAATGTTGCGCGAAAACTACTAAAATTTTTAAATAAATCTAAACGACCTTAAAGAAAGAACTCACTATGGAGAACAACTTTTATTTGAAGAAATATCTCTATCTGCATTTTTGTAGTTGTCGGAAGAAGCCGAAAAAATTCTAACTTTTGCGATTTTCGAAAATCCATAGTTCACCGTGGAATTCCGACCTGAGCCACCTTATTAAGTGTATTTTACTCTGTTCCTTCAAGAAATTTGAAGAAAACATTTTGAGCCGTATTTGAGAAAATTTTGAAAATGTCCGGAGGGCTTAATGTAAAGTACCCCCAAATTTTACAGAATCTTTTTCAAAATCTCAAAACTTCGACTCGAGCCAGATCGACAGGGGTTTCTTCAATTTGAAAAAAAATCGTTCGTATGGTTTAGGCGCTGTACTTAGTTTTTTTTCTTTCTTGGCGCACGGGGGTATGTCAATAAAATAAAATATCTCACGGTATTTTGCGTCGTTCTCGATTGTGCCACTAGGATTCGCATGATCGCGACTGTATCGAGCAGTGCTAGCGATCATGCGATTCCTGGCGGCACAAGGGAGAACGACATGAAATACCGTGAAATATTCCATTTTATTGACACATCCCCGTGCGCCAAGAAAGAAACCCCGAAGTATATATGAAAGAACATTCCGGAGTATTTTAGTTGTTCTATGTTCATGCCATTCATAGCGAGTGCTTTTCGATTTTTACTTTCCCGTATACGTACATATACACGAAGTGATATACGTAGTATGAGAAAGTTACGTAATGCTGCGCGAAGAATGGCCAATTTTCGGCGGAAAAAAATTAATTGCCGGGCCGTGAAAACGAATAAGTGGATAAAACCAGTTGTTAAATTAAGAAAAAATCCCCTAACACGTGGTGTAGCCAGAAACCCTGTTTTCTATGTCCTTGATACCGAAAACCCAATTGAAAGGAAAACGTCCGTCTGTCCGTCCGTCTGTCTGTCCGTCTGTGAACACTGCTAGCGCCTAAACCATACGTCTTTCTCCAACTACAAAATTGAAGATAGAGATTTTTCCTTCAAATAAAATTTGTTCTGCATATTGAGTTCTTTAATAAAGGTCATGTAAATGTTTCTCAAAATGTTGGTACTTTTCGTGAAATATTGCGTTCAATATGTGCAATTTTGAAAAATTACAATAACCAGATTTTCTCAAAAACGGCTCCAAATTTTTTCTTTAAACTTTTGGTAGGGATAGTGGCAAATGTACTCTATCAATGACATAAAAGCCATTTTGGTCTATCGGTCGTTTTTTTTTAAAATTACAAAAAATGTATTTTTTACTTGTCTATTACTATTATTATATTTACGAGTATACTATATGCTTTAAATAATGTCAAGTAAAGTGTCTCGAAAACACTACCGTTTTCTTTGAAAAAGTAGCTCAAATTTTGGCATTTTCAGAAATGCTCAAACGCCATTTTCTCGTATATGGTTACAATTTTTTTCTTGAAACTTTTGTAACGGATAGTGCTAATTACACTCTTTAGTATAGCGTAAAGTTTATTTTGAGTTTTTTTTTATTTTTCAAAAATTACATAATTGTAATTTTTTTGAAAGATCTCTCACATCTTTAATATGCATATTACCAGCAATTTGTAAACATTATTATATTTGTGAGTGTAAGTGCTTCAAATAACTTCAAATAAACTATTTTGAAAACTCAATCATTTTCTTTGAAAATGAGCTTCAAATTTTGCATTTTTAGTAGCGCTAAAACGCCATTTTCTCTTGAACGGTACATCTTTTTTAAAAGAAAATTACCATTTATGACTAGGTTTTTGTGTTCTTTAATATTCTAAAATTAATATTTCCATTCTACCAATAGGAAACCGAAATATTAAGAAAATGACAATAGCATATTATGCAATTAGTTTAAAACGTTGTCCTTTTTTTACACGAATAAGAAGATATTACCGAACGAACGACGTTAGAATGAGTTCTGTAATATCTTTTTTGTATACCATCATTATAAACGACTCTTTTCGATACCCCGAATCGTACATAATCCAGTATATTATCGCACGCTACATGACGTCATCGCCTTTATTAAACGCGACATGACGTCATGACGAACTTCTACTGTTCACAGAAAGACAGATCTGTAGAACCGGTTTCAGAAAGTAGACAAAATATTATTACTCTACCTTCATTAAGAGATATTTCTCATCATCTGCTTCCACTAAAAATTTTCTCACATCATCTTTCGAAAATATCATAGATTTTTCAGCTTCATAGCCGATATTAGCTTGTTTCATATGTAACTGAACTTTGTTATAAGCAGAGATGTCAATTCCATCTTTAATTTTCAGCATAGTCTTCAATTTTGAATGACTGCACCACAAAGATGATGCCTTACATACTGCAGACTTCAAAATAACATAAATTAGAAAATGAAAACTCGACACTAGGACACTATCATACACACACGACACTATCATAAAAAGTATGACAAACTTACCAACTCAGATATATATGCCAGAACAACTGTCTCGCATATAATATTTACATTATTTGTTTCCATCCACTTCCTAAATTTTATATATTCCTTCTCGTACAATGCACTCGACTTTTTAGGTATTAAACTTTCTTCTGCCTTCGAGGCTTTTTCTAAAACTACCATTGGTAACGACGCCATCTTTCATTCGAATGCGCGCGTGAATCGGCTCTCCGCTGTCACAGTTGTGACGTCATAATACCAACATCCATGTTGCCAACTATAAAACTTTACTTACACTTCGTTTCATTTATAACTTTATAATGATGTTATACAAAAAAACTCACTCCTTCGTCGTTCGTTTAGTAATAGACTATTTTCTTATTCGTGCAAAAAAGGTCAACATTATAAACTAATTGCATAAACTACTATTTACGAGTACAAAAAATTAACATTATAAACGAGTTGCATACACTATTTTTTGTATAACAGTATTATAAGGATTTAAGGGAGCGAAATTAATTGTGTTAAGTTGTAATTCGTAGTTGTAGTAGATCTCAAATTCATGTTTTTTCATGAATGCTACCTAAGCAACAAATGTGTTTACAAATGGCAATTAGTTTGAAAGTCGTGATTCAAACATAATGAATTTGCCAAGATAAATTGTGGAAGAAGCTGCAAAAGCAGAGTTAAGGAAATTTATGGACAAAAAATAAGCAAATTTATTATGAAAAGCTGCTTTTCTTTCGTATCTACCGGAGCAGTTTGATTAAGTAAGTATAATGCACATGCTAGAATAAAGACGTTTGTTAATTTAATGCATGCTTCTTTAAACATTAAGTCCACAGCATGTAAAGCGTCGACACTATGGTGCACTTATTCCATATTAAAGGAAATGCTAAAGATCAAAGAGAATATTGATATTGGAATTTTCACAGAGTAAGTTTACTTATGAAACACGTAAATGTGGGATATCAACCTATAAAGGCAATGGTATTTTCCCAACAAGATGTAAACACACTTCTTACAAAAGCTAATGATTAAACTTTTCTTTAATGAAGGTATAATAATGACAGTGGCAATAATAATTAAGTTTTATTTATTAAGTGGTGTATTGTATTAATAACTAGTATGATTTTCAGGTTGTGGCTATTTTTGGCATATTTGGTGCTTGTAGACGTGTCGAATAGTACAATATGTGCAAAAACGATGTGAAAGAAGAAGGTTCTGTTTTGATAGTGAACAAAAAATGACAAGCCAGGAATATTTACTATAGTATGCAGTGAAGAATTTAATTACGTTGAGGTCTGTAAAAATACATTTCCTTAAGACCCTTACATGATAAACACAAAAAACTTTTTTGTTTTACAATCATTGCAAATGCAGCTGCAATTCAATTATTTAAAAGTAAGTTTTTTCATAACGTATTTGATTTTACTGCGAACACTGCAATCTATTTATATGGTACCACTGCCTTCTTTAAACTCCATAACTGAAAATATATAGGGGCCGTGACTATTACGTCAGTGATGGCTCATATTTCTGCAGAAATAGGGATGACTTAATGATTCGTGCAATAATATGCCATACTATGAACGATTTCGTTAATGTAAAAGGGTTATTTATAATACTGGTATACAAAAAAATGTAGTTTTTGCGGTGATAGATGGCAGCTGGCAAGAAAGATTATGTGGCAATTCAATATAGCTAGCGAAAACCCAAGGAAAGAGAAAAATAATACGGGAAAGTCTATAGCATGTCTGTCCATTCTGTAGCACCACTAGTTTACTTTCCAGTATAGGTACGTGTATACGGAGTAATATACGTAGTATTGGGAAAGTTATGTAATGCTGCGCGAAAAATGGCACATTTTCGACAGTCGCGATCATGCGATCATGGATACAGTCGCGATTATGCGACACCTAGCAGCTCAGCCGAGAACGACGCAAAATACAGTGAAATATTTCATTTTATTGACACCCCCCGTGCGCCAAGAAAGAAAAACTGAAGTATACCCATGCTTAATTTCATTAATATGTGCTGGAGAAATAAACAAACTCCTAAAGAATGGCAAAGAGCAAAAGTAATTTCACCTTATATGAAAGGTAACCGAGGAGACCCAAAAAATTACAGAGAAAGTCTATTGGATACGACGTACAGGATCTATGCGAGAATAATAAATGAAAGATTAAAAAAATAGCAGACCATCTTTTATAAGAAAAACAAATGGAATTTCGAAAAGGCAGATCGACTGCAGATGCCATTTTCACATTGAAATGAATAATAGAAGAAAGACGAGAACACAACTGTGAAACACACATAATAATTGAGGACATAGTAAAAGTTTTTGATAATGTCGATAGAAGCCTACTGTGGAACATAATGAAAAGAAGAGTGTATCCAAAACACTTGATAGAGGTGATAAAAGAACTAAATTAAAAACAACGAGCATTAAGCTGGTTATAAAAGGAAAATTGACAGAAATATAGATTGAGGAATCTATTTTAGAAAAATGTTTTAAATTATATTTTATATGCAGATGACAAAGTGATAATACAGGACACTGAAGACAAAATGCAAATGGCAGTATATAAATTAAATCAAACTACAATAGAATATGGTTTTAAAATATCCACAGAAAAAAGTAAAACTATGGCGTATAAAGTAAAATACTGTAACACCCCGCACACTCTCCCATCGAGCTCGGCGGAATGGACCTCAGGTGTGGCCCGACTCACCTTTAGATTTCCGTCGGCGACATGTTGCCTCATACGCCCGGCTGAAAGTTGGGCAGGACGCATGCGTGACTGGGCATTTTAATGCATTAGGCATTGACATACTCTTTCTGATTTGCTGAATTTAATTAAAGAAATTAATTAAAGGGGTGAAGCCTCCTACAATTAGTTACAATATCTTAACCTAACTTAGCTTAAAGGCCGACCCTTCTGGGTCATTGTTCGGGCGTTCCGCCTCTCCAGGCGCTGCATCGGCCCGTGAGTCGGGTCGGCAGAAAACGGCAGCGGTGTAGGCGGTGCGCGGGGGCTGGCGCGCGGCTGGTGTTCCCCGTTCACCTGGTCGGACGGGCGGCTGGCGATGGGCTCCTGCGGGCGTTGGCGGCCGCGGCGGTGGCGGCAAGGTAGCGTCGCCCTGATGCGGCGACAACGACCGCGTCCTTTAGCAGCGGCCGGCTCTCAGGTCAAGTCCGGACACTCCTTCCATTCGACCCCCACACTCGTACAGCGTTCCGGCTCTCCCTTCAGGCGACACATGAGCGGGTGGCGAAGTGACGGCGATGCGTTGCCGGCGGCGGTCTGGCGTCTCGCGGCAATGGCGTGGCCTCTATTTGTGCAGCGGCATCGAACGTGCCCGCACATCTCCCATGAACGGTCCCTTGATGAAATGCGCGACTAGACGCTGGCCTCTCTCCCACAGGAATGCTCAACCTTTCGATGGCGTCGATCTCATCAGAATGGCCGAACCTAACCCACGCATCTACCTCCCTCGATCGCGAGATCACGTGTCTCTCCCCCGCCTAGTTTTTATCTATTGCCGCTGCCGAATCGCGCGATGCGTGCCGGCCAATTGCGGTGGTGGCAGCGACGGTTGAAAATCATCTTCGAGGGGGCGGTCCTACGTCACGGCAATTCCCAGAAGACGCGGGGTGTGCGCTGACACTCCCCTGTCGCGGTTTCGGGATTTTCTCCGGTCCCAAACGGTCTCCTGACAAAAGGCAGCCGCGTCCGGTTGCGGCCTGCCTGCAACCTCTGGCCGGTCAGGTAGCGAAAAATTGCGCGTTTCTTGACATCAGGCTTTCCAGTACTCCCAGTTAAATAAAATATTATTTTCGCACACGCCGAAATCGTTACGTGCGCGACCGTCCCATTACAATACCTAGTGAGAACAAAGATTGTGATAGATGATAAAAGTATAGAACAGGTAAAATATTTCAAATATCTAGCTTGCTACATCTCGTTTGAAAGAAAAATAGATTTAGATAAAAGATTAAATAAGTTTAGAAATATCTGTGGCACGATACACGGACATCTAAAAAATGAAACAAGGATAGAAACAAGAATAAAATTCTACACAGTATATGTGCCAGTGTTAATGTATGGAGATGAAGCAAGAGTAACATCAAAAAAGATAACTCTAAAATCCAGGCAGCTGAAATGAAATTTTTGAGAAGCACTCTTGGTAATAACATCTGAGATAAAAAGAAAAACACAGAGATAAGAAATAAACTTGGGGTCGAACCACTGCTGGAGAAACTGGAAAGAAATCAGAAAAGATGGTATGAACCAGTGGCGGCTGCGGCAGGGAGGCGCTAGGGACACTGCCCCCCTTCTACTGAGATCAGTATTTCTCCTCCTGCACGATTTAAAGTAATCTCTGTGGGTATCTGTGTAGCATTTTCGGATCGAACGTAGCTTTCGCTTTCATACTCCCGCTTGTTCCCTAGAACGGTTTTCATTGGCTGCGGACACTCGCCGCTGTGTCCTAAACGCGGTGTTGTTACGGAACTTCGTGACAAAGAAATCGCCGCCAATGAGTGCTCAAATGGCAACATAGGTTCGGCAAATGGCGTCGTATGACGGCCGCCGCCCAGCAGTCGGACAGGGGATGTATAACCGCGTTGCCCGGCGCTACCTATTGACCGATTTTTAAACTTACAGTATTAGTTTCGCTTGATGTCAAGGCCAGTGCTATCTGCTGGTGTTCTGTTGAACTGATCTCCCCCAGCCAAGCATTCAGTGCAGTAGTGTGCTATCGGCATGGTCGTTACCAGCTTTCCGATCCTAACAAACTGTGTGAGTGCTCAGTGTTCCGATCTTTGCGTCCAGTTTGCGTTGTTCATTCGTGTTGTGCGTTGAGATTGAGAATGGTTTCCAATTCTGTAAAATGTCTGAGAACAATCAGTCTTGATTATGATGCAAGGTTGTGCATAAAGAAAATTGGACCACCTCGACCTGATATGAAAATTACACAACCTGATAGAAACGGCAATCGTTCTTTTGAACGAAAATTTAATTCAAAATTGTATTTACTGGCAAAGTGGCTTTGTGGTTGTGATGAAGTTAACGCATTTTTTTGCTTCGTGTGCTTAATATTCTCGCCCCAGACTGATGAATCCTGGACAGTGAAAGGTGTGAAGGACATAAAACATTTAAAAGAGAAAGTGAGGAAGCACGCCATGAGTGAAAAACACATGCATTATGAAATTGAATTTCAAATGCTAGGTTCTTTAAACATTCAATCGCAACTCGATTCAGTTTACAGACGTTCTGTTAAGGAACACAACGAAAGTGTCAAAGAAAACAGATACATTTTAAGCAGAATCATTGATTGCGTTCGTTTTTGTGGTTCTTTCGAGCTTGCTTTAAGAGGGCACGATGAATCAGCTGATTCCTCCAATCCAGGTGTGTTTCGTGGACTGATAAATTTGATGAGTGACGTTGACAGTATTTTGAAGAAACATTTGAGTGAAAATAAAAGTGGTTTCTTAGGCACATCAAAGATTGTGCAAAATGAATTGCTTGATGCAATATTGAGTGTTGCAAGATCTTTAATATTACGGGAAGTAGAAAATTCAGATTTCGTTGCAATTCAGGCTGATGAAACTACTGACGTCTCTAGTCAGGGTCAGTTGGTACTGATAATTAGATATGTACACGACAGTAAAATTTACGAACGCTTTTGGGGATTTTTAGTCCCAAAGGCTCACACATCTGAGAGTATCAGTCAATGTATTTTAGAGCAGCTTCAGCTTTTGAAATTACATGAAAATCCTGACAAATTAATTGGTCAGAGTTATGATGGAGCATCTGTGATGTCGGGGAAGGCAAATGGTGTGCAGGCTATTTTGCAAAAAACTTACCGTTTTGCACACTTCGTTCACTGCTACGCTCACCAGTTGAATTTAATTGTTGCAAAATGTGCTTCACAAAACAAAATGGCCAGAATTTTTTTTTCTAGTCTTGAAGGATTTGCTACTTTCTTTTCACGTTCATCCAAACGAATGACAGTGTTAAACAATGTAGTGAAGAGACGCCTCCCCCATGGACCAAGTACTCGTTGGTCTTTTCAAAGCAGGACAGTTCTTGTTGTTTATGCTCACAAAGATGATCTGATTCAATGTTTTGAGGAGATAATTGATGGAGAATCTGACAGTAATACAATTAGAAAGGCGGTAGGATTGCTAAATTTGTTGAAAGATGACATGTTTTTATTTTGGCTTGAGTTTTTTAGCAAAGTAATGCCTCATGTTGAAATTTTATGTAACCAGATCCAAAAGAGGGGTGTTGATTCTTTGCAAGTTAATGATTATGTAAATGAGTTCAAAAATAATATTCAAAAGATACGAGACAATCCACCCTGTCATGGAAATATATATGTAGAAAACAACTGTGAAGGTAAAAGAAGGAAGGTTGAGGACTGTAGAATGGCATCTCTTGAAGTATGTGATGTAATTATCACAGGGGTTAATGACCGTCTTAATTTTACGGGGCATTTAACCTTGTGTTCTCTCTTTGATTGTAAAATGTTCCAACAATATCAGGAAAATTTCCCCCAACAAAAGGTTGATCGCCTTTTACAGTACTATCCGTTCGTGGAAGCTAGCAAACTGAAATCTGAGCTGCATGTACTGTATAAAAGGAGTGATTTAAGCTGTGCCGAAGGAATTTTACCACTATTGGAAGTGTTAATGAATAATAACTTGATAGAGGTGTTTTCAGAATCAGTTAAATTATTAAAAGTAATTTGCTCAACTCCAATGACAACTGTAGAATCCGAGAGAGCTTTCTCCACTTTGAAAAGGATAAAGACATTTTAAGAAATACTATGTCGGAAGAGAGATTGAATGCACTTTGTATGTTATCAATAGAAAGAGTTTTGTTAAGAGACTCTGTTAATTTTAATGAATTAGTAATAGATAAATTTGCTGAATCTAAAAATAGAAGACTAAATTTAATTTATAGATCCTGTGTTTAGACTGTCTTCCTCGGAGATAATTCAATTGTAAATATTATTTATGTGATTTAATCCAAATATAACAATTTTTCAAATGCCTAACTTTATTTGATCCTGTAACTTTGTGTGTCCTCCCTGTTGTCTATTCCCAGAGCCGCCACTGGTATGAACGTCTTATACGAATGTCCGATAGCAGACTACCAGCACTCGCAGTGGTCTACAGATGCAGAGAAAGAAGAGGTGTAGGAAGGCCCAGAAGGAAGTGAACACCGTTCTTAAACCTAATCCTTGAAGTGCAGTAGAAGAAGAAAATCATTTTGAATTCTGTGTCTTTAAATGTTTTGTCAAGTTTTAAATGTTGTGGCAAGGTCCTAACGTATTTGCTCAACAAATTTAAAAGTTCGATCAACGTAGCCTTTGCTAACCAACTCTTAGTTTCACGAAGCCTTCCGCAAGATAATTTCTGCATTGAAAAAAACGTCGCTTCAATTAGACATTTTAATGTCTCTATTATTTCTGTGTCATTATGTCTCATTACATCTAATAGATAAATTTCATTTTCAGTGCTGAAACTGCCAAAACTGGCCAGCTGAGCAAGTGAACGCAAATAACACTGATCGAATTTGAAGATTGTGCAAATTGTTATAGCCTTCTTCGTTCCTTACATTACGATCATGGGAAAACACTGATCATGGTCCAATAAAATAATTTATTAAGTTTCCTATTACTAATAACTAGAGAACGGATTTTTATGTAATTACACATCTTTTGTCTTTTTACTTATCGTTCTCAAAATTGTAATCTTGGGAAATCATAGCCCTCCTATCATAATATCGAAATTTTTGTTACATATTTTTACATATTTGGTACTATATTACATATTTTACATATTTTCTGTTTTCACAATATGTTTTCTTATTTTATCAATTTTCTTCAATTTAATTTCATTTCAATTCAATTTATCACCAATTTTTATGAAAAGATGTATTTTTTTTAAATGAGCATTTTTTTACATTATTGGGGGAATCTGCATGTCCAAAATATCATTGACCGTAATTTCCGTGCGATCTGTGACCGTTATTTCTGAGATAAAATTATGACCACCGACGTGTAACACTTCGATGAAGATGGTTCAGTGTACGCTGGTCGTAGATCTCGCCAGTTTCTGGACGGTTTCTATTGCGATTAGTCTGGCTGCTAAACTATGGTCCTGGATTACAATAGATTACGCTTTTCCTGCTGACGAGAAAGTTGTCTGATGTAAAGTGAGCAGTTTTTCTAAAACTAATTTCTTGCTATGTAAATGGTTTTTAATTAGAGAATTTTAATATTACATATTATATCGGATTTTACATATTTATTACATATTCGTACTGTTTTCATTACATATTTATGTACATATTTTGACGTTTAATACTATATATTTTTCCGGTCTCTACTTATAACTGTTTATTTTCAGGTATTAAAATAGCGGAAATGCCCCTTCCCCTTAACGAATAAATAAGTTTTCTCCACAAAAGTACAACTGAATATATTTTCGTAAATATCCTCAATTATTATACATGTATTTTCTGCCATAGCACAATATTATTGTCGCGGCAAAAAGTATTATTCTCTCATGAAGAACATGATGAGGGTTAAGGGCACAGACTTATAGCTAATTTACCGTTGAAAATAGATTTTATTATATAGGAGCGAATATTTTGTCACCAAAACTTGAAAAAAAACGCTCTTTTTTCTGTATTCAAAATTCGACTCCACTGTGGTATGGGATAGAGATCACAGGATTATGAAAACGTGCACAAATTTCATTTCTTCCCATAGTTCGTCACACAGTTTTTACATCTTTTTGACGTAAATAAATAAACCTATCGCTATGTAGCACAAAAAGACAGCACACAAAAGGAACAGGTACTAAGAAATAATATGCATATATGAATAACACGCAAAGATCAAATAAATGCACAAGTGCCTCGGTCTTTTAGTTGGTGGGGCAGAGGTGCCTCGTGGCACAAGAGCGAAGTCGCTCGCCTTTCACCAAGGAGGTCCGGGTTCGATTCCCGTCGATCTCATGTGAAATTTGTTCCAAGAAAACGAGTCTACCTGCTTCATAAGGGTTAGTCCAACCCCTAAACCCTGTCCACATCCTCATTCCTTCTCAATTCTGGCCGCTGGGTTTTTAGAGACGCAGGGGCGCGCGGTGTCAGGCGCGTACGCGGAGATGCTACCTGGCGGTCCTCTTAATAACTAACGAGTGATAATGACATGTAATGGTGGATTACTCCCAGCAGTGCGCAGTGATTAATGGAGGATTACTCCGAAAAAGCGCAAAGCGCTCATCTCCCCGAAAGAGGCATAGGGACGCGTTGCTTTAAATGTAGACGCAACAAATGTAAAAAAAGTAGAAAGCGGTACTTATACCAGTGTGTCGGCTCGTATGCATGCGATTACGAACACATCTGCAAGCTCAATTCAAGGTCACCCTGGGCGACGGTGGGCCAAGATTGCGGCGCTTACCGGTATCCCGCATACAACCAAATGGAGCTTTCAAAAAGTCAAGAGCGCATGCGCCAACTCCCTAACTGTATTTAAATGGAGAACATGCGCATACTCACTTCGGGCCGGATTGCGGCGCCTATTACCTCCGTCACTTTCAGTCGCACGTTTTTCGTCGTGCGTCTTCCTTCAGCAACAGCGGTGTATGCTCAATACCAAAAAACCGCTCGTCATGACGCTCCCCTCTGCGCCTCCAGACATGGACCCGGTGATTGTCGCCATTAAGACAGAAGCGGGACTCGTCGCTGCCAGTTTGCATGGCCCCCGGTTCGTCGTTTCCCATACCAGGCGAGTCTGTAGCGACCATACTCTTTGGTAGCGACGTTGCTGGGGTGTGAGAGGCAGGCGTCGTAACGGTCGGCGTGGGGAGAGCCCTGCGTTTTGCAACCGCCTGCCAATGGTACTGGCACTTACTGCATGTGACAGTGCAAGCTGCACAGTCCGCTGTATAGCACCTATCGTTGCCGTTGGATTTATTCATGCGTGGTGGACAATCTGTCGGTCCTCCCTCATAGTGGTGTCTGGACGGCGTCCAGATGCCGCATGTCGTGTGTGATCACATGTCGTCCCTCAATCCATTGCCGCCAATAGCGGGCGATGGTGGTGTCCGTACGACCGGTGTGGCGAGCAATACGGCGAAAGGACCAACCAGCCTTCCGCAGACCCACGATGCGATGCATCCAACTGGACAACTGGGTGTCAAACGCGTCTCCTAGGCATAATGTACGTTCAGGTGACTCTCTGGCGACGTTACCCCCTGTCACAATAGCCGGCGAGGCCGTTTGAGGCAGTCCTATCTCGGCCGGTGAGCGCGACGTTACGCCCCTACCCCCGACACCCCAGTGCGCGATCTTGAAAACGAAATCATTGGCTTAGCGAATAGTGTGCAAAATCCCCACCGAGTTTGCGGCGGATCAGTAGGGTCCTACGGGGTGCAGCTTTTTTTATGACGATGAGTGTAAAATTCATTCGAATACTTACGATTAAATCTTAATGTAGGTACTTGTTACCCTTATCTGAATTCTATTATATTTGTTGCCAATTTTATCACGTACATTAACACGCATTCGTGCCATGGCTACTTTTAACCATTAGTTACTTTATACTCATTTTACTCACTACGCTCTAAAAGCCAACTCTTATAGTCTCCCTCTCTTATTTGAACTTTTACTTTTCTAATTTGGAAGAGGAAAAGGCATTTGGCTTGCAGAAGGAAATGGTCAGATCCGCACTCTGCACCTCTATATACCCTACATTATTCCACTTTGGTCTTATTACACTGTTTACCAATGATGTAATCAATTATAGAATATAATTTCCTTGATGGCTGGAACCAGGTGTATTTATGAATAGTTTTGTGCTGAAAAAAGCCATCCCATATCTTCAATTCATATTGCTTGCACATATCTATCAGTCTTTCCCCATTCCCATTCTTTGCATCTTCCCAAATTTCCCTACTACATTTATTGTCTTCCTACTTTTCCATTAAAGTCACCCATTAAATATATTTCCTTCCTGTTTCCAATTTGGTCCAGAAGGTTCGTCAAGTTGGTAAACAATTATATTTTTTCGGTATCAGTTGCACTGTCTATGGGCTGATATGCGGCAATTACGACCACATCGTACCCCTTTGTACGTAGATCGACTCGTAGTAGGTTTTCGTTAATACCATGCCATTTTTCATGTGTTTTAAAGATTTGCGTATGGCAATGTATACCCCTTTCTTTGCTCTGTTTTCTTGATTTACTCCACTGTATTGGTGAACGTAATTTTGAATCTCTTCCAAACCCTTCCCTTTCTTTTTAGTTTCACATAGGACAGCACAACGTCTACATTTAACCTTTCTAATTCTTTAAACACTTCGGATTCATTTGTGGTTATGCCTTGCACATTCCAAGTTCCAAAATTCATATACCTATTTCGAAGGCCAATTCGTCGTCGTAGACTAGCATGATTTCCAGGCTTATTGCTTGGGACTCGTGCATGTTGAGTGTTTTTCCGAGCGATGGGGTGCAGGCCCAATATCTTGATCCCCAACGTGGAGGTCTAGGAATTTATTCTCGAGGTTTCCTTCCTTACCCTTTGATGAGCCATCATCTTCTGCAAGGGAGCAGTTTTTTGAGAGAAGAGAGGTATTAAAGCCTTCCGACCCTTCTGCCGTTGGAGATTTATCAAGCACCTCTTCCGTCTTCTGGGTCGTTGCCATCATCTTCTTCCTCTTCGCTGCTTTTGGTCCACCCCGAGTATTTAATTTCCCCGATACCCATCAGATAAATCTGACCGGGCATCCCCCTACGCGCCCCCTGTGGAGGTTGCACAGAATTCTGCAACCACATCCTCTTCATTATCACTTCCCCCAAAACGTGACGCAACTTTTCCTGAGTCACTTCCTGTGCCTACTCCCCCAACATTTATAACTTTTTTATTTATTTGTCAAAAAACAGTAAAAACTGTATATGACGTGTGGGGAAAGAAATTTATCTGCGCACATTTTCTTGAGGGCCAGAATTTAAAAAAACGAAAAAATGAATTTAGAAAATAATTATTTTAGAAAAATCAAAATATTTGAAAAATGTTTTTTTCCCGAGTTATAGAAAGTCAATTTCAACTGTAAATGAATTACAAGCAAAAGGAGTGCTCAACAAAACGTGCGCACAGTGAAGCAACATTTACGTCACTTCCTGTCACTCTGCATGCATAAGACCCGTCGGATTTCCTCTGAACGATCAAGTCAACCACGTAGACTTATGGAGCGTTACAACAGTAGCAGCGGCAACAACTTCTTCGCGGCTGTAACTATCTTCGTGGAAGAAGTTAAAAACAGCAAAACCAAAGAAACCTTAAAACACCCACGAATCTCGCTCTCTCATTGCACTCGATAGTGAAACTCTTCAGCACATACCCGTCGCGTTTTAACGTTTATTTTGAGTTTTTTGTTTTTTCAAAAATTACACAAATGTAAAAAAGATCTCGCACATTTTTAATATGCACATTACCAGCAATTTGTAAACATGATTATATTTGTGAGTGTAAGTGTTTCAAATGACTGCAAATGAAGTTTCTTGAAAACTCAAAAATTGTCCGTGAAAAAGAGCTTCAAATTTCGCATTTTTAGTTGCCCTTAAACGCCATTTTTTTAAAAACAGCTACAAATTTTTCAAGGAAAATTGCCATTTATGACGAGGTTTTAGTGTTCTTTAAGATTCTAAAATTAATATTTCAGTTCTACCATTAGGAAAGTACTCAGACGGCTCAGGAAAATACACTGAAAGTACTCAGACGGCGCAATTCGGTTGTTTCCCGGTAGCCCCCCTAGCGGCGGCTGGTGGCGATTCGTGCAGAAAGCGTAAAGTCTGCTATAGACCGTGTATGCACTAGGAATGAGCAAAATCGTTCATTTATCTGAACAGTTCTTTGTAAGATCGTTCTTTATAGTGAACTAGTTCAAAAGAACGAAATAGTTCATTTATTTTCGCCACGCATGCCATATTGGGCGGAATACCGCCAATTGGGCGAAAAGTAAGCGTCGACTTGCGGGAAGAAAATGCATCTTGGGGGATTAAGTTCTTTGCGCGGAATTCTTTGTATCCTGGGAGGACTGTAGGCAGTACGTTTTTTTCGCTTACTTAAATCGTCAATATTGCATTTTCCCACAAATTGTACAAGTATTTATGGCTGCTGAAAGAAATGGCCTATGTACAAATGTTTGAGTTTTGAACACCATCCAGCTATTATGAAAATGTCAGAGCCCATTTTTTTTACATACATTTTGCCCCTTTTTCTAGTAATTCAACAAGTATTTAAGTCATAAGGCTAGGCTTACTAGGTAGGCTTTATACACAAGAATATTTATTTTTAAACTTCTTGTGAATGTGCAGCTATTTTGAAATTATTAGCCGCAGTGTCAGAGTCGAGCTTTATTCACCGGTTACCTTTCTTCCCCACTAGGTTATTTGGCGGATTTTCCCAGAAGGGATCTGGCAACCCTGGACGTAGGTGTTTTTTCAGCGTTGAAGTTGACATTTTTGCCGACACCGTAGGTCGAGGCCAAACAATCAACCGAGACCATGAAAAAAACACACTTAGCTCACGAAATAAGAACATTTTTCTACATCTGTAAAAAATTATAATATAAAAATATGTGGAAAAGTTCGTAATTTTATATTGCAATAAAGTGTTTGATATCTCGGGAAAGAGCAATAAGTTAGAGAGCATTACTAAGGGATACTTCGTTAAATTCCCGGGAATGAAGTACTTTTTTCACTATAACCAGACAGTTGTCTTGGAAACAGTCTTTTTTAATGGATATAAAAAAATGGCCTATGTCATATCCTGTTAACAATGCACAGAATCTGCCTCAATTGTAGACAGAGATGTAGAATTAGATTTTTATGGTACGAGTGGTAAATGCTTCATTTTATTTTGCGTGAAATATTGCAACATGAGGCCGGTAAGCCGAGTGACGCAATCCTATTCTCCGTTCGCCCTAAGAAAAAAGCTGATGTAAACAAAGCCGAGGTATTCATCCGCCTTCCTCCGATTCTCTATCGTCGATTCCGCTCGCACTACTTTCGGCCACGCGCTCTTGGTATAGTCAGTGATCGCTCGAAAAGAGAACCCGTCTTTTACAGAGCACTGGGCGAATATTAATACTTCTAATTGCTCCGCGAACACATCTTTTCAAACATTTAAAGAAACTACTTGGTAGTAAAACTAATGAAATCACTCTTAACTACCAGTTTGCAAAGTTAAATTAAAAAAAAATACGAGAAGGAAGGAGGAAGCGAATGTCAATATCTAAATTATATTTTGACTGTATTAACTAATATTCATTTTTAATATCATGCAAACAATTTACTTACGATCATTCTGCTTCAGGAAGAGGTTCAAGTCCTTCCATGTCTGAAGCAGATGATATTCCGGTAAATGCTGCAGTCAGTTCAGCGATTTTCATAATACGAAAGTCCAGATTTTTATGCAGAAAATATTTAAAACGTTTAATACCACACGCTTTTCACCACTCCATAATAGTTTTCAGCTGTGGTGTTTCACTACGGAATGACCTGGACAGCACTCCGATGTCTTTAAGCGAACATTCCGAACTGCTTGACAAAAATCTCTAAACTGATCTGCTTCGCTTCGCCCGCCTCCCATCGTACGTGACTGAACCTGCGTCTGTCATCAGTTCTTAAGAAATCAACAGCTCCGGTTACTACCGCACGTGCGTCGGGTGAGTTCGCCTCTCGGCTCGCACGGATTCATTTTTTCCGCTGATACCAAACAGGCGCTGGACACATAACTGTCACCGACATCGATAACTCCTTTTCCGGAAGAGCAGGCGTGGGAACAATGGTCTCCTTATTTTGGAATCTGAGTTATAGATTGTACGTTTCATCAGGGATTTTAACTTCGTGAGAGAAATGAGCCACCAAATCGAAAACTATTTTCTTTGGCACATGAACACGCCTGAGGCGGTATCGTGTCAACTAACCAATGGCAAGCATCTCAAAGCACGTGCTATTGTTTATATCCACTTTTTTCTTAGGGCGAACGGAGAATACAAACTAAATTGGTAGATTTTAAGAACAGGGTTCGGCTCCTATTGACGCGCACGATTCGGTTCCGAACGAGTCATTCGCGGCGCCGCCACAGTGTGCACACGGCCACGTGACCAACGCAATTTCGTGTAGAATCGTGACGCTTCGCTACCCGTGTCCAAGTTGAGGACGAGGCTCGGGCCTTCGGCCCTCGCGTTAACATAAAACATCCTTGAGTCTGTCCAACGCATAATTACCAACGCATTTTATGCATTTAACATTATGCATGCAACGCATTTTATGCATTTAACCATTGTAATTCTCCATTACACATTCGCACCACACCGCACAATGCACAATGCAAGCAGTGCTCCCTGAGTGATTCGTTCTCGTGGTCCGCGCGAGTGAACCATGCGCAAGTGAACCGTGCGCCGTTGTTTTAGTGAGCCGAACCCTGTCCTTAAAATCAGCCATATATATATTTATATATACAGGGTGAGTCACGTAACTTTAGCACCTCCTGTAACTTTTGAACGGTTGAAGTTATTGCAATGCAGTTTTCACGGAAGTGAATGAGGGAATGGGGCTAATTGATATGTGTATTGATTTCTCTTTTATCACTTTTATCTTACGAGATATTTGAGGTAACTTTGTTTTTTCAAATGGAACTATACATATTTTTTCAGTCCACCATGACGAGCGTAAAAAGACGAATCCAATGATGTACATATTGTCATATGTTAGATAAGGATTTTTTTGATTAATTTTGATTTTTGCGACCGGGGTTTAACGGACGTTTTGAATAGTCCACCACACAAGGTCATGCAGCGCTCCACCAGCACACGTGCGCCCGGCGAAGGGAAGGGAAGGGGAGGGATCTTATTTGAAAATACGAAACATAGTATTCCAAGTATTCACAAAACCATTGCAGTTTTTTCCTGAACTGTGCTTTCCATCCTTCTGCATTTTCACATTTTCGTCTTTCTTTGATTGAAGGAATTAAAGGATGGAAAATAAGGATTTGTCATAAGTTTGTATTGTAATAAAATTGTTTATAACTTCAACTCCATTTAATGGGATTTCATAAGATACGTAGTAATGGGATCTTGAAACAAAGCACAATAAGAATAAATAATTAAAACTGTACAAAAATATATTGTATATTTTGAGCAAATAATTTCAATGTTAATACGAATATAATAATAACTTAGGGATAGAAATAATCTTATTTCAATAAATACTACTTAAGACAAATCCGTATTTTCAATCCCTAAGAAACCCAAATTACTGAAAATGGATTAAGATGAAAAGGAGAGTTCAGAAAAATGTGCAACAGTTTTGTGAATATTTTTCGTATCCTCAAGTACTTAAATCCCTTCCCTTACCCGACCCCGCGTTTGCTGGGGGAGCGCTGCGTGACCTTGTGGGGCTGACAGTTACAATGAAAATATCCGTTAAACACTAGTCGCAAAAAAATCACAATTACTCAAAAAAATGCTTATCTAACATATGACAATATTTATATCTTTGGATTCGTCTTTTTACGCTTGTCATGATAGACTGAAAAAATATGTATAGTCCCATTTGAAAAAACAAAGTTACCTCAAATATCGCGTAAAATAAAAGTGATAAAAGAGAAATCAATACACATTTCAATTAGCTTCATTCCCTCATTCACTTCCGTGAAAACTGCATTGCAATATCTTCAACCGTTCAAAAGTTACAGGAGGTGCTAAAGTTACGTGACTCACCCTGTATATGTGTGTATATGTATATATATATGTGTATATATATATATGTATATATATATGTGTATATATATGTATATATATATATATATATATATATATATATATATATATATATATATATATCTTACACCGTGCCATGAGCCCACGGCGGTTTCAACATGCGGTTGCCGTGAATTTGGGGATACTGGCTGCTTGTATTGTGTGTAATGTACCTTTGCGTGCTGTTTGTATTGCTGGAATGGCATTTTGATAACTTGCTGTATATAAATGTCACTAATCTGGATCAAGGGCAGAATGCTTAGCATAGAGTAATAACAGCTACTTTGATTAATGATTCCCATAGAGTTATTTCTTTTACAAATAAGAATATTCTTTATTTGTAGTCCTACTTGTAAAACGGGTTTAGTGAAGTGCGCAGTTGAATGTGACAAGATAGACAAAAATATGGACTTTCGTGTACTGGCAAATAGAGTAGAATTCACTTTTCTGCTGTAAGCAACATTTTTAGGATTGTTTACTAGAATGAAGCGTGTTAGATACTAATCAAAAGAAATCATTTAATACGAGACGGGTGTTCTTGTAGATACCACCTAGCTGTCCCAAAGTCACGTGACACGGGCACGAGAGAACCTATAAAAAGTTACTTTTGGGGTAAGCGAAGCGTGCTGAGCGTTAAATTTTTAGCACTAGCGCTAAAAGTGACATTTCATTATATAATGACGTATTCATTATATTCAGATAAAACTGTGAATATAACAATGAAAATAAAATACTTTCGTCTGATCGCATGAGCTACTTAATATCTCGTAGATTTAATTTATATGTTTGAATTAAAATACAATGAAACTCAAAAAGGCTGTCTACAACTAGTGTATGACACACGTAGCAAAAGTGATTTAATTTAGTGGCTGATTTTAAGGACAGGGTTCGGCTCACTAAAACAACGGCGCACGGTTCACTTGCGCATGGTTCACTCGCGCGGACCACGAGAACGAATCACTCAGGGAGCACTGCTTGCATTGTGCATTGTGCGGTGTGGTGCGAATGTGTAATGGAGAATTACAATGGTTAAATGCATAAAATGCGTTGCATGCATAATGTTAAATGCATAAAATGCGTTGGTAATTATGCGTTGGACAGACTCAAGGATGTTTTATGTTAACGCGAGGGCCGAAGGCCCGAGCCTCGTCCTCAGCTTGGACACGGGTAGCGAAGCGTCACGATTCTACACGAAATTGCGTTGGTCACGTGGCCGTGTGCACACTGTGGCGGCGCCGCGAATGACTCGTTCGGAACCGAATCGTGCGCGTCAATAGGAGCCGAACCCTGTTCTTAAAATCTACCATATATATATATATATATATATATATATATATATATATATATATATATACACACACACACACACACACACCGTGTCACGACTGTCGAGCAGTGCTGGCGATCATGCGACTTGTAGCGGCACAAACGAGAACGTCGCGATATACCGCGAGATCGTGAAGACAGGACCCCACGCGCCAAGAAATAAAAACCTAAGTATAGAATGCTCGCCAATGAGTGCATTGCGCGCAGATTGCGCGGGAACGCGGCAGGAACGCGGTAAATTGACATTGCATGCCAGCACATGCCAGCATGCTGTGTTCTACTGCCAGCAAGTAAACTAATTTAGTAACTTTGGCTTACCAGTATTGTTCTTGTCGGTGCAGAGAGGACTCCTGGAGGACTCTTGGGTCCTGTTCGTTCTACTGAGATTCTACTTCTGCGTAGAGAAAAATCTGATCGGATATAGTGCATTTCCTCTATAAGAGAACCTTATTATTGCCATCTTTCCACAGATGGTCAAAGGAAAGGAGGGTGATTGAAGACAACAGACTAACATTTTTTAATATCTACCATTTCCGTTGCCTACCCCTGCGAGCAGCCTGCGAATTTCATTACGATCATCTAGTGGGTGAAACATCAACGTTTACAATTCTTCGAAAGTTTGTGTAAAAGAACCACATAATGACGGATGTTAAAGGGGATAATGGTGATGAGTGTGAGTTAGATCTATTAGAAGCGTTGTTGAATGACACTGAATCTGGTGAGACGAAAGAGGATTCCATCCAATTGCAAGGTACTGTAGCAAGTTCAGGCGTTCTGACTTCTACTCTGAACTAGAACTACATTGCTTTTCAAAATTACTTAAGTCTGTTCTGCATGTTCTGTATATCTAAGAGATAATTGAATGTGTCTTATGGGACTGTCACAATGTTTTCGCTTTATTTGTGAAAACATTGTGACAGTCGTTGCTAGAGCCCGGAAGTTCAGGCGGCGTTTATTTTACCTAAAATAGGCATGCAAAAGAGGCATTTATTCTAGCTAAAGTAGGGGGCAAAATACAGGAGACATTAAAAAAATCACAATTTGAAAGTAATTAGTGTTAAAAATTAATATTTAAATGATTCACATTTTTATTTTAACTCTAAAATTTACATTAGCATGAATGTGGAAGGAAACTACCTTTTCTGTGTAATCTTGATCGCATTTGATCATACAGTTGACAACAATGAATTTATATTGCTCACAGTCCTGTCTCTATGAAGTGCTATTGTGGACTCCCTTTTATATCTTGAAATGGTAGCAGTGAAAACTGAATTGTAGATTTCATTCTTCACACTTGTGTAATCATCAGAAGGCAAAAGAGATGAAGAAGGAACTGAGAAGGGTATAATCAGGTACAGACAGCCCTTCTCAAAAGGGATCCAAGGCCACACAAACATAGGATGAGATTTCTCATGAGTGAACAAGTCTATAAGCATCAATGAAAAACATCAAAAATCTTCACTGGTATCATGTGCCTTTCCCTTGTAGATTTTTAACATAGCATGACACTGGAGCCTCCGCATCCATAGAAAGACAATACATGACCATGCCTTCATGTTGTCCAGGATAGCAGGTATATTTCCTACTGGATAGAGATTAGTGCCAGGAGGGAAAAAAATAACAAAAAAGGCCACAAATGAGGAAAAAGGCACAAATAAGGCCAAATGCAAAAAATAGGCAGCAGAAGCTAAAAAAAGGCAAAATGAAAATCTACTAAAACAACTCCAGAAGTATAATTGTGTGATTCCTATTGTTAAAAGTCATAATATCATAACAATTATATAAAGGCATTTTGTCAAACTTCCGGGCTCTAGTTATTGCTTTTATTCTGTGAAACTATTTGCTTCTGAAATTTAGAACAGTTGTTTAGTCTGCTTCTGCACTACCTCTAGCCTGCATTGCAAAATAATTTTCTGATGAATTTCTATCGTAAAGAACATTAGGAGATAATAACATGCTAATAAAGGCAATGTATGACTCAAAAATGAAATAATCAGTTGACTGGGAAAAAGATGCGATCAAAGTGCTGAATCTCCTAGATTAAAATAATATTTGTTGAAGCTAATTAAAGAAATTTTGTGGAAACTGGTCATATTTTGTGGTGTGTTTAAAATATCGTATGAACAGAGATTTGAATTTAAATTAGTGTTTTGCTAATCTGGTCCAACCATCGCCTGGTATCATGTGTTTTAATAACATGATTTTAAATACCATTATTTACTAGGTTCCCTGATATTTGCCAAAAAATAAGTGACTTGAGTGTCAGATCTTGAAGTAGAATTGCTAGTCCTAGTGATGTTTTTTGAATAAATTATGTATGTACAATTTCCATGCGATATACCCATAAATAGGCTTCACCATGTGTATTGACACTTTTGAGCAGGTGCTGAAACGGATGTCAAGTCAAAAGACCTCTTTGGAGACACTGATTCTTCAGATGATGAAGATAATCGTAATTTTGAAAATCAAAAATATAATGATTGTGGGAGAAATATAAGAAAAATCATTAAAAGCAATGAAGTAAATGAAAAGTTGTCTCCATTCCTGGGAGAAACAAAATCAAGGAGCGTCGATACAACATGGAAGTCCAAAGTAGAAAGTACGAAAACATCCAACAAAACTCTTCAACAAAAGTTGGATGTCTACAGTGATCCTGTTTTTGGTATCAGAATGATGTAAGTATGTTACATAAAGTTAATGACTTATTTATTGCATATAGAATACCAGCTGGCTTTTAGCTTTCTGTACATGCTGTGTGTTGCGTACAAATTTCTTATATGTTGTATGCCACACATTGCATGTTTTATTATCTGTGAAATTTAATTACTTAGATTTTTGCTTAGATGAAAATGATCTCAAAGAGATTTGTTTCTCTATTACATTGTTGAATAGTAAAAGTTGTACTAAATTCAGTGTGTGTAAAAAAGTTTGGAAAGTGAAACAAAACAATAGTTGGAAGTTCAATTTAAGAAAAAAGAAGAACCACTACATGCATAAACACACAGGTTCAGTGGTATAATGGTTAGTGTATTAGGCAGTTGTACCAAAGTTCTCGAAGCAAGGCAAAATTTGTGAAGTTAAATGGAAGAGTGGAGCCTGATTACTTGAGTCTCACCATGTAAATTAAGGCATTAACTAACTAATTAAATATGTCATTTGATTATATAAAGTAAAGGTTGAGGTGCATTTCATATTATTTTAATTGGATGCGTTTGTGCTAGTCACTGGGCTATTTTGTGTAGTTTGACACCGACAAAATTGCTAAATAGCAATATAGTTCATCCACAAAATTAGTGCTGCTCTGCTGAAATACACATTTTCTGTCTGATTTATATAAGAGTCATAATGCTCTCATTGAAAAAAATTGAATAAATCAACAAACAGGTGACAAGTTGTAATATAGTATATAATTTATATTTATATATATATATATATATATATATATATATATATATATATATATATATATATATATAGAGGTAGGTAGATAGATAGATAGATATAGTATATTGTGTAAATTTGAGTGTTCTGCCACCAGGTTGCATAAACCTATCTGCGGAAATAAATATATATCTATCTATCAGTTACAAACTCTGACATTCTGTTTACATCAGAAGTTGAACAGTACAATTTTCAAGAACTGTTAAATCCACTTATTTTCAGAAATATTTTTCCTCTTTTTCTTGGGATATATGACATATTTTGGTTCTTCCTTATTTATGAATAAGCAAGTTTTGTGTACTTTAATGTTCCTGACTTGTTGAAAGACTGATATTTTATGTTTCTTTATGGACAATGTCATCCAAGGTAGTGAGAGTTCTAATATCTGCGGGCCTTTTGAAAGGACCTCACCCTAAATCCATGACATTAGGACTTCATCCTCACTTGCAGCATTGTCTTTATCACTATCTAGCTTGTCTGTAGGTAGTAAAAGTACCAAGACTAGATAGATAACTATGATTTCACACATCTAAGGATACTTTTCTGGATCTGCTTTTTGTAACCGCCTTAGAAGCAGCTGTGTGTTATCTCTGTTAAAAGAATCCTACTTCTACAAATTAAAATAAATCCTCAAATATCCTTTAAAGTTTATTATCAAAGCTGAAGGGTGGTGTGTTCTAGCTACACACTAAATTTTCCTCTTGTTGCAACAAATGTGTAGTGTTGGACTTCACATTAATTTTGCAAGACCACATGAAAGTAAATAATATTTTTTTAATAAAATATTTGTCCATTATAAGTTTTCTATTGTATTATTATAATAATTGACATTGTTGTTATAATTACTACTATTTTCACGCCTAAGAATCGATCAGGTATGTTAACATGGATAAAAAGTTTGGACAGCTTTGGTGTAAGCTTTAAGTTTATGAGTGACTGGTCACTTGCAGTGCCATATCTGCAAGCTTGTGGAGACATTTTAGGAAAGCCTTTGAGTTAAATGTAGGATTATCACTAAGGACCAGATTCTTGTGCTGTAAAATTCGCTAAAATGTGCAGTAAAACACCAAAACATACAAAATATCCAATCAAAAGATCAAAACTTCAAAACGATGTTATGTGGCCTAAAACCCCCAATTAATCCACTTATCTACTCATTTTATATTTTGGATTTGCTAGGTGAATTAAATATTATGGTTTTAGTGTTTTTATTATAATTAAATTTGTTCATATTGTTTAAACAAACTATATTTGACATTTTACATATTCACACAAAATTAAATTAGCATAAAAATACAAAAAAGTTAATTCCAAAATTGAAAAATACATATACACCTACTGAAATCAAAAATAATAAAGTAACAGAAGAAATGTTTTTAATTTTCTTCATTATAATTTACAATTATTTATATTTCCAAACTATTTCCTTAGTAATTATTATATCTATCCAATTTCATTGTACATTTTCATTAGTGTGTGTGCCAAACCTCTAACATATGTGTAAACACAGCTAAAAGCAGTCAAAAACTGTGTTCATTCTCTCTCGTATCTCATAGGGCCACATCTGTTCTGAGAAATTCAATGAATTTGAAACAGTGCAGTTTGCCACTAAGCTTCGCTGCCAGCCATCATAACAAATGTGTCCCACGCATGCAGTCTCTTATTAAGAAGTTCATTGAAGACTAACAAAATGGATATATGATCCGATTGGGAAGATACACCCCAATGTAGGATTGGCTGAGTGGTCACAACCAAGGGACATAGACCTAGCTCACGGTAACACTGCATATACCTGCTGCACTAACTCAGAAATTTTAATTAGAATCGTGAACAGTATAGACGCATAGGGCAACAAAATGCAAAATTGATACATATTAAACGACACTTGGGTTTTACAGACCACCCGAATGCACTGCTGGGTTAAGTCGTAAACTTTTTTTTCTTCTTCTTTTTTTTCTCTTTTTTTCTTTTTTTTTCTCCCATAAATGATACTTCTAAAAAGATAGATTAAAACAAGTTGATAACGTAAAAATTATATTTTATGCAATAACACTACGAATTTTACAAAATCGTCCTGAAAAAACCCAAAATGTGGAATTTTCAGGCAGCATTACCTGCAATGTGCAATATTGTGCAGTAACCCCAGAAACATGCAGTTTTGTGCGAAGTAAAACGAGCATTAAAATAACATCTGTTTCGTGATTTGAATTTCTATTAAGGTTTCATCCAGTTTCAAGTTAGCAAAGAAAAGATGCAGTTACACAAGAATCCGGTCTTTGATTATCACTATTCTAAGAAGGAGCATGTCAGAGAGACAGATAAGTGTTCTCTACTTGCATCCAATAAGATGATTGAGGTTTTTTCAAATGGGTGCAATTGAAATATATTGTTTAAATGGATAAGTCCTTACTGTTGGGAGAGGAGAAAAAACAACAACTTTGAACAACTTAAGCTGTTGGATATTTTACTGATGTCATTGAGGCTTCTTCCTTCCATTCAAGTGAACTCTGCTTGCAAACTTTGGTTTGGACCATTCTTTACCAGGAAATCTGTCTTTAGTTATCTCGAAATCCTACAATGGTGCTGATAGGCGTCAAAGTAACTTTAGATTACATACACCTGAGTACAGTATCTGAGCGATTAAATCAAATAGGTTTCTGAGGAATTCTGTGGAGAACATTTGTTGCGTCTCATAAATATTATTTGTAGCAAATACCATCAGATCGATGAAGTCAGCAAAAAACGCTTTAAAAATTATTGAAAAGGGTAAAAAGTTACTTAGTAGAAATCTACAAAAAATGCACAAAAAAGGTCATATGAAAATGGGTCATTTGCTTTTGTCGTAACAAAGTTAATGTCTATACTAAAAGGCATTGTTCTAAAGTGAAAAGAAAAAAGATGACGTATCATTAAACTCTGCCCCCTATTTATCACCCATCACTTAGTTCTCTGCAGTGCCATTTGATAGTGAATGAAGATATTACTCGGGTGATAAAGAATTTTTAGAATTTCTGAGGCAGGTTCTTTGACATTCCATAGAACTGTAACATGAATGAATACACTATCTACTTCTCTTCCAAAGGAAGATATACAAAGGATTTTCTTTTTAATTCAAACACTAAAAACTAATTAGAATGAAATTTTCAGATTACCCTATATTTCGCTTTGATTTTTAAGAAAAAGTAATACTATTTTTGCATGATATTTCAGTAACCCATTAATAACATCTAGACAGTTACAAGAAAAAATGATGGGGCGCACAGCTGTGACAATGGCTAATATTAAACGTCATATTGCCAATGGTGGTACTGAAAGTGATTGGGTCATTGCTGGAGTGGTTGTGCAGAAGTCTCCCATTAGAACATCACAAAAAGTAAGAACTACAGTGTAAAAATAAAAATTAAATAGTAAGTGCACCTGACAATGATTATTTTATTTAGAAATGTAGTGTTGATTGCTTTGTGTTATTTAAGGGTTCACAGTACTGTGTGTGGAAAATCAGCGACCTGAAAGGAGACTTAAAAACTGTATCAGTTTTTTTCTTTCGAAGTTCTCATAAAAATTTATGGAAAACTGCAATAGGTACCGTGGTTGGTATTCTCAACCCTCGTGTTATGGAAGACAGGTATTAAGTTTATATAAAAGTTATTTTATTATATATATATACTTGTGAAGTAGTGTATGACAATACTTATATATATATATATATATATATATATATATATATATATATATATATATATATATATATATATATATATATATATATATATATTGTTTTAGAGCAAGGTACAAAGCTTACAGTTGTTTGCAACTTAATTATTCTAAGACATCTTCTTATAATTTGTAATTGGACAATTATTAAGTGAGACTGTTGGATCAAATTTGATAACTTATAGAGTAATGTAATAAAGTATTATGATATAAACACCTTACAATATTTTTTCCACTTCGTAAAAATTCCAAAGACCTAAAATTATTATTTAAATTTGAAGTGACCTGTGTTGTAGATAGTAAGCCAAGGATTAGTTTGAATATTACTTACATTATGAAATATATTATTGTTAATGGTGAGTGAGGGACTTTTAGAACACTTGAATAACTTATTTCGGCATTATCATCCAGTTTTGTAAAGTGTGACTGGGAATTAAAATAGTCTATATATAGTCTTAGTCTATATATCAATTCTTAGTCTATCAATTTCTTTATTCTGAAATCTTTGCTCTATGTATTACCAGGTCATAATTTGCTGGATTTGATTAGTTTTTTGGAATTAAATGCCGTGTGAAAGTAATTTAATTATTTTATCCCCTTTGAGGCTTTTCCTGTAGAGCCTTGGGCATGAGTTGTATTTATAAATTCTGTTTTGAGATTTAACATTGAATGATGTATGGTTAAGTATTGTGTTGTGAAGTAGTGTATGTACAATGCATGTTAAATAATATCCTTCTTCCTTTGCAGTAAAGACAATGATGAAGCCACAATTTCTGTTGATAATGCACAGAAAGTCATGATTATGGGAATTTCTAAAGATTATGGAATATGCAAAGCAAAGTAAGCTTTTATGACCTTTGATTTTCTTGCATTATTGAAGAGTGCATTGTTAATGTTTATTTTTTTACTTCAGGAAGAAGAATGGTGAACCCTGTTCTGCATTTGTGAATATAAATAAATGTTCATTTTGCATATATCACGTTCAGCAAGAATACAAAAAGTGCTCTCGACGTTCAGATTTGCAATCCACTGGTTTGGGGAATGGCCTCACTGCTTTGAGAAATAAAGTATTGGGCAAAAATGAGGTACAAAAATGTTATTACAATAATGCTTAGAAAATGACATAAATTATGATCTATTTTTTGACTAAATGATTGTGAGATAGATTGATTTGCCTCAATCAGATTTGTATGAATGATGGCATCGTCAAGTAATTTTAAAAACATTGTTTTCTTTTGACCACCCCTTCTCCATTTTTGTTTAGTATTAATATAGTAAAATACCAGTATTACGAAATTGTGCGGACCTCAATAATTATATTGTTGCAATGAAATTTTGAAGAAATACATACTACTTCCAAGATCTAAATTATTTCAATATGAATTTACAAATGTAGTGTAATATATTTATTAGGCGACAAGAATATGAAATAATAATTGTGAGAGGTTTCTTGTAATTTTTCACCCAATTTTTAATTCAAATTTTTCAAATTGGATTTGATAACCAATTTTTTGAGAATGTCTGCAGTTTTTAATGATTGAAAAGCATACAATATGATCAAAATACAAATGGAACGAGAACTCAATGGAATGTAATTTAAATAACATTAAAATGTATACGTACAACTTAGTTTACTCTTAGGTACTCAGGAAACAAATAGGTTTTTACCTTGAGATACGTGGTCTAATGTTTGCACTTTATTTTGGTGTACTTGCTATATACATTATGAGTTACATTTATAAAATGTGCAAATATTGCACAGTTGCAAGAGATTTGTGTAAGCTCCTTGTTCAGCATATTCACAGTTACTTATATTTAATGTGCTAATGGAATGGTGCAAGCACACGAGAGGAGTCAATGTGAAACTTTGTATAAATTTCTTTCTATTTTACTGACAAAAGTATAATTTCAAATTTTCAGGTTTTTTATGCAGGTCAAAGTTTTATGGCAACTCCTATTCCTGCAACTGTCAATAGGAAGCAGTTTGCAAGGGACAAACAGAAACTTGATTCTTTGTTTCAATCGAAATTATGCTTTTCGAGGGGGCAAGACATCCCTAGTAATCCAAATCTAAATGCCAATGCCATTATAAGGGGAAAACAACAGCAAAAGTCATTCTCTCAAAAGCTGCAGGACAGAGAAGTGCTGAACTCTCTTCAAAAAGGACGGTAAGAATGTTTTAACTTCTTTGAATACTGCTAATTTTGAAAGTTTGATTAATATACATAGTTCAACAAGCTGTTCTAAAAAAGTAATTTTTATCTTCCCGATTTTATTCACCATACACCACTGTTTAAGTTGGTAGTATACTATGGCAATACTTCCTCAACTACTCGTGTTTGAGGTACAAAAGATTAAGAAATTAGTAATGTAATGAAAGCTACCATAAACAACCTAACAAAACCTCATTTGAAGGAACTACCTAAGTAGATAACTTCTGTTGTTTTCCTTGGGAAGTTGTGATGTTTTAGGTATCAGCTCTGTATAACAGTTCGAACAGTCAAGCCAACCATATCCTACAAAATCCAAATAATTACTAATAAATACTAATTCGTTATTAATGTGTTTATTAATAACAATTATTATTAATGTTTTTATACAATTAAAGATTTTACAATGAGAAAAATCCTTAAAGATATAGTATAGAGTTGATAATCATGAAATGGGGAAGTAACTGCTCATACCCGGAAGCCCATAAAAAATTGCAATATACAGCTACGATGGAATAGAAGCATTTGCAATTGAGTAAGGAGGGAGTTCATTTTTGTGGAATAATAATTGCCATGTGCTTCACCTCTCAGGAAGGCAACATTTGCAATATACTCTATCCATTAATCCAAATGTTTTTATTTATAAATAATTTCTTCAGTAATAATTACAGGCGAGTCCGGTTATAGTGAACTTAAGTCACTGGTCCCATTTTACTTACATAAAAATAAGCATAAGAAATTTCGGTTATAGTGCACCTGAACCTCAGCTGTAGTGTACATAAGAAATAAGTCCTGGAAATTAATTGGAACTCTTGTGTTATTAGGCGAGTACAAGGGTCTTCAGAGAGCGGGATAGTGTTCCAATTGTGCAAGAGGCATTGAAAGGTGCCAAGACTGCATTATTATACTTAGAGACAGGGGACAATGCAGAATCAAGTATGGAGAGAGCATGATCTTTGGAGAAGGATCTAATGAAAAACGTACGAAACTAACAATAATTGATTTTATGTACAAATAAAGATATTGAAATTTTAAGTTTGTGTTGTTAATGAATTTTGCTCTATATTAATAAAATCAATTCTTGTGGAGAAATGTCATTTAATTTTGACATCATCGGATGTAGTGAACCAAACATGTTAGTCCCCAGAAGTTCATTATAACCGGAGTCGGCTGTATATAACAATACTAATGATAATAATGTAATATTTTTAGGGTCATGGACAAACCTGAAATTCCACCTGAATCCACCTTGCAAAGCACTGAAAATACAAAATTTGATTTTAAATCTCAACCAAAATTGAGTGCAAGTGCTGAAGTTGATTTATCATTACCTGTGAATAAATTCCTTGTGACCAAAGCAAAGGTAATTATTTCTCATTGATGTACTGAAGAAGTGATATCTGTAGTAGAAGATAAGTGTAGATTTAATGCAGCTTTGGTGTAGCTTGCAGATTTGAGGTAGTGCCTTCCAAGATTTTGAATATCCCATTTTAGACAGTTTATCGTAATAAAACATAGTAATATGACAGGTTTATATTGATTATACGAAGGTGATCCAGAAAGTAAATTCAAAATAAGAAAGAAAGTTCAAAATAAAAAAAACAGCCAAATGAACAAAAGAAATTTTATTATATAGTGCATTTGAAAGAGTCAATCTACATAATTGCCACTTAAATTGAGACACTTCTGATAACAATGCACAAGCTTTTCTATTCTATGTACAAATCTGCCACCTTAAATTAGGGGTCGTCCATAAATTACATAACGCTAAAGGGGGAAGGAGGGCGTCTGAGGCAGCACTATGCTGCGTTACACAGAGATAGGAAGCATGTTACAAGGGGGAGGGGTATTGAAAGTACTCGAAATTTGCGTTACATATTATATATAAACACACAGTGAAACCCCTATTTAACGTTCCCTGATCTTACGTTTTCCTGGAATTTACATCGTAAATGAGTGGTCCTGGCAAAAGATCCATATAAGTAATGTACAATTTTCCTGGACTTCGTTTTTCTTGATCTTGCATCTGATTTGTGAAGTCCTACTGGGTAGTAAAACCCCAATTTTAAGATTTTTGCACATCAGATTTCAAATTTAGTCAAACGTTCTGAAAGAAAAGGCGGCACTTTCAGGAAGGGTGGTGGGGATACATATAAATGTTACGTGTTTTGCTATTTAAAAATCGGGTATATTTTGGTGAATGTTCTGAATTGGTTAGCTGAATAATTTTCCAGGACTAAGCCCACATGTTTCGTTTAGTGTGTTTGTTGAGTTAAGTTTGTCGTCAGTGAAGCTCAGTTGCTGGTTTTTACTTTTTTGTTTCTGCTTATGCAGTAGAGAGAAAATTATGTAATGCTGTGGGAAAAGAGCTGCGATTTTTCGGCAGAAAAACTTGCCGGGTAAGCATATTATTTATAAGCAATTTTAATCTCAGATCCGCATTATTTTAAAACATCTTCGCAAATTGTTGTGGAGATGGTCAATAAATTTTGGTTCTAGATTTTAAATATTATTGCAAAATATTGTAGTATTTGTCTTTAATTA
>JAHLJT010009436.1:70745017-70940017 GCA_031308135.1 Acheta domesticus | reverse complement strand
ATGAAGAAATAGAAAGAGATATGACTCTACTAGGTTTGTGTGTTTGAGTAGGTTTGCTGTTTCTGTTTCATGTATTAAAGATTTCACTAATGCAAACATGTGATTGGTCAACTTGAAAATTTATGATTTTAGGAGCTACAGCTATAGAAGATAAATTACAAGATGGAGTACCTCAAACAATAGCAAACCTTGCTCTAGCAGGAATTAAAATATGGGTGTTGACAGGAGACAAACAAGGTGTGAGGATTGAAAATGTAGGTTCTGTGGGAAATGTTCCTTTGGAAGTGCATTATTAACTTATGTTTGTTTGAACTGCAGAGACTGCTATAAACATAGGCTACTCTTGCCAACTTCTCACCGATGAAATGATCGATATTTTTATCATCGACGCCAGCACTTTTGAAGAGGTGGAGAGCCAGCTGGTAAAATATCGTGAATCTATTCGCAGTGTGTCCAATCACCAAGTGCCAACTGCGGTCAGCATTGTCACTTTCAGGTGGGATCAGCACAGGTAGTGTGAGCAAAGAACACAGAGGCAGAGAGAAATAGGAAATCTAAGGACATCTAATTGAATTTTGTATTGGGTGAAGGTAAAATGAATATTTTGAAGTGGAAACCATTATTGGAAACCACTATTGGAAACAAAATTATTTTCCAAATGCCTAATGAACATATTTAATCTTCATGTTTTCTCACGTACAATAATCATTTAATGAATTTGAAGGGGCATTGAGAAAGACAGTGAATGTTTGTGATTGTATGAGGAGAATAAAAATAAATTTTAATGTAAAACATTACTACAAAAGATAAGGCTTTTGTCAAGCTGTCAAACAAGACAGTGAATGCTTTGGAACCACAATGTCCTGGAAATGAAAATTCTCTCTTATTGCAGCCTTTGCTTCACAAGGGCAGAGGATAGGTCTCTTGGAGGCATTGGAATGAACATTCACATGACTCAATTGGTGTGAAGGCAGGTTGTAGAAAACTTCTCCATCCAAATTTATCTCATTGTTGATATGGAAAAGGCAGTCTAAAAATTATGGAATGGTCAACAACTGTTTGTGCAGAGTTTCACTGTGTAATAATGCATTAATAGTTTGTTGATTTGTAGGGATTTCAGCAACAAAGGTTTCTGATAATGAAAGATTGTCAGAAGAATTTATGAGAGGATCATTTCATAATCATTGATGTTTTAAGAGCTTTGTCCAATCTGAATTTTGTATCTTGTTGAAAATTATGACACCATTATTAAAGAGTAGCATTGATTTGCAGGTGTTATTCACATTTGCCATTGTATTAGGTAAATTTCATTGGGCACTATCTCAATCTATTCATGACGACATCAGACTTGTGAAGAACACAATTTCTTGTTGTGTCTTGTTGAAATTGTGTTTTCAGGAATCATTTTTTATTTGAGTGATGACATTACAATAGGTGATGATTATTGTTAATATTCCCAGAATCATGGGGGAAATGCAAACAAATCTTGGGCTTCACAAATCTTATATTTCTTGTTCATATTTCCCTGTCTCTCCCCCTCTCCCTCTCTCTCACTCCCTCTCCCTCACTCCCTCTCTCCCCCTCTCCCCTTCCCTCTCTTTCTCCCCCTCTCCCTCCTCTCTCCACTCTCCCTCCCTCCTCTCTCCCCCTCTCCTTCCCCTCTCTCCACCACTCTCCCTCTCTCCCCCTCTCCCCCTCTCCCCCTCTCTCTCCTACCTCTCCCTCTCTCTCTCTCCCCCTCTCTCTTTCCCTCCTTCTCTCTCTTTTTTCCCCTCCAGAGATACAGTAAATCATCAGTAATGACTCTGGATGCAACATTGAATTTAATAAAATTTGGTTTATTATTTTAAGATATTCTTGTGCGTTGCTTCTTCATTATTTTTTCGCAAAAAAATAATTTTGGGTGTCCCAAAAGGGAAATTAAAAAATGGGGCTGGAAATGCCCATTGTGACAATGTCAGAGCTAGAATCCCTGATGTACGTAAGAAGTTGAAAGGTCATTGGAGTGTGTTTTTGCGTGATCATGGATACAAACTATCTTCACCCATTACATCTCGAATTCATTGTACTGCATGTCACATATGTAGGGCAGCATTTGTATGCTACTTTATACCAAATTGTTGTAATGTTGCTAAATTACACTATTGGTGCTCCAAACCTCCAACCCTTGATTATATAACAATTTTTTCTATATAAATATTCTTACCATAAGAGAAACCATTAATCTTCACTGCATATGACCTGGCAATGTTGGTGTGGACCAATGGTGGGTCCAAACTATCTTAGTGCGAGTTGTGCTTAAATGCTTGAACCCTTCTTGCTTGAATATGATGGGTATGATGCCATTGCATAATGAATCTTCTGTCTGTGTCAGTTTGCATTTCGGTTTTAGCACTAATACCCATTGGGAGATTCAGAGGCACGGTTTGGAGGATAGAAATGTTCATTTTGAAACTAAAGCTTTTTAAGTATAAAAATTTGTTTTTCATAGCTTACATTTTAATGTAAAAAAAATCTTTGATAATGTCATGCTTTCTTTTTAGCTAAAATACAGATTAAATGTAAGATTGTGAGAGTTTCAGGCTTAACTATAGTGATACTTCCGGAAACAAAAGTATTACCTACATACTGATCCCTGAAGCAAGAGCTGTAAAATGACCACAACTGTTCTTGAAAGAGGACATTGAGGTCTTTCACTTACAACATCATTTCTCTTCTTTATCATTTAATACATTTAAACATCATGTAAAAATTGAAAATATGATTTGAGGGTTTCAAATGACTGCTAATTTTTAAAATAAATGAAAAGGTGCAGTTTGATCGTGTTCATATGAACAAAAGGCTAAATAGGTGCTGTGTAAATACAGTAAAAGTGCACCTTTGCTATTTTAGTATTTCATGACCACAATCACCATGCAACATCCCAATGCAAATTTCCAAGTTGCATCTCTACCTCTGCTTTGTAAAATTGAAAGGTTATAATGTCCCTTGTAACCTGTCTTTAAGATGCTGGGTACATTTCTCTCTGGCCGTTATTCATTATTTGGTGTAGTTTTAATTGATCATTGAAAATTCATTTCGTATTTAATCCTTTATATTTTATTTTTTGTTCAGTGAATCCGAGTACCAACGTGGTCAGAGCATCGATGATTCAGAAAATGGAAGCACATTTGCTCTTGTGATTAATGGACATTCTTTGGTGCATGCTTTGCACCCTCAACTGGAGAAGTTGTTTTTAGATGTTGCAAGTCAATGTGAGTATATTTTTTTAAAATTTGTATTGGTTTCAAAACATTTATATTATACCTTTAAAACTTCTTGGAAATGTGAACAGATAATCTTTCTTCTGTGTTATTTGTGTATTAATGATATTTTTTGTAGGTAAATCCGTCATCTGTTGCCGAGTGACTCCTCTTCAAAAGGCAATGGTAGTTGAATTAATTAAGAAAAATAAAAAAGCAAGAACATTAGCAATTGGTGATGGAGCCAATGATGTATCAATGATCAAAGGTAAGTGAAGTTAAGATATGAGTAGTTTTATTAGTAACAGTCATAACGTTAAAGGAAACTCTCTTCTTAAATTTGGTAGTGGTACCTGATAGTGATATAAGTTGAGGCTGCCTGTTTGAGATTTTAGTCTCCTCCCTCAAAAGCACTTCTTTTTCTGAATCTGTTTAGACTAGATATAAAGAGTACATTAATTGTCCAACATTGTTAAACTAAACATTGCAAACAGAAACAATTGTATACCTGGCAGTCTGTCAACCCAGCGTACAGGGGGCCTAGATGAAGAGAAACCATGTAAAGGACAATGAAAGTAGGTTTTGAAAAGTGGAATGTGACAAATTGCTGTATCATGATTGCTTCTAAGAAACTACTCGAAGAAAGTTCTCGAATATTCAGCATGGAAAGTTTGCATCTTTGCATATTTAATCAAGTAGGCTACAACACTCCCACTTGAAGACGTGATGTCAAAATAATATCACATTGGACTCATTTTGGGTAAACAGGAAGTTGAGCAATTTCATTGATCTGGAAAAATTTGGAAGTTAAGAAGAATCATTATAAATTTGGGAAATGTTTTTGAATTGATCAAACTGGAAAATATTCCCTAAGTAACACCATTTTGGAGATAATTTTTATTTTTTAAGAAAAAATTGTTACTTTTTAAAATGTTTCTATCTGTGAATGAAAACATTCAAGACTCTTGCTCACTTTTCAAGTAGTTCATTTAAAACTTATCAGGGTTGGGAAAAAAACGGTAATTTATTGAAAAAGAAACAGTAGATTTTATTGAAGAATATTATTTTATAAATTTAAGAGTGTATAAAATACTGATTTTCATCATTTGAACAGTCAAAGTGAAGTACATTCAGTACTACCAAATGGTATATGTACATGGTGCTGTCAAGGATTAACCCTTGCCTCCCCTCCAGTTTTCAGATTTGTCAAATTCTTATAATCTTTTCTAGCAACCTAAATTTTCATTATTAATATTATTATTATTATTATTATTATTATTATTATTATTATTATTATTATTATGTTTGGGTTATAAAGTAACAAATGCATACCATGTAGAAAAGTTACGAAACAAGAGTGCTTTTTAATCTTAGATTATTTTGATTGTTGTGATGAAATTGGAATCGTCAATACCAGCCAATGAAGCTGGTATTTTATCGTTAGTTTATTTTGTACTAGTTTGTTTTTTGTCCTTGTTTGTATGAATTTGTTTAGTGAAGTTTGAGTTTTAATAAATATTTTTATACATAAAATTAAAATATTTAATGTCATTTGAAATAATTCTAAAAAACCATTAAAACTTTTAAATTCTTTTTTAATTTGGTTAAAAATCTTAGTATTTTTGGGGCTGGGGAAAATTTAACCAGTCCTGAAACCCAACCAGCTCAAAGACAACAGCATTTGGGTTACTCTTATCAAAATCAGAAACACAACGTGCAATGTGGAATGCTGTGGATTACCTGAAAATGCCTATTGCAAGTTCTCAACTGTGTGCTTGAATGCTATTATCAAGACAGGTTTTCTGTTTGTTTGTTTTTTCTTTCTATTATGTATTTTCGCAGCAAAATCTGACAGCCGACAAATTATTTGCAAGCTTGCTTTGACATTTTCTTCAAATAGTGTGAAATACTCTCCAAATCTTTCAGTGAAAAAAATTCCTGGGAAAGTAGGAAAAGTCAGGGAAATTTGTTTCCCGGAAATGAGTGGGCACCCTGAAGGAACAACAATTGATTGAACTTTAGAACCTAAATTTTGTTTCTTATTAGTCAATGTGGCTTTCCTTGGAAAACTATCCCTGTCCTGGAGAGTTGGGAAAGAAAATGTTTTTCATTGAAACACACTCTGATTTCTTGAGCTCTATTCCGTTAAGTGATACACACAAAAAATTCCTAAAAATTTGACAAAAAATGTTTTTATGTTTATAGATGTTTTTGTTTTATTCTTTACGTTTTTAGATCTCACTGTCTTACTACTGTTTTATTTATACTGAGAAAATTGAAAGGAATATAAATAAAAATATTTTGAATTAGTAAAAGGTACTCAAGTCTTGCTTTTATTGAAAAACTAGCTTAAGAAATCTGTCATTTATTTATCACAATCATTTAATAGATAACTATCCTTAAAGGCTTTGCCTGGGTGCTTTATGCTAACACTAATGACTGCACTTTCTTCACATTTTTAGGTTGAAAAACAAAGTACAGTATAATCAAATTAATTTTTTTTTGGTAGATGTTGTAGTTTAATCTGTTAATATCAAACTAAAGTGCCCTGCTTTACTCTGGTATTCTTTTTTCACAATCTATTGGACAGGAATTTTATCTATTCTTTCTCTGTTTGCTCACTTTTGTCTATTCCAGTGCTTTCTTTCCCCACTTGGCTTTTTTCACCAGTGCCCTCCCCTGCCCCCCCTCCAAATCCCTGGTGTACTTCACTCACTTTCTAAAGTAATGAAGAAATGGTACCAAAAGAAAAATAAAATACCTTTAGTAATAACATACAAACATCATTTCATTTTGCGACAGTCAAAAAATATGTTTATCATCAAAAAAGTCTTTATTATTCATAAACAACATTTTTCATGTTGGTTACAAACATCTTCAATTGTGTACATTTAATAAAAATAATGTACCTGTTTACATTTGAAAATAATAAACAACAAACAAAATGTTGAAGAGATGTGAAGTTATTGAGTTAAAAATATCCAAAATAAAAATTCGAAGAAAACAGAATGGAAATTATTAAAAATCTTAAGAGGTACAATTACGATCATTAAGGTATATTATACCGCAAACATGCAAAAATTTTAAATATTGTTTAATTTTTTTTTGTATTTACTGAATAAATATGTCTACAATGAAAAAAAATACTATAAAAATCCGAAAATTTTTTTGAAAATTTTTTGGGCGAGATCACAGAATTTTTTGTACAGAAATAGGCCTTGAACAGCAACATCACAACTTTAGAACTACTAATTCTATTACTTTAATTCTTTCTGTGTGTGATAACAGATGACTACTACTAGGGCCTGAACCAAAATAATATTTTTACCATTAGTATTTACATGATTAAAACATTTTTTTGTATCAGAAAGTTAAAAAATTAAAAAAATAAAATTTTTAAAATTAAATTTTCTCAATGAAATAATTGGTTCAAATGTTTAGTTTTGGTTCATGCACTAACTACATATTTCTCAATTATAACAAAAAAAGAGTCAAGAGGGTTATCATACATAGAACTGGAGATATGATGTTTCAGGTTTCCAAAGAGAGCAAAAAAAAGTCAACTTTCAGGGAAATGCCTTTAATGTTTGTAATGCTATAGAAAGGTTACAGGTTATGTCATATTTTTTATGTCTGTATCTTCTTTTAGTTTCTACATTCTTATGAAATATCTTCTTGTATTCTTATTTTCTGGTGTTGTCTGTTTTGGCTTTTTTTGGAGGGGAAGAACCACACCCCCTTTCAAAGAGGGGGCATGGTTCCCCTGACACACATCTAAAAAAACTATTAAAATAAAAACAAAATGAAAAATAATAGAATAAAATGGGTTTCGCTGTATTAAAGAGAATGTATCAAAGGTTTTGATTCTGTTAAAAGTCAAAAAAATTATTTTTTCGATTTTCCCCTATTTTTGGGTATAATATACCTTAAGAGATCATAAGTGTGCCAGTAGCCAAACTTCTTCACCAATCTCTGTGAAGTCACAGAAGTTACGCAGCTTGAGACACCATGAGCCCCTAGGTGGGTGACCATCTGGGAAACCCTGATGCCAACAGTTCTGAGTCCCTGGCCCATAGGGATAAAAGACACTGATTTACGACTTGACATATGACTGACATTGTTCAAAGGAGAATTACTCCACATTCAATGGCAAAAAGAGGTTGGAATGGAAAGGCCAGGATAGTGGCTACAAAAAAAAGTGTAAAAAGAAGGGAGGAAAAAATAATGCTTTTACATCAGAAACATCAGAAGCAATACCTTGAAACTGGTAATTGTAGTAGTGAAAACTAAAAAAAAAATTGTTAACTGAATTTTTCTATAAATATTGTGTTGTAAACTTTCTGAATAATTTGTGGTTTTTGAGAAAATGTTCATTCACGAGTGTGAGGAAAGCTTTATCCCTGAACAATCTTTAGAGCATTGTAGTCACTGCAAAGAGAAGATAGTTATGTATATATTAAGTACATGAAAGGATTGTGTTTTGTGTGATCTACGTTAAGGATTTTTGAGGAAAATCATGATTGTGCAAGAGTGCTTCTATTATGAGTTGTTTTATCTCTACTGTTCTTGTTTATTAATAAAAAACAGTCTTCATTCACCTTCATTGTGCAAAAATGTCTTTTTTTGTATAGGATGTTACATTTCTCAGATGTCATTACAAAAGACTAGCTTCACATATGCGTTAGGGTCTTTAAAATCCCTTATTTTTGCATGAAACTAGAAAAAGTTGCAATTCAGGGTGAAGCAGTTAAGTCCATTTTCCTTATTAATATGTCAGGTATATGTGCTCTACTTTGAGCAGTTTAGATTCTTTGCTGAACTCTGAAATGAGAGATGGATGAAGTATCAGTGAGATCTTTCAATAGAATTGTAATAATTTACTTGGCTTCCACAAATCTACTAGAAAGTCTGTTGTAGCATGGCTGTAATGAATAATTTTCCCATTCCATTTGTGTGTGAGTAACATTGAGTGTGTTTGTTGTTTGTGTTGCAGCTGCGCACATTGGAGTTGGAGTGAGTGGCCAGGAGGGGATGCAGGCTGTCTTGGCCTCAGACTATTCAATAGCTCAGTTTCGCTTTCTGGAACGACTCCTCCTTGTACATGGGCGTTGGTCATATTATCGCATGTGCAAGTTCCTCAGATACTTCTTTTACAAAAATTTTGCTTTTACTCTTTGCCATTTTTGGTTTGCCTTCTTTTGTGGATTTAGTGCTCAGGTAAGGGTTTTTTTTTCATTTGTTGTTATTACAATACTCTGTCTACATAAGCATATTTCAGAAAGAAAAAGTGGGGAGAGAATATCAAATAATCATGAAACATATGTACTTGAGCAAAGCATTTGGTAACCATTAGAATCATGAATTGCTTTTAGTGGATTGAAATTCATTAATCATTGTTCTTTCTACTCTGAAATTAATATTAATGGAATTAAATTAGATTAAACTGATTGTAATAAATATTAATGGTAACACAAGTTTCAGTAGAGGCCCCAGTGTAGAGCTGCATGTATTATTGGAAAGAAAACATCAATTGCCATGCTGAAGTATTACTCCTATACAATGCTATGATACTTCTTGTTTCTCACTTAATATTCTGGAAAACTGCTTTTTCATGTAAGAATAGTATCCTTTCTGATTTCATCAATATTAAAGCAAAAAAAAACAGTGAAATGAATGGAACTTGTAAGAGCACCATGGTGTTTGCCAGGGTTGGGTTTGCATAGCTTCAGGGATGTCATGCAGGTCAATTAAAATGACGATGCTATTTCTCTTATTGTTAATGTAGATGTAGAATAATCCTCCTCAAATATATCTTGAGAATTTTGTAATCCTTACATTGTGCTAATTGAATTGTGCTTTGTCATGCTTCTGGTGTTTTTAGTTCATTCACAATAATTTAGTCTAAGAGTTAAGATTCAAGGCAACTCCTTGCATGTGATATATTTCTAATTCTTCTTCCTTTTTTGCAGACTGTGTTTGATCCCTTTTTCATCTCAGTGTACAATTTGTTCTACACGTCTTGCCCTGTCTTAGCACTTGGTATATTTGACCAAGATGTAAATGATCGGTATAGTATTATGTATCCAAGATTGTATTCTCCTGGTCATTTTGATCTGCTTTTCAACAAAAAGGAATTTCTGAGGAGTGCTCTGCATGGATTTTTCACATCCTGTGTATTATTTCTCATTCCATATGGTAAGTCCTAAAACTCTCTTAAAATAAATATAATTGAATAAATGTAATAGTAAATATAAAGGGTTTAAAAAAAAACAACTCGTGTTGGAAAGCAGAAAATTTGTTCTGTGAACAGCTTTTGGAAGATTTGTTTAATAACTCAAGACTTTTCTATTAAAAAAATTTTTTGAAAGGAAAATATTGAGCCCAAAGAGAGATAGAATTGTTTTAGAAATGTAGGTTTGCTTCCAAATTCTGAAATTGCTTATATTTGACATTTGCTAATATGCTGTTGACATGGATTTCATTCCCCATGGAGGTATTCCATTATCAGTGCTAAGTTTTTTGTAGCGAACAAAGTGATTTTGACTCAGTAAATTAATCTTGGATTCTTTTGATTAAGCATAATAGATCATTAAAACTGATGTTTATTAAATAAAGGTTTCAATGAATTCTTCTATACCTTATTTTTTACTTTTCTCACCTATTGTTTACACAGTATAGAGAAAGTATTGTAAAGCTGCAAGAAAAAACAGAGATTTTTCAACAGAAAAACTCTTAATTCTTGGCATTGGTAATGGAAAGGTGGATAAATCTTGTTCCTAGATGAAATAAATTACTTCTTCTAACATGTTGTGTAGTAGTCAGAATCCACATTCAATGGGTCCTTTGTACCAAAAAATTGATTGACAGCAAAACACTGACCACCTGTGGTCAATGCCAGCAGCTAAACCACAAGCAGAATTTTCACCAAAACTGATACTTCCTAATTAATCTGACTGATGCTGCAGCCCCTTGAATGTGAACCAATATTTTAATTTTTGGGGGTACTTAAGTGTTACTTTCAAATACTTGTATCATATATTACCTTTAACTATTCCTATACTAGTGTCTAAATCATGGGGCATACCCTTTACCACCACATATTCAGTCTTTTGTACATTAATTTCCATTCCCCATTTTCCATTTCTTCTACTAATTTTCTAAACATATAAGTTACATAATCTTCACCCTCAGCCATAATCACTTGGTTGTCTGCAAATAGTAGTTTACACTATTTCATTACCTATTTTCACATCCGTACTTCTATGATTTGTTTTCCATTTTTTTAGGGCTTTATTAATGCATATCTTAAACAGGATTGGAGATATACAACAACCTTGCCATAATCCTTTATTTACTGGGGTCTGTCTGATAGACACTTTACTTGCCTTCTGTTATCTTTATGAAGTTTGACTGCATTTATGTATGTTGTTGCTATTCCTTTTTCTTCCATTGCTCCCCCTATTTCTTTTACATACATACTTTTACATACATTATCATAAGCCTACTTGAGATCGATGAAAATTATGTGAAGTTTTCTTCCTTGCTCAATTGTTTTTTTCTATCAGTTGTTTAAGACAGAAAATATTGTCAATACAGAATCTTCCTGGTCTAAAAACACTTTGCTCTTCTAAGACTGACATTTGCATTTCAATTCTATTATTTAGCACACATCTGTACAATCTAACCAAAAATGAAGTCATACTTATCCCTCTATAATTATTACAATATTTTTTACTGCCTTTTTTTGTAAATTGAATTTATTTAAGTTAATTTCCATATTTCTGGTATTTTACCTCCTTATAAGATGTCATTGAATATTTTTGCAATTAATTCCAAACCTACAATAACATGATTAACAAGCTCTATGGATATACCTCCAGGCCCTGGTGCTTTATTATTTTTCATGTTTCTGACACCTTTTTTTACCTCTTCCAAAATCACCTCTGGTGTGATCGAATTTACCTACAATGGTTCATAATCTGTTCCCTGAAATTTAGTTCTATTTTCTGTCAAAAGTTTTTCATAGAATTTTCACCATTTTTTTCGATACGGATTTGGGTCTATTAAATGCCATTCTTGGGTAGTATTTAATTTCATGGAATGTAATATTTCCCATGACACTCTGGATTTGGTGTTACCAAATGCACTTGTCTAATCTATTACATTTTTGTTCCCAGAATACATTTTTTGCCTTCTTCACTTCTTTCTTGACCAATTACTTCATTTTGTTATATTTACTTCTGTCTCATTAGAAGAATTAAAACATATCATTGAGATATTTGGCAATATTGGTAATTAAAGATGAGATATGCCCTTTTTAAGAAATGACCAATTGAAAACGCAGAATATGAAGCTCTTTTTCACTTATAATTTTTGAGTTTTGAGATACTTCATAGGAAATTATTTGAAGCAATTGTACTTACAAATGTGGTAATGTACCAGAAATGTTCCTAATGTAAAAATTGGCGAGAGAGATTTCAAAAAATTAAATTTTTGTAATTTTGGAAAACCAAAAGAATACATCAAAGTGCCTTTAAATTGTGCTTTTAGTGCATTTAGTACTATCTGTACAAAAAATGTAAAGAAGCTAGTAGTGCTACACCAGTTTTTCACTAAATTTCTGTAGTTGTTGTGTACTAGGTGTTGATTGTTTGAATGTCCATTTTCCAGGCACTTACAAAGATGGAGTGTCTCCCAAAGGCCATGTTCTCTCAGACCACATGCTGCTTGGAAGTGTGGTGGCAACTATCTTAGTAATAGTTGTGACTGCTCAGGTGAGTTAACTATGAGTAAACCATGCAACTGAAGGAAAGGATTAAGGGGAGTTGTCTTTATCATTTTAAATGATTGCATAATTTTTCTTTCTAGTTAATCCTTACAAATATTTTAATTATTACAAGATTCTGCCAAATAATTATTCTTGCCACAAAGTGAGCTTCGTTTTTTTTATATCTTATCAAAATTTTTAAAAAATCAGTACAATTCTAATATTTATTATTTACAAAAAGAAAATGGAAGTCATTATGGACACAAATTACTTGTCAAAATGAGAAGGAAAACTACAAAACTTTATTTTGTACCTCTCAGTGTAGCTGAAAGAAAGCTTAAACTTTCATAAGAGATTGAACTCTCACTATACTTGTTTTGTAGCACATTTGAAACATTCTTTGCTTTTCCACAGTTTCCTTTTTCTAAGCATTTATCTTTTAACTATTTTTCTTTCTTTTCATCATTTCATTTTCTTGCAATCCTTAAGCATTCTCAAAAATATTATTTTGGGTGAATATTTGTCCAGACATTCCTAATCTTCATCTGAGTGTTCATGAAGAAATTTTAAAATTCCTCTAGCTATAAGAGAGAGCAAAGAGGTTATGCAGATATTGAAAAAGAGTTATTTTACTTACAACAATGAGCAAGTAACTTGTTTTCATGCATTTCTTTATAAAAAGAGTAATTTTTAAGATTTATTTTATTAATTTCTTCATTAAAAGATTTTTCTTTCCCAAACATTTATTATCTAGACAACTGAAAACACCAAAACATTGCTTGCATAGGATTCTTAACTTTCTTAAATTGTATTTTTATGGGTGCAATTCATTGGATTGAATTTAATACTGATTAAATGCTGTGCCATCTTGAAAATTTTGAAATTAAGTTCTAGTGAACTTATTGCAGACATTAATCTCAAATTAAAGTAAGTAATCAACATAAACAAACTTGCACAAGTCTGTTAAATGTTTTTGTGCTTGAAATAACATGCACCAGTTATAATGCCATGCTCCAGAAATTATTTGTGCAATCAACTGAAGGCAGTAATAAATGGAAAATAATCGAACAAGTAAATAAATTTAATTTCCTGTGAAACATAATTGGACAAGAACATAAGAGGACTTGGAAAACAACAGCCAAAACTTCAAGAAAATGAATGGGACAACAAAAAATATTTGGAAACAATATAAAATCTGCGGCTAAGCACAGAATATTCAAAAAAACAAGCATTAATATGTGAATTGTATATCTGGACTACACCTACCTGGAATAACAAAATTAGTAGATAGATGTGAAGAAATCAGAATTAGTAGATAGAAATGAAGAAATCAGGAAAAGATTGAAGGAAAGGAACGTATGTGATTGAAGGAGTATGAAATAAACTGGTTGAAACAATTGGAAAGAATGGAAGAATACAGACTACCAAACCTAATGCTGAAATACCAAACTATGGGCAAAAGAGATCAAGGAAGACCAAAGAAGAGACTATAGGATGTCCTGGAATAACCACCAGGCCCTCTGCACAAGGGCACATGTAAACCCTCTGCCCATTCCCAGTAGATTCAGTCTAACAAACACAAAACATAATTTTATTGGCTGTGACATCTACACAGCTTTAGGCACAGGGGTGGATCTAGCTGATCGTTTTGGAGGGGGCCATCCTAGATTTTTGTTAAATAATAAACATTTGTTATTATATTGTATATTATTTTTGTAGTGTATATATTTATATATATAGTTATTATGTCTTACTATACAAAATTATTATTTTTTAATAATTACATAATTCTAATATAAATAAATATTTAAATTAATTTTGAAATAAATAAAAGAAGGTAACAAACAAAAACTCTTCCATCCTCCTGGATCCACTGCTGAGTAGGTGACATTGATGAAATATGAGAGAAAAAATGATAGACTGTTTAATGTATTTAAATTAACGTAGATGTAACTGAGGTGTACATTTGTTCATATGTGTCTGTATAGATAAATGCATTTCTTTCCAGTTGTTGAGTATCAATGCCTCTTCTGAAATAATGACTAAGGCTGCCATCAACAATTATATTTTAATATAGCAGCCACCTGGTAAAGAATCTATAAGCAAAAGTTGTCAAATCTCCAAATCACATTTTCACAACGGATGCTTTAATGACCTGAAAACTAAGATCTTAAGTGAAGCGGTTAGCTTAAAGACAAACTTCACAATCGTACATTATCATTTCGTGTAATGGCCTTTTTCAGTGAAAAACTGCAGGGGACACAAACTAGAAACTAGTTTTTTCTTTTGAACACTGGGGTTGTAAGCTAATAATGTGAAAAGCATCATCATTATGAACTTTTACCAGTTGGGTATTGGGTTTTGGAAATGTCATGTTGATTGAGTGTCTCGCTTTGATTTCAGATCGCTATGGACACCTCCTATTGGACTATGTTTAACCACGTGACAGTGTGGGGCTCGTTGACGTTTTACTTTGCCCTTCAGTTCTTTTACAATTTTGTTATTCATGGTGCTTATGTGGGTTCACTAAGTAAGGTAAGATTTACCTTGTTTTATAGATTTGATGAAGCAAATAATGAACTCGACTGTGGTTAAAATTAACTGTGGTTCATTTTGTGTATAGGCGATGAGTGAAGCCACCTTCTGGTTTACAACAGTGCTAACAGTCACAGTGCTAATGATCCCGGTGCTGGCCTGGCGGTTTTATTTTGTTGATGTGAAGCCAACTCTTTCTGATCGTGTGAGATTGAAACAAAGGCTGGCCCAACTCAGGTGAGTGAATTCCTCAGGAAGAGAGGGTAGGGAGGGAGAGAGGGTGAGAGGGAGGGGGGAGACAATTTGAAGAAATGTGGAAAATCCATAAGTCAGAATTTTATTGTTGAAGAATAATGTAACAGTTTTTTTTTTTTTTTTTTTTTTTGGTCAAAGAAATACATTTTCTTAAAAATGAAACCTAAAATTTAAAAAAACTGAAATGGATAAAATTGTCTTCAAATTACTCAAATTTTTTATAAATTTCACAAGTTTTACTTTGAGTAAAATTCTGTAATTGATCATTTAAAATCTGCACTTTTCTATTTTCATGTTCTCCTCACAGAGTTATATTTTGTAATTAATTCAAAACACTCAGATTCAAATTCAAATGAAGGTTATCATAAGCAGTTTAAATTGATTTATTTATTTGTTCATTCATTAATTTATATGGCATCATTCCATTTATAATACATCACATATGAAGTATACAAAGTTTGCTTTACGAAGAGCTGCACAACGAAAAATCAAAAATACACAGTTTAAAAATAATAGGGTTATGGGCAAGAACATGGTAACTGTGAATTGATGAATGATGAGAACAAATATGAAAAGTGTCTGAAAAGCCTGTTGTTCATTGAAATTTATGATCTTGGAATATATTTCGGGAGAGAATGATGCCAAGTGATTCCTAAAAGAGAGTTCTAAAAATAATCAGGTTTTGACATTGGTTGTTATTGTTGCAGTTTGTTCAAAAAACAGTTTCATGTGGGAGTGAGAAGTATAATATTACAAAGCAATTTTTATGAATGATTTATACAAAGAAAATACAACATAAGTTTAGCATTTAGTACATAAAATTAGTATTCTTCCACATCATTACATTTTGATTATAATGTGAATAAATCAAATAAATTGATAAGAGTTTGTAAGACATTTGTTCTGAGCATTTAATGGCATTGCCACTATTAAAATTTTATATATTACATTGGTGAGACGTGTTTTACTATATAGATCTCTACATATTGAAGGAAAATGTCCCTCTGTTAGTAGTATTTCTACAGTTTATTTGCAGTATGTTCTGTGTATTCTTTCAAAGTTATTCTTGGAAGATAATTTTTAACATTCAGTTCAATTCAACTCAGCAATATTCATTTCAGTTTTAAGTGGTTTAAAAGTAATCTAGCTTTAATTCCACAAGATATTTCATGGCACAAGATGATGCTCAAAACTTCCGTTGTTGAACAGTATCAGCTTGTACAAATCTAAATTATGAGACAAAAGGGGCAATTTCAAATTTGAAAATTTAAAATGGTGCTACGTAACCCACTACTTGGTAAATGCTCACATGTCAGAAAAGGATTAAGTATCTTACTTTCAGCTACATAAAAAATGTCATAAGTCAGTTCTTGTTCAAGAATTATTTTTAAATGTTGTCCTAAGGCTAGTATTAAAAGTAAGTTATCTGGAAGTTCTATTTGTGCAACTGAAACACACTTTATTTTCTCTATTTTTATCTCTTTATTAAATTTTTAGTTCCCATGTAAATACATATTTAGGTACATGTTATTCCGTATAAATCCTAGCCCTGATCATGCCTTCTAGAATTTAATTCCAAAATGGATAACATTTTTTCCTGAAAGATGTCTCTATAAAAATGTGGTAAAACATCAATTCACCTCTTTCAATTGTGACATTCCCCTGCTGCCATAAAAGCAAACCAGTGATTTTAATTTTAAAAAATTACATTTCAAGCCAACTATAAACTATATTTCACCAAAATTCCATAATCTTTTAATAGGCTCTGAAATACTTTTCCTTCAAATTGAGAACAAAAATTATCCAAAGTGTATAATTGGTTCATTTACTATGACTCAAGACTAGATTTTCTTGCACTGTCACTGAAATTGTAATTGTAAAAAATTAACTTTTTCAATCTTCCTTTAGAAGTTTAGAATATTTGTATTATTTTTAAATTTTTATTTCTAAGAAATAAAGCCAGTTACAAGCTTACATACTACAAATTATTAAATCTAATTAGTGTTGGTGGCAACATATCGTATAGCAGAACTACTAATCTTAGAAATATGAATAGAATAGCAAATAAATTTAAATCATTAGTGCAATTGGTTGTAAAATTGTTAACATTGTCAATAATTTTTGTACTATGCTACAGATAAATTTATGGTAAACCCTCCACTGAGGTATACATACGTAAAGTAGATAAAGTAATGTTAGATAAAAATAGTTTATTTGCTACTTTTTCCAGATCCAGGCAGTCGCAAGATGTTTTACGAACTCCATCAGCGCGGCGCACACGTCGTTCTATCAGATCTGGTTATGCATTTGCACATCAAGAGGGATTCGGTCGCCTTATTACATCAGGAAAAATTATGCGAAAACTCCCACGTTCAAATGGAGGAGACTTTTTCTTCCCTTCGTTTAGCAACCATGGTGGTCCTTCGAATCTCGGTGGTGTTCCGACTCACATGGAATGATTGATTGTAGTTACTTACTTGCTTGCAGGAACACGTTTCAAAAAGAGTGAATTTGTGTGGAACTGCCTAGTATACAGTTTATTTAAACGGAGTGGATTACTGTTGAGAAATAAGTCTACTAAAACTGGCCTTTCATCTATGTTTCTCTTTTGATTTGTTTTATTTATACTCGTTTCTGTAAGAGCTAATTTGAAAAAGTATCTCCTGTAAGATAAAAGAAAATATAATGGTGCAAAACAATTGAAAATAACTGTGCAACACTATTACTTGTATTTTGTGTTGATGGATGATTATTTGTAAGTGCATATCATGTAGTGAGAAAAGAGCATGTGTGTATGCAAAAATATACCAAATAATTTTTGCAAGTTTCGTTTGTCAATGAGAAAATATTTTTCTGTATCAAGTGCAGAAGGAATTGTCCTTTTGTATTTTAAATGAGTGTCTGCAGTATATGATATTGAGAAAGCCAATTTCTTTTTCATATTTAAAATGTCTGAAACTTGCAAATTGCTTTCTGTATTTCCTGTGGTTGTTTTTATTGATAATTCAATTTTTAGTGGCCTTCGTGGAATTGGTGTTGCATTTACTGTGTTGGAATGTGGCAAGTGATTTCTCTCTAAACAGGAAAAAGGCTTTATCCAGTTTCTGCCTGCCGCCGCCCTGGAAATTAAGACTGTATAGTACAGTAGTAGTTCCTAACTCTCAATGTTAATGTAATACAGGAAGTAGTCAAATAAAAATGTAAGGTCACAATATTTTTTTATCTCTTGCATATTTAACTTGAGTAACCAGTATTAGCAAAAAATAATGTACAAATGTGTAAGAAACGTGCAATGAAATATTTGCTATGGCAAAGAATACATTTTTTACTAAGATTTCAGAAGAAAAAAGAAAAAAAGAATTGTTAAAGATCTGGGGCACAAAAAGCTATGCAAGTAATTGCAAAGGGTTTGTGGAAAATTAGTGTTGCATATATTACAAATATTAACTTTGTTCTGTATTTTGCCAAGAATTTGAAAAAGATTGGTGACAGTGTTTCCAACACTTGTTTTGTGCTCATAAATGCATTAGAAATGAAAGAATTCCATTACATGATACTTAGTATAAAATGTTTAGAAAATTTGAAGATGAAGTTTATGAGAAAATTGAGTATTCTTTCACAATTCATTTGTACTCCCAAGAAATGATTGTATGTTGATAAGTGTTATTGTTATAGTGATAAATTGATCAATTGACAATCTTTCTATCTAAACAAAGAACGACTTTCTTCTTTTGAGTGTTTAATATGGATGATGTGACTAATATCATCTGACATGATATTTTTATAGGCTAGAGATGGAACTGTGTACTACCATTAATAGTCTAATGTATACTGTAAAATGCTTTATATTTTTCAACTGATTTTAAATAATAATAATAATAAAATAAATGTTGAGTCAAAGAAAAATTTATAATATTAAAGGAGGATGATTAGAAATCTTTCAGATTATTTCAAAAAATGTAGAGAAATGAACTTCTCTTTGTGGTGAGGTATTCATTGCAGAATAATGTTGTGAGAAAAGAGAGTGTCGAAATGAATAATGCTCTGAAAATGTTTTAATGATGATTTGAGAAAAGGTATGTACTCGTCTATATAGTTTTATATTTTTTCTGTTGACAGTATTTCATGTTACAAAAAATGTTAAATTGCTATTGTCTTGATAATATTCAAATAAACTCAAATTTTCTCTGTCACAATTAAGTTTAACATGTAATTGGAAGCGGTGCAAATTTGTATACAAAATTTTGTGATACATTGTACAGTAAATGGAACAATTGTGTATGCTACCACAATATGAAAATGGTTCTTAAATTAATTCCCTTAAGATCTTTCATACAATAATCATGTGTTAATTCCTGTACTTAGTTTTGGTTAATATACTCAGGCACTTTCATTTTGTACTGGAACCTTTTTAAGAATAATTATTTTGTGTTTGTGTTTCTTCTCTGCTGTCGATATTCTCACAGGATGGAGTTCTGTGAACTTGCCCTTTTGTTCCCAAATATGTGGATTTGCTTTATTAAAGTATTTTTAAAAGTTGAATAATCTATATGAAATTCTTCATTGACAATGCATTCAAATGTAACTTATTAACAGTGTTATTAATATGGCACACTGAAGGTTTTTTCTAGAATAAAATTTTGAAGATGTGGAGGAATCCGTTTTAATTGTGACAGTAAATGTTGATTGTGTTCTATTTTGAAACCTAAGCACTATATTTTTTTTGTGTATCAATTGAACATCAGATGCATCATATGAGCAAAACCAAGAATCTGCTAAAAAATTAAAACCACTTGTTCCAAATCTGCATGGAAGTCTTGTTCACATTATTTCCATCTTTTATTTATTTAGTGGCATGCAGAGAAAGGATGAGGATCCAAATTCCTTGTCTTATTGAGGATACTTTACAAATTCTATTATTACATATTTTATAAAAACATTTCACCAAATTAATTGTCAACTATCTTAGTCTATTATATTAATTAAAAAATGTTTGGGGCAATAGCAAATAATTCAGCTACTGTTTTCTTGTTTTTGACAAACTTTTTATATGAAAATATTTTGCTTTCTTTATTTGCCCTTTCCAAGCTTGAAAAGTTACTGTACTTTTTGATTTGATAGTTTTAATTTTTCTGTTCAAAAAGCATTAACAAAGAAAGGAATTTCCTCTGGAGTTATGTGCATACCATGATATCTCGTAGGTTGGATTTGGATGCGAGGTCTGTTTCTGGGACCATCAAAGTTTTCATAACCTGTTGGTAAGGGTATCTCTGGAGTTGGCTGGTTATTGTAGAGAACTTGGGTACAAGAAATGTTATGTTTCAATTTTTGTTTTAAAATAATTTGAATTTTATCCTGTTGCTTATTCATTGGTCAATTACGAGGATGTAATGAAGAAATATTCTTTAACAGATGTCTTAAGTGCCTGGTGTGAATTTTCTTATATCACCAAATTACTTTTGATATCATCACCATCAAAGCTGAGTGTCTTAATATACTATTAAACTAAGAAATCCTTGTATTAGTTATACTCAATGATGAAAACTCATACAGTTGAAAGTTAGTTCTTTTCTTTTTTTTTTCTTCTCTTTCTTCTTTTTTATTATTTGTATGTATGCAGTACATATTGTGATTGTACTTGGGGTGATGACAAAAGCTGCTGCAAAATTGAGGCTTATGTGTTTTGCATTTGCAAATGCCCCATTTATTTTAAGTGTTTAGGAAATTTGAAGATCTTTTGCTTTTATAATTGATAGTGGTTAAAATGTGTAATAATTGCTGTATGTAGTATGATGCTGATAGATACTTTTATGTAGCAGTGTTTCCAGAAATTACTAGCAGCAGAAACTATATGATTGCGGAACATAGAAAATGTGATTTCTAGAAAAATGATTATGAATTGCGTTCTTTTATTATTGTGATTTTATGTTGCATTGTTATTTGAAATTTATTTTCTTGGAGGTAATTTCTCAGAAGTTCGAGAATTATAAAATTATTTCTGCTTTTTGTCTTCATGAAACTGGAACACTAATAATTGTTGTTGCTCTTGTTTTTGTTTCAAAATATCACATATAGTTATTGTTTTATTATGCTTATATAACAAAAGTTGGTAACATTCTTGAATGTGACCTTTAAAATAAGTGTAATGTACTTAGTTTTGTCTGCCTTGTAGAATTATTGAGCAATATAAGATCATGCAAATCAGTTGTTCAGCGAAGGAGGTTTTTGATGAATATTGGCACTTACAGTAAGAGGAAAAAAATAAGTATTTGTATCTAGTTCTTGTATTGAAGTTTCATACTAATTTTTACGTTGCCAGTAAAAATCTGTGATAACATTTTTGTATCCTGTTGTGTTCAAATTTCATTTTAAAGACCATTCAAAGATATTCTATTCCTTTATAGATTTCCCATTTCATACTGCAAGCAGTTCTCACAAATGTTATGCAGAAGTATAGTTAATTTTGAAGTAAAATCGGGCTGTTATCAAAAGGACACAAAACACATCCATAACTTGTAACAAGCATTGAAATCTTAATTGTGCAGTACACAAAACAGGATCCAAAAGTATTTCTTTTACGTCTCCAAATTCAGATATATTACAGACGCATGTTTGTTACACATTTTTATCAAGTGCAATGAAAATTTATTATTTTTTTTGATAACCTGAAACACCTTATGCAGATAGATACCAAAAAAAGGTGATTTTTAAAAGAATACATTTGGACAATTTCTTTGCCTAATGATTTTGCTACTTCACTGGAGCATCACTCCTTGTTTTTTGTTTTTTTTAAGTGAAATGTGTAAACTCATTACATTCTTTGTGAATACATATCTGTGAAAGAGACAAAATTTAATAATTGCTATTGAAAACAAAATAAATGAAAAATTCTTTAGTAGTAAGGAGACAACTTGAAAATGTCTTCAGGAAACATTTCAGTAATTATATTGCTTCACAAATAGGTAGCTTTAGTTTGGGAAACCTGCTTTTAACTTTTGAAAAGGAAGAAAAAAGTGTGAAAGGTTCATTTCTGTACACTTTTGATGTCAATGAAAGTGGAAATTTTCTCACCTCAAAAGAATATGCAAGGGAAATGTAGTAATTAGTAACTCTGAAAAGTATTACAGACAGCTTTCCTCTCCACACCACTTTCCCCATTAAAGAACACAAAACATGTTTTTAAATTGAATGTACACTCTTCATTTCTTTTCTACAAAATGTTAGTTTTGTTGTTGCATGGATTTCATTTCATTTATCAAAAGCAAAACAAAGAATACGCCGATCCCTGGTGGCCAGGATTACTAAGTCAGTTGTGTTGTAGCTATATTGAGCCGAAGGATCACTGGTTCGAGTCCCACCTCGGGCATGGTTGTATTTGTGTTTGTCCTTTCGCCCCCTATAATCACCACCATATTATGTCATCTTCATAGTAACCATAACGCTAAATCCAATAGTCGTCGCTAATACCAAGATGTTGATGCAACCTTAAATAACCAAAAAAAAAGTGTATAGCTGCAAAAACAAATGTTTTGTAATGCTGTGAAAAATCAATTTCGAGATTTCATTGGGAATACACATTTTGTGTTTCCCTGATACCGAATAAGTAGTTGTTTTCAAAATGTCCAACAGTCCGTCCGCCTGTTGACCGATCCCATCTATGAACAACACTAGCACTAAGCTATATGTAGAATTTTTTCTCAAGTGAGTATATCCTGGTCGATCTGGCCTGATGGGAAGCTCTGCGATTTTGAGAAATATTCATTAATGTTGGGATTCTTCAAATAAACTCCTGGAACATGTCCAACATTTGTCCAAAAATGATTTCGAATTTTTTCTTTAAATTTCATGAAAAGATAGAATAACGTGGTCTGATTTTCTTTGTTAATCCTGAATTTTCAAAAATTGCAACAGTTTGACATTTCTTTGGCATCTGCCTACAATTAGGATACAACATTGAGGATGGAGACTTTGTCTTCAGTTGAAATTTGTCCCCACAATTAGTTCTTTAATTAAATTCGGTACATTTTTGTGAATTAATGAGTAGTTTTCTTGCAATTTTGAGTTAAAAATTAAAAACCAGATTTTCTAAAAATGGTTCCAATTTGCTTTAAATTTTTTGTACAGATAGTGCACTGAATTACATGACATAAAAGCCATTTGTTGCATTTTTTCTTAATTTTAAAAAATTATGCAAAGGTAATATTTTTTAAATATCTCTCATGTCAATATTTGTATTAATGACATTTCTCACTAAAACTAACTGGTATGAGAAAGTCTGTACAATTTTGGTTAGGGCTAGGTTTTTGGTTTTTCCCCAACCTCTTGCCAGCTGCCATCTATCGCTGCCAAAAGTATATTTTTATATATATATTTTTTTTTGTTTCCTAATAGAAATGAAATATTGCTTTAAGAATAAAACCTCGTCCTAAAACAAAATTTTCATTGAAACATTTGGAGCCATTTTTTGAGAAAATTGCATTTGAGCATTACTGACTGCATAATTTGAAGTTCTTTTTCACAGGAAAATTTGAGTTTTGGAGAAATTTCAATGGAAATCATTTGAAGTACTTCCACTCACAAAGGTAACAATATACAAATCACAGAAAATATGTGTATTAAGGGCATGAGACATTTAAAACAAATACATTTGTGTAATTTTTGAAAAAATAAGAGAGTACAGCAAAATGGGTATTATGTCATCTTAAGCACTGTATTTAGCACTATCCATACAAAAAATTTGAAGAAAAAATATGGAGCAGTTTTTGAGAAAATGGTGTTTAAGCATTTTTGAAAATGCAGAAATTTGAGCTCATTTTTACAGATTACTTTTAAATTTCCAAGCATTTTTATAAGACATCATTTAAAGCACGTATACTTATGAATGCAATAATGTGAAAAAATCGCCAGTAATGTAAATATTAACAATGTGAAAGATAAGTCAAATAATCATTTTTGTAATTTTTGAGAAAACAAAACAGCAACAGAGCAAATTCATTTGTCATGTTATAGAGTACATTTTGCACTATCAATGCTAAACATGTAAAGAAATAATTTGGAGCTGTTTTTGAGACATTCAGGTTTTTGATATTTTTTATTTTGCACTTATTTTACTCAATATTGTGTGAAAACGATTCAAATATTTAAAAAACATGCAGCATTTCAATGATAGAACTAATTATTGAGAACAAATTTCATTTGAAGGAAAAATCTCTATTTTCAATTTTGTAGTTGTGGGAAGACACCCAAAAAATTTCAATCTATTGCAATTTTTGAAAATTCAGAGTTAACAGTAAAATTCAGACCTAAACCACCTTTATAAATGTGCTTTAGTCTATTCTTACAAGATAGACAATGGAAATTTTCTTTCAGAAATGTTTTTACTTCATAGTTAGTTCTTCCATTGTCATGTAATTTTTTTGAAAATTTTAGTAGTTTCATGCACCATAGTACATGAAATATGTGTAATATAACAATTATATACAACAAAATATAACAAAAACAAAATTTTTTCAAAAAGAGGCACCAATTTCTTTCTTTAAACGTTGGGAATGGATTGTGCCAAATATTATTGAAAATTTCAAAAGTTAGCAATTCTTTCATTGTCTTCCTAGAACTACTAAATTGAAGATAGAGATTTTCCTTTGAGTAAAAATTTTTCTCCATAGTTAAATCTTTCATTAAGGTCATGCGCATTAAGTAGTTTTCACGCAATATTGCGTGAAATATTAAACAATAACAAAAACAAGATTTTCTCAAAAACATTCCAAATTTTTATTTTCCCATATACATACGCAGTAATATACGTAGTATAGGAAATGTTATGTAAAGCGTGAAAAAACTGCAAATTTTCGGCAGAAAAAAATTCATTGCTTGGCCCTGATGCCAAAAAATTGGATAAATTCAGCTGCTAAGTTAAGAAAAAAGTCCCCTAATACATGGTGTAGCAAGAATCTCTGTTTTGTGGGTCCTTGATATCGAAAAACCAATTGAAAGCAAAACGTCCGTCAGTATGTGAACAACACTAGCACCTAAACCATACGTACGATTTCTTCCAAAATGAATATTTCCCCTGTCGTTCTGATTCCACTCCAAGTGCCGAGATTTTGAAAAATTTTCTTCTTTTTTGGGGGTACTTTACATGAAGCCAACCGGACATTTTCAAAATTTTCTCAAAAATGGCTCCAAATTTTGTCTTTAAATATCTTGTAAGAATGGAGTAAAATACACTAGTGAAGGTGGCATAGATCTGATTTTCACGGTTAACTCTGAATATTCGAAAATAGCAAAATTTTTGAATTTTGTTCGAAGTCTTCCTACAACTACAATGCTGAAGACAGATTTTTTTCCAAATAAAATTTGTTCTCCAAAGTGAGTTCTTTCATTCAAGGTCATGTACTTTTTTTGTAAATTTTAGTAGTTTTTGTGCAATATGTGCAATTTTAAAAAATTACAAAAACAGTATTTTATCAAAAACCACTCAAAATTTTTTCTTTAAACTTTTGATATGGTAGTGCTAAATGTACTCTATTAGATGACATAAACACTGTATTCCTCTATTCTTTTGTTTTTTCAAAAATTACAAAAATGTAATTTTTTTGACATTCTCTCACATTGTTAATATTTACATTAGCGGCAATTTGTTGTTGTTGTTGTTGTTGCTCTTCATCGTCTTCTTCTTCTTTCATCAGCTCTCTGGCACTTAAAGTTTTGCCATGGCTTCTTTTATTAAGGCAGCCCAATCTCCTCAGTCTTCTGCTTTTCTTCTCCATCTTTTCACTCTTAGGGTCCTCAGATCTTCCACCTCATCATTCCATCTTAACCTCGGCTTACCTCTACTCCACCTACTGGCCTTGCTCCCTACATATATCTTGTTTACTGGCCTTGCTCCCTACATATATCTTGTTTACTGGCCTCTCTTCCTTCATTCTTATTATATGTCCAATCCATTCCAACCTTCTTATCTTGATGAAGGTAACTGTCTTAGGTGTTTAATGTAGTTCGTCCAATTCTGTATTTGTTCTATTCTTCCAGATTTCATTTTCTTTAACCAATCCAAATATTCTATGTAATATTTTCCTTTCCCATGTTGCCAGGTTATTTTCCATTTTCTTCATGATGGTCCAAGCTTCAGAACCATACAATTCTACTGGTTTAATGACAGTATTGTACAATTGTAACTTAGCAGCCTTTGAGATCCTTTGTGTCTTAAAAATTTTGTAGAGGTTGCCATAACTTCTGTTACCTGCTTTTATTCTCCTTTCAATATCCTTTTCTACTTCATTATTTTCAGTAATATAGGACCCCAAATACTCTGACATTCACCCATTCTACATTTTTCGCTTCTAAATTGACATATTTTGATTTATGATAACTTATTTAGTTGTTCTCATATGTTTTGTTCTCATTTATTACCAATCCTATTTCTTTTGCTCCTTCTGTTAATTGATGTAATGTAATTTCCATATCTGTAATTGTTCTACTTAATATCACTACATCATCAGCATATGCCATTATTTGTATAACTCTGTTTGTAATTGTTCCCTTGGATTAATGTCAGTATTTCTTATTACTTTTTCCAGGCATATGTTAAATAACATAGTAGATAAATTGTCTCCCTGCTTTAGTCCACACTGTGTTGTAAATTCTGCCGACATCTTTCCTTGAAATTTTACTACATTCCAAGTACCTTGTAGAGTCATTTGTATTAATCGTACTAATTTGAATGGTATACCAACCTCATACAGTAACTTTATCATTTCCTTTCTATTTATATTATCATATGCTTGCTGAAATGAAATCTATATACAGTTGGTGAATCTATACATTTTGCCCATGTGCTTTCACCAATATTTGTCTGAGGCTGAAAATTTGTTCCGTAGTATTTCTTCCTTTCCTAAAACCACTTTGATTATCACTTATAATTTTACCATAGAACATTCTTAGTTTTGTAGCCACAATTGCTGAGAATATTTTATAAACCATACTCAGAAACACTATACCTCTATAGTTCTTACATTCCAGTTTATTTCCTTTCTTAAGTATTGGGTGTAGAACTGCCATTTGCCAATCCCTGGGCATTTCTTTTTCCATCCATACTTTACAAACTAATTCATGTGTTTCCTTCCATAGAGTTTTAGGTCCTAACTTTATAAATTCTGATGCTATATCATCAAACTCCAGAGCTTTGTCATTCTTTAATTTCCGTATTGCTACATACGTTTTATTCCTTGTTGGTTCATTCTGTCTGGTCCACTTTCACTTTCACTCTGTTCACTCATTTGGTTCAGCCTCTGACATTTTTTCGGTGTCTTCCTACAACTACAAAATTGAAGATTGAGATTTTTCTTTAAAATAAAATTTGTTGTCCAAAGTGAGTTCTTTCATTAAGGTCAGGTACATTTTTTTGAATTATTTTGTGGCTTTTGCGCAATATTGCACGCAATATTTGCAATTCTAAAAAAATTATAAAAAACAGAATTTCTCAAAAATAACTCCAATTTTTTTCTTTGAACTTTTTGTAGGGATAGTGCCCAATGTGCTCTATGAGATGACATTAACAATGCTCCATTCTTTTGTTTTTCAAAAATTACAAATATGTATTTTTTTTACTTGTTTCTCGCGTCGTTAATATTTACATTAGCGGCGATTTGTTCACATTGTTATATGTGCTTCAAAGCACATTAACATTATGTGCTTCAAATAATGTTAAATAAAGTTTCTCGAAAATTGAAGAGTTTTCTGTGAAAACTAGCTCAAAATTCCGCATTTTCAAGAAACGCTCAAACGCCATTTTCTCAAAAATGGCTCCAAATTTTTTATTCAAACGTTTCCAACGTATAGTGCAACTAACACCCTTTAATACGCGAAGTTCATTTTTATTTTTTTTTATTTTCTCAAACATTACACAAATTTAATTTTTTTGAAAGATCTCTCACACCTTTAATTTGCACATTGCCAGCAATTTGTAAACACTATTGTATTTGTGAGTTAATGGACTTCAAATCACTTCCAATGAAGTTTTTCGAAAACAAAAATTTTCTGTGAAAAGTGCTTCAAATTTCGTATTTTTAGCAACGCTTCAACGCCTTTTTTTTTTTCAAAGAAAATTGCCATTTAAGAAGAGGTTTGACTGTTCTTTAATATTCTAAATTTAATCTTAATTAATGTTGCTCTTCTTAAATATTCTAAAATTAATATTTCCGTTCTACCATTAGGAAACCGAAAAATTGAGAAAATGTAGGGAAAAAATGTACTTTGGGCGGCGATAGATGGCAGCTGACACAGTAAGTGTCAATTCCGAATAGCTAACTCAGACACAAGGAAATAGAAAACTAATGCGGGAAAGTCTGTGCCATTCTGTAACACCACTAGTTGTCTTTAATTTTCCTATATCGTATCTCACTATCTTATCACATCTCTTCTCTCCATTAAGTGATATTTTTTGTTTATATGTGGCTCTTACCAGAAAATGGTCAGAGTCACAGTCTGGTTCCTTCCATTATATTGCTTTTATGTCGTGAATCTATCACTACATGATCAATTTGTGTACATGTTGCTTCATCCGGTGTAATTCACGTACCCTTATGTATTTCCTTATGCGTATGTCACGTACTACTAATAGTAATCGTTTGTCACCACGAAACCAACTGCTCAGTCTCCATTATCATTATTCTTGTCAGGTAAGTTATTTTGTTCTAGATTTGGGGCATATGATCTATCCTTTCCCATTTGCGCGTTAAAATCCCTTAACATTATCTTTGCATCATATTTTGGTATCGTTTTGTATACACTCATCGTCATAAAAAAGTTGCTTCCAGAAGGACGAGGTGGATTGTGATCATTGTTGGCAGGCAGGTAGAGGGTAGCACGCATACGAAATGATTACGTTTTCACGTGTGTAGGACCAATATTTACTGCGCTACACGCCCGCAGAAGTCTGTACATGTTAGTTTGGCGTGAGGTCGCCATGTTGGCAAACACGCGTGTCCAGACGTCATGGCATGGAGTTGTACAGGTCTCTAAAGGAGTCCAGTGCTAGTCCATGCCATGCAGCCTGAACCTGAGCGAGCGGTTCTTGCAGATTGGTGGGTAGGGGTGGGGTCCTGTTCGCATGCTTCGTAACACCCCCAACATTCTCAATCGGGGAAAGGCCTGGCAATGCGGCTGGCCATGGCAGAGTATCCATGACTGCAAGGCATGCTCGGGAGATGGCTGTGGTATGCGGACGTGCGTTTTCCTGTTGAAATAGGGCGTGGGCGTTCACGAACGGCAGGTCCACCGGTTGAAGGATCTCCTGAACGCACCGTGCGGCTGTCACGGTACCCCTGAGGAACACTAAGGGCGAACGGGCACCATAGGATATCGCCCCACACCATCACACCAGCCTGGCGGGACGTATGATGGGATACCACAACCGTTCGTCATGGCGCTCCCCACTCCGCCTTCAGACACGGACCTAGTAATCGACGCCATTATACTGCGATTTTTGTAGGAAGAGCTCTGAAGATAACTCAAATCCAATCTTCGCGATGGAATATGTCACGGCATTTCGCGTCTTTCTCGGTCTTGCCGGTAGAAGTCGCATGATCACAAGCACTGATTCATACGGTCGCGATCGTGCGAAATCTAGCCGAACGACTGTGAATGATACGAAATGCCGTGACATATTCCATCGCGAAGATGGGATTTGAGTTATCTTGAGAGCTCTTCCTACAAAAATCGCAGTATAAGAGAAGCGGGACTCGTAGCTGATGATGACCCACTGCAAGTCTGCATGGCCCCAGGTCCGTCGTTCCCGACACCAGGCGAGTCTGTAGCGACGTTGCTGGGGTGTGAGGGGCAGGCGTTGTAACGGTCAGCGTACGGCGAGCCCTGCGTTATGCAACCGCCTGCCAGTGGTACTGGTTCTGACAGGATGTGACAAGGGAGGCTGCACAACCCGCTGAATCACCGCTGAAGCACCTATCGTTGCCATTAGATCTGGTCGCCCATTGCGGACCATCCGTTGGTCCTCCTTCTTTGTGGTGCGTGGCGAACGTCCAGATCCCGAATTTCGTATGTGCGTGCCTTCCTTAATCCATTGCCACCAACAGCGGGCGATGATGGTGACCATACGACCGGTGTGGCGCGCAATACGGCGACAGGACCAACAAGCCTCCCACACACCCACGGTGTGGCCCCTCTCGAAAGCTTCTATCTGGACAACCGGCTGTCGAACGCGTCGCCTAGGCATAGTGTACGTGCAGGTGACGCTCTGGCGACGTTACCCGATGTTGCAATGGCCGGCGCAGCCGTTTGAGACCCTCTTTTCTCGGCCGGTGGGCGCGACGTCACGCCCTTACCCCCCAAACCCCCAGTGCGCGGCCGACCGTGAAAACGAAGTCATTGGCTTAGTGAATGCTGTGCAAAATACCCACCAGGTTTGCAGTGGATTAGTAGGGCTTGGGGGTGCAGGTCTCTTTATGATGATGATGATGATGATGATGATGAGTGTATACGGAGGCGTTATTTTAATAGTAGTACAACTCCATTGACACTAGTTTCGAGATATTGAGCTCTAAAGTTAAATGATTATAAAAATTCGGGGATCGAGTTAGACAAAAAAATTGTGAGTGATTTCTCGTATAAGATATTGAATTGCTTGTCTGAAGATTATATGAATAAGTATACTGTGTGCTTCGCGGAATACTGGGGGTGCAAAGGAATTATACCACTAAAAATGAGGTTGGTGGGCTACAAAATTGAAGATAGAGATTTTTGTCTCAGACGAAGTCTGTTTTAAAAAAATCAGCTTATTAAAAAAGGTCATGGGACATTTTCTTGAAAAACTACTAGTTTTCGCGAAAATTCTGCTTGAAATTGTAGGCTTTAGTGGTACAACTCTATTGACACTAATTTCGAGATATTTAGCTCAAAAGTTAAATGATTATAGAAAATCGAGAATGGAGTTAGGCAAAAAATTGTGTTTTTTCTCGTATAATTTATTGATTTGTTTGTCTGAAGATAATATGAATAAACATACTGTGTGCTTCGCGGAATATTGGAGGTGTCAAATAGTTATACTGCGATTTTTCTAGGAAGGACTCTCAAGATAACTCAAATCCCATCTTCGCGATGGAATATGTCACGGCATTTCGCGTCTTTTCTCGGTCTTGCCGATAGAAGTCGCATGATCGCAAGCACTGCTTCATACGGTCGCGATCGTGCGAAATCTAGCGGAACGACAGAGAAAGATGCGGAATGCCGTGACATATTCCATCGTGAAGATGGGATTTGAGTTATCTTGAGAGTCCTTCCTAGAAAAATCGCAGTATATACCACCGTAAAAACGAGGTTGATGTGCCAGATCGTTAGATATCGGTAGCACAAGGCCCTACCACCCGGTATGCCATCTAAAGGAAAGTCGGTTGCAAATTGAAGCAGCGGCCAGACGCCATTAGTATGGCAACAGTGCACGGGAATTTCAAATACGATACTTTCAAATACGAATATACTTTCTAAATATAACGCATGCTACTTGAAACCCATCAGTTTAACCAATATATGAAATGACTGTACGCACATGTGCACAGAAGATAGAAATATCTTTGTTACATGCTCTACATACTTGAAATTTCGGGAGAAGAAAATGTCAGCAAAAATTTTACCTGAAAAGAATGTAAGCTGGATGCCAAGTCGTATCATGAGAAATTTTAAAACAAATTTAATATTTTTATTTAGGTACATGTTTATATATTTGTCATGAACGCAAACTATTTTTTTATCCATTTTTAATTTTAGGCGTGAAGCCTTAGCTGTAGAACCCTCAGCCTGACATTTGGATTATTATGTCCAATGTGTGACGTCGTCATGAGATGAAGAACACAGACACGGAGTTTACTGTACATATTTATTTACAATAGTTTATTACACTATGTACACTCCTAAGGAACACTCCTAAGGAACGCTGCTCTCCACAGCACTCGAGACGAGCCGCCTCAGTATTTACCAAGAGAACCCCAGCTCGCTACACTAGCGCCGCCCTTGGTCTCTTGTCCCGTGGCGAAAAGCCACGCCTCGCAAGACGCTGCTCGCGATCACCTCCGCACATTGCTACGGTCAAACTCGACTGCCCAGGAAGCTTTTTCCACCCGCCTCCCTTGCGAGGCATCACGTGACCGACCTCCCACGCACAAAGCGTCATTTCCGCTCGAGATTTGGGCTGGCTGCAGATGGAGCCTGGTGCCCACCTGCGAACGATTTCTGTCGTCACACATCACTAGTGCGAACAGACAGTCGCCTTCTCAGACACGCCCCCAGCGGAGAGACCCTCGAGAGACCCCGGGGGTTCGTCCGGTCGGGCGCGGCACGAGAGGACCAACCCCTCCCCCTTGCACGACTTGTGCGGTCGGTCGCGCCCAGTGCTGTGACGCTACAAATGTTTTTTTGCAACATCAATCACTTTGGAACCCATGCTTCAAAATTTCACCCTCTTATAAACAATAGTTAAATTAATAATATCCACTCGCAGATTTTATATATAAGCCAAATATGCAAATGATGTAAGACAACAGACTGGTTATTTCAACACAATTACATTGAAAGCTGTTAAATGCATTTACAGCATACAGTGAAACACATTAAAATTCATATAAAAATGATTATATACATATACATATGAAATTCATATACATTAGAATTCATATTCACATCATAATACCAAATTGTAATTTTTCAATTACTGAAAAGGCCTACCAGAATATGATTGTCATTGCCCGTGAAGGGTAAGGAAATAGATGGAACCAAGAAAATTTCCTAAAATGTGCTTGTGTATGTATTCATTACATTGTCTATTATTAAATTTTTAGCATTTACTCTAAGGATATAGGGTTACATGTACCCCAGGTTGAAGTCATAATACTTTAATTATTACCTAACAAGACACTGAGCTAATTGATCTTCAAGTTGCTTTTTTCTGTAAGAGACAGTTCTATATTTCAGTTTGTAATCAATCAGCACTTCCTGCGTATTAGTTTTGCATAGCTTAAATGAAAACTAGTTTTTGTACTTTTCCAAACACATGTCATATGTGGAAAATTACTTCCTTACCTTTCCAATTTAGTATTTAAATTCACTCTACCAAATTTAGTAGTAGGTGGGAAAATAAAAAAAGAAAATACATTAATAACAATTTTATTGAAATAATGTTTATTGATGTGATATAAGTGTGTGCATCATTAAATGAAGGTTAGTATATCAAGATTACAAGATTTACTTGTGAAATGATATAATCACTGCCTTTTGAATATCTGTTCGTACACGCGAATGCAGCACAAGATATCACCATTTTAGATATAGCGAACACACCATGTAAGCACGAACAAAAATCTCCACAATATTCAACACATCTCAGATGCTCACTCCACGTGTTGCCATACTAATGGCCGACTTCCTCCTCTTCAATTTGAATCCGCACACTAGCGCTGTTGCACAATCTAGTGTAGAATAGTAGTACCTCTATGCGGTACCACTATCGAGCAGTGCCATAGAGGAGAGATATACTAGAGTGCGCACCGGGCTGCGCAGAAGGCCCGGCCGGGTATCAACATCTCTCGCGCCAGTGTCACGTGACTTTGGGACAGCTAGGTGGTATCTACAAGAACACTCGTCTCGCATTAAATGATTTATTTTTATACGTACGTAATATGTTTCATTCCAGCGTTATTTCCTCATTTATTAAACAACCCTAAAAATGTTCCTTATAGCAGAAAAGTGAATTTATGTTTTTCTGCTCTATTTGCTCAAGTACATGAAAATTCCGATTTTTGTCTAACTTGGCACTTTCAACCACATACTCCACTAAACCTGTTTTACAAGTACCAATTGCATAGGACTATAAATAAAAAATATTTGTAAAATAAATTTACTCCATGGGATGCATTAATCTAAATTTCTGTTATTACGCAATGTTAGACATTCTACTATTGAAGATCCACATCAGTGACATTTATAATAGTAAGTTATCAAAATGATATTTCAAGGAATTACAGAGGGAAAAAAGGCTTTTACCTTTGATTTATTTGGTCAAAAACTGTATGTGGTATATGGCGGGAAAGGACCATCTGCACTCATTTTCTTGAGCTTCAAAAGCTCTTCCCAATATTTTAACTATAACATTAGACATTTCCCCTCCCAAGTTATATAAAACCTATTTGCATCGATAAACAAACTGCATGTTTTATTTTTTTCTTTTATTACTAACAACATGCTCACGCTCTCCCCCGCCACCACGGTGTCCGCCATGGCGATGCCCCGGGGTCCCAACACGTGTTTACACTGCTTTATTCTGGCACAGTGATCAATATAAGCTTAATATTATTATTTTTAAAAGTGATTGGGGGACAGAAGTTCTCTTGAATAACGGAAGAACGAAATGACAAGTTTGACTGATTATATACAGCATCGGAACATTTGTGGGATAGTTTTTATCAGAACCGCGAGGCTAGAAACGCCGCATTTCTGGCAGTTGCAAATAAAATGGGGATAGATATCTTCTCAAAGGCAGATTAAGTGAATAGAATAAAATGTTTACGGAACATTTGCTTTGCACACTGTTGTTTGAGCGCCGAAAACTTATCAGGAGCATGTCGCAAAGAGTATACATAAGCTAACAGCGAGAACAATATCTCATTTTGTATGCCATTACTATACTGCGATTTTTGTAGGAAGAGCTCTCAAGATAACTCAAATCCCATCTTCGCGATAGAATATGTCACGGCATTTCGCGTCTTTTCTCGGTCTTGCCGGTAGAAGTCGCATGATCGCAAGCACTGCTTCATACGGTCGCGATCGTGCGAAATCTAGCGGAACGACTGTGAATGATACGAAATGCCGTGACATATTCCATCGCGAAGATGGGATTTGAGTTATCTTGAGAGCTCTTCCTACAAAAATCGCAGTATAGCACTGTGTAAACAACTATTGCCAGTCGCCCAGAGCGCTAGCGCTGTCCAGGTGCTGGCAAACTCGTAACTGGCACACCAGTACTGGTAGCGTGTAAATCAGCCTTCAGATGCACAGGCAACCACAGGCAACCATTACATCCAGCGAGCCAATGAAATAAATCTTATGTTACGAAATTTCATGGTTTTCTTCGGTGTTTGTAAGAGAACAAGGTTAATTAATTAGCGTAGTAATTTTATTTGTGTATTATTATCTTATTTTAATGCATTTAGTAAATATATATTTGTAGCCAACATTTTCTGAAAAGGAAAATATAATTAAAGCATTCTGCCAAAAACTCTCATTGTCAGTATCATTTCGAACATTACAAAATGTCAGCGACATTTTAATAATAAAATTTGTGATAATGAATCATGGATATGCGGACGTAAAAGTCTTAAAACACTATGTTACTGATCTTCTTTTATGTACTCAAAAGAAAAAAGGGTGGGATTTCAGTGTTTACGAAGATTTGAATAATATTTACAAGGCTATCAAGACACATAAGTACTCGTCCACTCATATAGCACGTGAGAAAACGTTAAAAATGTTCGGAAAATCTAAGAGGATAAAATTTTATTAAATAGCCAGCACAGGCTTTGTTGAGCAATACAATAGTGATATAAGGGAAAACAGGGAAATTTTATCACACTTTATTCGAATTGTATACTTTTTTGGGAGACAAGGGCTTGCATTTCGTGGCCATGATGATAGGGGATCATCAAATACAAAAAATCTCATATAATACATAAATGAAATAACGAAATATGATTTAACTCTCAAGGATGATATGGAAAATTCCGCCGTTTCATGCAACCTCACCCGAAATTCAGAACGATTAGATTTCAAGTGTGAGCATGGTAATGTCTCGTGAATGAAATTTCTAAAGACTTTTGTCTCATCGACTCTGGATGAAATCCCTGATGTAAGTAGCAAAGAACTACTGTCAACTGATTTTCGTTACGTGACTGTAAATTAATTGATATTCACTTTCCTATTGTTTTTTACTATACAAGGTGAAGATCATTGTTTTCCATTTTATAAATTACGCTCATTCTAATGGGTCCGAAATGAAATGGGCCAATTTTGAAAATAGGGAATAAGGAACATTTACGAATTTTAAATTATTTTCTCATTTCTCGAGTTACATACCCTAAGCCAAAAATCAGGCTACGCCACTGTTGTACATATTTATATCTGGTAATCCTCATCAAAAAGTAAATAGAGTTACTTAGAAGATTCACAGATGTTCAGTAAAAGCTTTTAGAGGTTTTGAGTTCCTTCTAGTTCCTAGTTTTACGTATGTTTTCGATTGTACGATTTGCAAAAACTTATTTTTCTCGAGATACGTTATTTCTGATCGACGACAATGATTACAAACTACGACATTGAATTTCCCGTCTTGCAAAAACTTTCTATTATCTGAATTTGATTGACGACAAATGAAATACGAAAAATAATGAGGAAAATGAAAAAGCAACGAATACATTCAAGGTGCAGTATTTACAGAAATATTTAATTTATCAGTTGCAATTATTTGTAACATGGTTTTGGTGTTTGCATTTAAAACTCCCGCTAATATTGTGACGCACATGGTTCATGAAGGTCATTGGTCGAAGCAGAACAGGCTGCGCAAGAACACACCTGTATCTGCGTCACTGCTTCGCCGTGCCAAAAGCAGACAGTATACTTCGACTTATATGTAGTGGCGCTTGAAGTAAATCAGTGGATACGGTGTCATCCAATCGGGAACTTAGACGTTATTACGTAACATCACTATAATGACGTTTGAGCTCTCGGTTGGATCGTACTGTCATCAGCTGACTTACGTCAAGCGCCACCACAAATTAATCGAAGTGTTTAAAACCAAAATTCCCCACGTTGCCCATATTTACCCAGAGGTTCATGTATTGCCTGGGTAGAGTATTTAAATCTCGAACTGGAGGTTAGATTATAGGTGGGTTTTTTTTCTATTTACGTGTGCCTCCCGCGTCTTGTATGTTAATGGCAATGTTTTTAAACCATTTTTCTCGTATTCCGAGAGTCGAAAAGTATGTGAAAAACGTGCGTTGTTTGTGCTATACTAAAGTGAATGTTTTTAATAGTCGATCTGAAGATATTCCTAGAGTTAAAAAATGCCTAAAACTACTTACTACAAATCATAGAAGTTTCATGAACTACTCCCAAAGTTGGTTGTGTGTGAAGGTTAGTACTTGCTCACTGCTTCCTGGTGTAAAACTTTTGAGGTAATTTTGCCTCTGTGGCAATTCCACTTGCAGAATATAATATTTGTCTTCAGACACATTGCTGTACTAAGAGGGAAGTTAATATCTTCTTCAAAATGCAGCATTTTTATCAAAAGTGGCCGAAATGTAATGGAAAAGCTTACTAATTGAAATAAACAATAAACTTTAAACTTTTGTATTTATTATTTTAAGAAAGGAAATACTTTCATTTGCAAACAATATTGTTATTTGTTCACTGATACTAATTTTTCAAAATTATAAATAACATAATAATCAACGGTTCCAATGATTAGTTGAAAATTTTAGAAATTTAATCATGACTAGGCAATCTACTCTTAATGGAATGGGCAAGATTTGGAGCCTACTTAGTACCATTCTTCTTTCACCACACAATTTAACATCTCTTTTAATTTTGCTGCTTATTTGTGAACTTGTCATTTCAAAACTTACCACAAATGATCTCTGGGGTTCAAATTGGGGCAATCAGATGGCAGTTATTTGGGTATATTTTAAATCAACCATGACTTGTTGAACTCCACCTTGTGTTTGGAGACATTATCTAGCTTAAATCTGTAAATGGATGGCATGTCCATTTTCAGGGCACTTCGCTTTACTTCATTCTTTAGTATATCAAAATAGACATTTACGTTCATTACTCCATCAATAAAATGTATTATACCCTTTGTTTAAATAGAATCCCACTTCATAATTGATCCACCAACATACTTTACAGTCTGAATTGTGTTTACTGCCCTTCCAATTCAATATATCCTGTATGAAATGAATAAACTTTGACTGACCCCAAATTCCTGACCTGTATTGACGTGCTCGTTTGCAAAAGCAAATCTCGTACAATTTTCTCTGCTTAGAAGCAGCCTCTTCTGCTGGTCATCTGTGATAACCATACTATCACATCACTCAATGAATTGATAGTTAACCTCTTTGCATACATCCATTAAGGGATGCAATTGAGGAACAGTTATAAGGGTTTAAATCAGGGTGACCTCTTTCTGGAAAACCGGGGAAAATTGGAATTTCATTGCCCTGGAAAAGCCAGGGAAAGATCATAGAATTTGTAGAAGAATCTTTAGAAGTTAGGGAACATTTTCAGAGCATTATAGTAATATATATTCCTTAGTTCAACTTATGAATAATTATTACATTATTTTTTACTGAGAAAATATTGTTAATTTGTGCTTTCTTGCAATGAAATCAGAAATCTGACCAATTAATATCAAGCTGGCTCTAATATTTTCTTTAAACAGTGTGAAATTAAAATTCTTATCAACAAAAAATTTTAAAAAATATTCTGGAAAACCGGGGCTTGTCTTGAAAATTTGTCTCGGAAAATGAATGCCCTCCCTATTAATGATGAAACATTCGTGTTCTCGCTCCAATCTGTGTTCCATGGTTTCAAAGGTTACTTAACCATTGAACTTTCTTCCATAAACTTTGTTGCCAATATAGTTTGCAATGGAAAGACTTTCATTTACCACTTTCCTACGTGTTACAAATAATTGCCTCTTAAGTTTTCACCACCATTTCTTTCACATCACCTCCTTCTGCTTGCTCATTTTGAAGTTGACTGATGCTAAGTAAAGCATCTACTCTTACATCTGAAGAAACCATGATAAGCAGAGTGGCTCAGTGGGTGTCCACCATAGGTTTCAAAATTCTTCCACTTTATGAATAAAGAAATAGAATGTGTCTTTAAATATTTATATGGTTTGCAATAATGCAACATTTTTGCAGTATTTCTTCATTGATATTTATTAGTAATACGTTAATTAACTACTGATTTATAGAAAGGAGAAATTTTTAACCACACACACACACACACACACACAGATATATTCTATTGTACGTTCTGAAAGTACAAATAAATATCTTCTATACTATACTTATGTAAATTCCCTTGAGACTTATATACTCAGAATAATTTGATTGTTTTATTTTATTGTGGTTGTAATGCTTATACAAGAAAATTGATGCAAAAAAGCTTTCCAGTCTTGAAAGAAAAAAATTCAACTTTGAATTACATTGTTTGTAATACAAAAATTACGAAATGCAAGAAATATACAATATCCCAAAAAGGTATAAAAACAATTCATTGCATTATATTCATTTAGTTATACATTAGTAATCATGTTTTACAAATTTTTATGAACATGTTTGTAACAATGTAGATGAAAATTACGAAAATTGAAATTGAGAATGAAAATTACGAAATGCAAGAAATATACAATATCCCAAAAAGATATAAAAACAATTCATTGCATTATATTCATTTAGTTATACATTAGTAATCATGTTTTACAAATTTTTATGAACATGTTTGTAACAATGTAGATGAATGGATGGATGAAAGTGTTTTATTAAGTTAACTTTGAAGCTCCCTGGTAAAAAAAAAAAATTCACCTAATTTATCTCGTGTCAACAGTAAAATGTTTGTTAAGTGTCCAGTTAGCACACATTTTGTCTCTGGAGAAAAAAAGAAAAAAGACAAGGAAAAAACAGAGACAAAAAACAACAACTTTTTTTGATAAACTAGGCAGTGCATTCCAATGACTGGATCACATGTTTATAAAACCAATCTGATGTACTTGTGTAGGTATATAAAGCAACTGAAGGTAATCATTGTAATTTATCTATTAAGAGAAATTTGAGTTAATCCTCCATTAAGAAGCTTTTGTATTATTTTGACCAATAAGTATTCTTGTTTCCAATCCTGTTTTTCTGCTGAGTTCTGCAATATTCAGCTCTGAATTCTTGATTACTTTTGTGAAAGTGTTCTTTTGCAAACTTGATGTCTTGCACTTCTTACCCTATTATTCACATTAATATCAAATCTTCATGAAGTAACAGTAAATAAAAATGGATCATTTTTGTCCTTCATGTTGTAAAGCTTTTCTTATCTTGCTAGAACCATCCTTGAACCTGGAAAAACAAAAGAAGAACAAATTAAATAAAGGAAAAACTGGAAGGGTAGTGGGAACTGAATAACTTAATTTTTAACTCTCATATTTAATATACTTACCTGAATATAAGACCCCTTCTTTTTTACTTGAAATTGGGGAAAAAATATACACACAAAAATAAGACGACCTTTGTTTCTAGAACTTGAACTGTGTTTCCAACTAGGTAATGAAATTGAAAAAAATACACCTATATTATTTACATGTTTATTAACATTATTATGCATAAATTATTCTGTCCATATCTATATTTTATCCACTGTACATGCATTAAACTTCCACTTTACTTTATCACGTTCACATGAATCATGTCTCTCAATCATCATCTTCCCTTATTTCATCATCAGTCAACTCATGTCCATCATTCTCACTCCACAACACATCTGTGCCATCCAGTCTGTTGCTTACACAGCACTTCTTGAGACATTTTATTATGGACCCAGTCGAAATATTATTCCATGCAGTTAGTATCCACTGACTAAGATGTTCAACTGAAAGTTTTTTGATGTTGCCAGAATTGATGGGCCCTGATAACAGCCACTTTTCAAATTGGTGCTTGAAAGTTTTGTTCAGTTACATCAAGGACTTGTAACCGTGAGGGCATGCCTCCTTTATTCACTATTATACTGTGTGTTTATATATATATATATATATATATATATATATATATATATATATATATATAGATATTGAAACCAGTCAGATCAAATATTGGCTAAATCGATTTTCAGCCATCGGTTGTACGAGATTCCACCGCCCGCCCGGTCGCTCGCGCGCCGCGGGGCGGCCGACGATTTTTCTTATCGGTGGCTGGGAGGGATGAAGAAGGGGAGAGTAACTCTTATCTGGAGGAGTGAGGTGTGCGGAAGGGGGTGAGAGAAGGGGAGTACGGGACGAGGAGCAGAAAGTGCTTGGACTCCGAGGTGTAAGGTTGACGGCAGAGTCAGAGAGATGTGGCCGCGAGTCAAGTCAGCGAGAGGTGTACTATGCTAAGGCGGCTTTCGCCACCCCTTGTTCTTGTTGCAAGCTTTTCGGTTTGGGGCGAGGCTAATTTTCCAACGGACTAAGGTCGGTATTTCGATCCTTGTATGTTCTACATCAGGCTTTTTCTACACGAACTGCCCGACTGCGTGAAACTGAGTTTATTGTCTCGCAAGAGGTGTGTATAATGCGTAATCAGACCAGTGGCGTAAAAGTGCTGCGGTGTTCTACGGGGACATGAAGGAAATAATCTCGGAACTAAAGTGGCCGCGCATTCCATACTAGGACTGAGAATTTCGAAGCAATTAGGTATAGAATGCAGACTGGTGTAAGGCACGTGTTCACGCAATTCACCGTCAGAGATAATTTTTGAGGCCATTAACGTTATTTCTAACACGCAACACTCACCGTGCTGGATACTCAGATTGACATGAAATTTCACCAGCTGATAGAACACCATGCAAAACCTGTAAACGCAAATTTTGAAGTGCTATGGAATATTATAAATAGCGTTTTATAGGCATTTTGTATCAGGACCTTTCGTGACCCTCGCGCTTCCCGCAGCGGGCGAGCCGTTGCTTCGGCAGCGCTAGGAACGTTACGCGGCGTCTATCAGCCGGTGTCAGATTTCCAAGCGCGTTCGTTCCATCTGAACCTGCAAAGTAAACACCCGTTTTTATCACCCCGCCTGCTCTCCAAGTAACTGAGACCTTGCCGATAGTGCAGGCGCGATGTAAGAATAACGTCAGCAGAACCAGCAGCGAGCAGCGATTTCAGCCCTTCAACGGTCGGTAAGGTCAAGAAAGGTCCCAATACTAATTATCGCAAAAACACTACTTGCAATGCTTCATAGCACGTAAAAATTTGTATGTAGGGGTTTTGAAAGGTGCTGAACAAGCTGGTAAAATCTCAAGTCAATCCGAGTATCCAGCACGGTGAGAGTTGCGTGTAAGAAAATTCTTTTGAATATTCTGTGCTATCAACAAACTATGTTTATTCACTGTGATAGAATACAAGATATTCTTCTTGTAATGTAATTTCTTTAGCTTTAAAGAAACGTCTTTTGAATATTCTGTGTTATCAAGAAAACATATTTGTTCATTTAATTGAATGGAGATTTTTTGGGGGATTCTAGAGAATTTCGTGCACTAAATTATTTGCATATGTGTTTTGATGCAATGTATGATGAGGGACAGTTAATTGCAATTTCTGTAAACGGAAGGTACTACGACATTGAGTCATGCGAGAAGCATGTGCCCATCACTCTTCCCAACCGGGATTTCAGACTTTCCATTTGTTGAGCTTCAACTTGTTTTGTCACGGAAGATGTTGCTGTAATTCTGAGTTGTACAAATCTTAAAATTCGTGATAACTTTGCAGTTGATAATCCCTTTTTGATATTTTTTAATTGTGTTAATTTTTTTTGTTTATGTATTTGCTTTGTGTATCAATGTTCATCATTCTTAAAGTTTTTTTGTGGTTTCGCTTCAACGCGTGTCCAATTACATGTTGTTCTGTGGTCACGACTTTGTGTTGTTTTTTCATTTGAAATCTTCTGAGGAGCCACGATCCCACTAAAATCCCCCGAAACCGACAAAACGTTCGGTTACAATATATATATACACACATAAATGTATATACACACATATACACACACACACACTAGCTGGTACCCGGCGCATTGCTGCCGCAGAAGAAATAATTGAGGGAATATTCCTCTCCCCCTCTTTGTCTTTCCCCCCTCTGTCTTTTTCCTCTTCTCATTTTCTTCACTCTCACTCTTTTCCATCTGTGTCTCTTTCCCCCCTCTGTGTCTCTTCTTCCCCTCTGTGTCTCTTTTTCCCCTCCATGCCTCTTCCCCTCCGTGTCCCTCCTTCCCCTCCTTGTCCCCCACTCTGACTTTTCCCGCTCTCTCATTTTCCTCTCTATTTCCCCATCTCTATTTCTCCCTTACTCTATTTTACCTCTCTATTTTTCTTCTCTTTCACTACTTCCCTCTCTCTATTTCCTTATCTCTCTATTTTCCCTCTAGCTGGTACCTGGCGCGTTGCTGCCGCAGAAGAAATAATTGAAGTATTCCTCTCCCCCTCTCGTTCCCCCTCTCTCTTTGTTCTCCTCTCCCTCCCCCTGTGTTTTCCCCCTCTCTTTTCCATCTGTCTCTTTGCCCCTTCTGTGTCTCTTCTTCCCCTCTGTCTCTTTTCCCCCACTCTCTGACCCTCTTTTCCCGCTCTCTTATTTTCCCCACTGTTTCCCCCTCTCTATTTTCCTTCTCTTTTTCACTATTTCCCTACCTTTCTCTATTTCCTTCTCTCTCTAGTTTCCCTCTATTTTTCCTCTCTTTCCTTCTGTCTCTCTTTCCGTCTCTCTTTTTCCCTCTCCTCTCATCAACGTAACGCCCGCTCCTCCTGTTCCCCTCGATCTCGCCCCATGGCACACGGCAACGCCCAGCAACAATGAAGCTCACGTGAATTGGGAATTGCATTTAACTGAAACGCCATCATGTGCTCTAGCGCCATCTAGTGGAGTTACAATAATTGTACTATACCTATGTGCAAGCAATAAATTGACAAATTTTTATCGCAATTGGATGCCTTCTACGGTAGTGCATTAAACAAGAACCAACAAACATTGATTTTTGTATATTAGATTAATTTTCTGTATAATTATTTTTCGTAAAATTTTCCGGTATTCGGGGCGGAAATGAATCCAACAAATCGGAGATAATTAAAATTGGTCCAGTCGTTCGTGAGTTATAAATGGTTTAATTAACTCGACTTTGGTTATGGTTTATTTAATGGTAATGGTTTGGTAATGGTTTATTTAACTCGAATTCACTTAAATCTGCACGTCTTTGGGTAGGTGGTGGTAATATTGAGAAGCGCCGGACCAGCAAAAATGTAATGGAATGTTCAAAAAGATCTCATTATTTAGAATACTGAGGCCTTTTTGAGGCCTTTGGCCTCAATATTTTAGTTTTTAAGGCCCTAGAACGCTTCGTTTAGAAGTTATTTAACGACATAGATTCAAACTATCTAGCGGGCTGGGTTTGTATGAATATCTGGTTTTTTATTCTTCAGCGCAATGTTGTGCGATTTTTTCGATATTTTATTAGTTATTCTGTTATTCGGGACGGGAATGAATCCAACAAAACAGATATAATTAAAATTGGCCCAGTTGTTCTTGAGTTATAAGTGCTGTAACTAACACAACTTTGTTTTATATATATATATATATATACATATATATATACATATATATATACATATACATATATATATACATATATATATACATACATATATACATATATACATATATATACATACATATATACATACACACACACACATATACATACAGTGTCTCGCATTAGTCTTCGACCAGTCTCGTACGCAGAGAAGTGCTTGGAAGCAATTACATAATTATAACTAATACTTTGTATTTATCGTAACCGTGTATGTAGATTACAATACTGTAAAACTACCATGTTTCAACATTTAGCAATTTAGCGTGACATCAGTGCAAAATATCTGCTCTTGCAAAAGTATCCGACCAGTCATCCGAGAACCAGTGAAATTTTTGACCCCCATCATTTCCAAACCAATACTGCACAATTTTCTGCTGATAAGGCGCAGTTGTTCGTCTGACGTGCTCCAAACTTGAACTAACACTTTATAGCACTATGAGTCGTAAAGGTAAAGAGTTGTCAGAAGACATGAGGTTGCTAATACTGGAGCGTCGTTCCATTGGTGATTCATTCAGTGAAATCGCCCAGAAAGTCAAAATGACTATGTCCACTGTCAAGTCGATGGCAAAGAGAGAAAGGATTTACAACAAGCGGCGGACAGGACGTCGTAAACTGCTTGGCGTACGGGACGAGAGTGCTATGGGAAGAATTGTGAAAAATAATCCGCGGATTAATGCCCCCAAACTAATCACTGAAGTATTAATGTTTTCAGATGCAATAAGATTAACACTCCACAGGAGTGGTCACCATGTCCGAGTAGCTAGGAGGAAACCCTTCACCAGTGAGAAGAATAAATGCAGACGCTTTGAATTTGCCCAAGAATATTTGCGGAAAGGTTCTGAGCACTGGCAAGATGTTATTTTTACAGATGAAAGTAAATTTAACCTATTTAGCTCAGATGGCAGGGTTATTGTATGGAGGAATGCTGATGAAGAGCTTCTTGAAAAAATATCTATCCAACTGTGAAGAATGCAGGTGGTTAATTGATGGTGTGGGGGTGTTTATCAGCAAAAGGAGAAGGCAAATTGAATTTTGTGCAAGGTAATATGAACAAAGACCAATATCTGAAAATTCTAAAGCGTAATCTACGAACAAGTGCTGCTAATATGGGCTTCCTTGTCCTAATATGGGTTCTCTACAACTGTCCTAAAGCTATCCAGACACCTGCACAAAGTCCAGATCTTAATGTAATTGAACATGAGTGACAAAAATTGGAAAACCGAATAGGACAACACACAATAAGAAGTTTTTAACACAATAAAGAACATTTTAAGCAAATTTTGACGAGTGGGAAAAAAATTGAACAAAGCAAAAAAAACCCAACAACAACCGTTGGTGAATTCACTCCCTCGACGCTTGCAAAGTGTTACTGAAGCTAAGAACGAATAAGTAGATATTAGGTTTCTGTTTGTAATATTTATTTTCGATTTTCTTTATTTGTCCGAATACTTTTGCAGGACCACATTTCTTTGTACTGAAATAAATCCATGTATTTCACATTGACATATTATACTTTTAAGACCATGATTGTAAGCACGGTTTTGTGCTATATGATTATGTAATATAATGCGGTGTTTTTCTTTTCTATAACGATTTTTGTGCATTTTATCACGCATTCTGCGCACAAGAGACGATCGGTCGAATACTTAAGCGGGCCGTGTGTGTGTCTATATATATATATATATATATACACACATATACACACTATATACTATATATACACATATATACTATATATTCACTATGTATTCATATATTATATTCACTACTAAGTCTGTGTTCAGAGTTGCAACTTTCTTTTCTACTTCTTCTGTAAGGTGGCCCCTAATGGCATCAAGGGTTAACACTCCTCTCTGCTGTAATACGGCTCACGGACGCTTCTCCCAAACTTCTTGAAGCAAAGAAATCATCCAAGCTTTTTAGTCATCCACCCACATTCATTGCATTAAAAAATTACGTCACTTGTGGTTTTTCTTTGGGAAAATTCCTTTTCAGAATAACAAATGATGGCAGCTAGCTTCCTGCAATCTGCCAACACCCCCCCGGCATGATCGTCACTCGAATTTTCGCGTTTCCAGATGTTTTTATTATTACTGATTTACACCTTTTTCTAGCGACTGGTTTGTTAGAAGACATGCCGAAGTACACGGGGTTCTTATCGACATTCCCCATTTGACTCAACAAATGGTTGTGTTGATGGCACAATTGTATAATGTACTTTTGGTACTCCAGAAGTGTTTGTGATACGGAAGTTCTTCGGGGTTGCGTACATTGTTTGAATAAGAATTTAGGGAATCTTACAAGTATTCCTCTTGATATCGTTCACTGTAGGCCCTATGCGAGATGGTAGCCATCTTGATTCATGACGTCATAACTTTTAGGGTCCATGCTCACGGGCGTTGCGTTGACGCGCGAGGAGTAACGCGCGTGTTAGAATAACACTGTATCTTATGGCAGTATAACGCTGTATCTATTGGCCAGTTCCAAATATGGCCACCAGGTGCCATGATCAGGCATAATGCTGATGTAACATCGGGTAAGACATGTTGGCGCAGCGTATTGCAGTAACTCTGGCCAGTCACACTGCACGTCTTTGGTCCTTGTGCGCCAGCCTCTTAGCCAATGATGAATGTCGCTGTGAAGCCACACCATACGGTAACTCGTTCGCCAAGCAGAGGAACTTAGTGAACATTGCCTGGAAGTGAAGATCCTCACACTGCAATTCTGTGTGCTCACCTCACCCGTTAGAGAAAAATGTGCCTCGCCTGTTCATAGGATGGTCCAAAGCCAGGCTTCGTCAACTTCAATCCTTGCGAGAAAGTGGAGAGCGAAGTCAACACATTATTGTGCGTCCGGTGGTGCAAGCGCCTGTGCGATACGGATCATGTACGGATATCATTTGAGAATGGTTCGAAGCACCTTCCGGACGGTGGCCCAAGGAATGTTCAACTGTCGGGACACAGCATGCGCATGCTTGACGCTCGGCAATTGCGCGCACCGTTGTCGGCCGGAGCAACATCGATTTCATCGCCCATCTGTGATTCCACCGATCGTGGGCCTCTTCTTGGAGCGACACCCAGTTTCCCAGTTGATTCGAACTTCATTATGTTCCGCAAAGCAGATGGAAAAAGAGGACCTTCCGTAATCCTTTCAGCCGGCGATATTCTCGAAGTGAGGCTTCCGCATTACAGTTGTTTTTGATAAAAGAGTTTCACCAATAATGCCCAACTCCGTTTGTCCAAACCCATGTGGGCCCACAGTGACTGAACCGGAGTGTGTAATAATTCAGCATTATTCAGCAGGTTAAATGACTGATCATGGCACCTGGTGGCCGTATTTGGAAATGGTCAGTGGCGCTGTGACACGTAGAAATCATGCACCCCATATTCTGGACAGTAATACTAGCAAGTTTGGTTCTTGAACCATTCTTCATTTCGTTGTGATAACAGGTTCTGTAGGGAAAGTTTAATTACAATCACTTTGTATATACGGAGTAATATACATAGTGTAGAGAAATTTATATAATGCTGCGGAAAATCAATTTCCAGATTTCAACGGAAATACACTTTGGAGTCCCCTGATACCCAAAAAGTGTTTTTTTTCAAAACGTCCGTCCGTTCGTCTGTGAACACCACTGGCGCCTAAACCATAGATAGGATTTTTTCCAAAATGGATATTGTCCGGTCGATCTGGGTTGACTCGAGGAGCTGCGATTTTGAAAAACTTTCTTCAAAATTTGGGGGTAGGCCCTACTTTATATGAAGCCTCAGGGACATTTTAAAAAATGTTTCTCAAAAACGGCTCCTCATTTTTTCTTCAAATTTCTTGCAAGAATAGAGTAAAATACACTTGTATACTGCGATTTTTGTAGGAAGAGCTCTCAAGATAACTCAAATCCCATCTTCGCGATGGAATATGTCACGGCATTTCGTATCATTCACAGTCGTTCCGCTAGATTTCGCACGATCGCGACCGTATGAAGCAGTGCTTGCGATCATGCGACTTCTACCGGCAAGACTGAGAAAAGACGCGAAATGCCGTGACATATTCCATCGCGAAGATGGGATTTGAGTTATCTTGAGAGCTCTTCCTACAAAAATCGCAGTATAATGGTGGCGTAGGTCCGATTTTCACGGTTAACTTTGATTTTTCCAAAATTGCGAAAGTTGGAATTTTTTTCGTCGTCGTCCTACAACTACAAAGATAGTTTTCCTTAAAATGAAATTTGTTGTCCATAATTAGTTCTGTCATTAAAATTAAAAAACAAGATCTACACAATAAAAGGCTTCAAAATTTTTCTTTAAACTTGTGGTAAGCATAATGCTAAATGTACTCTATAAGATGACATAAACGCCATTTTGCTCTATTCTTTTGCTTTTTCTAAAATTACAAAAATGTAATTTTTTTATTAACCTTTCTCGTCATCAATATTTAGCGGAGATTTGTCCGCATTACTGCATTTATTAGCACACTTGCTTTAAATAATGTTATAAAAAATTTCTCAAACACTCAAAAAGTTTCTATGAAAACGGCTCAAAATTCCGTTTTTCAAGAAACTCTCAAATGCCATTTTTTCAAAAACAGCTCCAATTTTTGTCTTCAAACTTTTCGTACGGATAGTGCTAATTGCACTCTTTAAGATGATATAAAACCTCTTTTCTGTATTCTTGTTTTTTGAAACAATATACAAATGCATTAATTTTAAATATCTCTCACACCGTTAATTTGCACATTTCCAAAGATTTGTATTCATTATTGCATTTGTGCGTAGAAGTAAGTGCTTCAAATGAAGTTTTTTCGAAAACTCAAAAGATTCCTGTGAAAAAGAGCTTCAAATTTCTCATTCATACTAGCGCTTAAACGTTTTTTTTTCTTAAAAACTGTTCTAGATATTTTTATCGAAGGCAAAATTTACTCTTCTTTAATATCCTAAAGGTAATATTTCGAATCTGCCATTAGGAAACCATTAGGAAAAATTGAGAAAACTTCAAAAAATATATTTTGGGTTGCTGTAGATGGCAGTTGGCAAGCGGATTAAGCAAGACCGCAAAACTAGCCCAGACCAAAGAAATTAGATAACTTCAGTACGAGAAAGTCTGTGCCATTCCATAGCACTAGTAATACTTTCTCGTATACGTACGTACGAAGAAAAACGTCTGCCTGTCCGTCAGTCGTCGTTCCGGCATCCAAACCGTCAATAAGACTTTCAGACAGGTTTCTCTAAAATTGTTATTCCGTGTTCAATCTGAATGAAGTCGAGGTCCTGGGAGTTTGAAACTGACATTTTTTGTGGGTACTTTACTGAAATCTCAACATTTTCAAAAATTTCTCAATGATTGATTATTAGTGATTCCGGGCGTATCAACGGCTAAGATCATTAGTCCCGTAAGTGTAGTTATACTTTTTGTCGGTAGGTGGTGGGGGTATTCCCCCGCTGGATGGCGAGATCTGGAGCCGACATACTGTTGACTAGCGGGGTTTTCTCTAACCAGGTATCTCCCAACAACGGGGACCGTCTCAGCCGTGGCAAACTCTAAGCTCCCGACCAGGCTCTCGGCGTAGGTAATAATGTAATGAATGCTAGTGTGTGTGTGTAAGGGGTGAGGATAGGACAAAGAAGAGGAAGGAAAGTGGCACGTGCTCCGTGGTCCTTTTGTTAGGGTACTGCTCCTGGTGTTGATCGGAGAATGTACGGAAAACTACCGCTCAGAGCTGCCGACCGCTAGAATTTTCCTCCAGACTGCGACTGTATTTGACCTGACAAGCTAGTATCGAAAATCCTACCATCTTCGGTACTCGGACCTAGGATCTCCCGGTCAGCGACCTGTAGTGACATCAGTCGATGCCCTGAGCGGTCAAAAGTTTCTCAAAAATGGCCCCAAATTTTTGGATCCAACTTTGTCCCTGGATAGAATGAAGAACTCTTAAAGAAAGGACGCGTGTCCCATTTTCGTTGAAATCCCCAATTTTTTGAAAATTGCAAAAATTTTAAATTTATTCGACATCGTCAATTACAATAATGATGATGGAAAATTTTTACCGAAATGAAAACTGTTCATCAAAAATAGATCTTCACGTAAGGTCTATTGTTCGAAAAATTTGAGTGTTTTTTTGCGGAATTTTGAGTGAAACAGGGAATTTTGAAACAATTTTAAACAATTATTGTCTCAAAAATATTCATTTTCCCCTCTCGTATGTACTAAAAAAAGGTAGAGAGTGACGCTGGTCCCATTTTCGGCGAACAATGTTGGTGGTGGAATTTTTGAAATTTGCTAACAAATCAATATTTCAAATGTTCAGTATTGTTGATAGGGTTTTTGTGTTATATGAAATATTTTTTAAAAATAAATTCGTTAAAAAAGGCCACCTACATATTTTTAACAATATGAATAGTATAGCGTAATTTTGCAAATCTTCGAATTTCCCGCGCTCCATTTGCTAGTTTCTACACAAATGTAACTTTTTTCTTCTCATGTCTTTAATATTTACATTACTGATAATTTTTATACATTATTGCATTTGTGAGTACACTGCTTCAAATGATATCTAAAATTTTTTCGAAAACTCGAAACCTTTTCTGTAAAAATGAGCTCAAAATTAGGCATTTTCAGAAACGCTTAAAGGCCTTTTTCTTGAAAACGGATCCAATTTTTTAATGTTTTTTTTAGATTGTGCTAAATCTACTGCATAAGTCGGCGTATACGTCATTTTACTGTATTCTTTTGTTTTTTTCAAATACCTATCGAACAAATGATTTTTTTTTATTTTTCACCTCAGTATTTACCTAAGTATTTTCAGTACGCGCATTTCCTATACATTAGTGCATTTGTGAGTACAATTATTTCAAATAATTTGTGATAAAATTTCTCGAAAACTCAAAAGTTTAGAGTGAAAATTAGATTCGAAATGAATAAATTCAGAAACGGTTAAAGACTTTTTTTTTCAATAACGGCGTATTGTTGATATATTCGTGCATTAGATCTACATTGATTTTAATTTACACATTAATCTCGTTTTAATGTACAAGGTACATTAAGTTTAATGTACAGTAGTACATTAAACTAATGACAGTGTACCAAGCACCGTAAGTATTATTGACGACCTTACTTTACCAATGGAAATCTGTTTGTTTTCAGGTGTCCTTAGGCGCTTATAATAGCGAAAATTATGAATTGGAAGACAATATTAAAAGCAAAGCATTCAAAGAGCTTTCAGTTAAAGTAACGTCTCTCAGAGTGGACATTGTTTTGAAAGCAACTCTGCAGATGTCCAGGAAGTAAGTACAAGCATATTATTAAAATCGCGGGCCCAAGCTAGTTCAGTATAAATTTGGAATTGAAATATTTATATTGAGCCGTTAATTGGTCGAATCTGTAAAGAGCGTCAGTTGTCACAGTTTTTTTTCGTAAAAAGTGGAGCAAATTGTTTCCATTCCGTTTCTGCGATTTCTTAATCGCAAATCAGTTGTATTTCAGATGTAGAGCTCTAGAGTTAGTTTTGGAGAATGGTTTAGGTGAACGCGTTTTGTTATTGTTTGAGAAAACTGAAATTAATAGTACAAACCATCGAAGCATACTAATTGCAAGAAGCATACAATCTTGTCAATTCCAGTAGCGGCTCGTGCTTATGTTTCACTGTTGTTCAACCTCCAGACAATCAAAAGAATCTTCTATATTAGGAATATACATTTTTCATTTAATGAATGAGTTCAATTATTCCAGAAATAACGATGTATATGAAATCATTTTGAAATCAAAGAGCGCCCTCTGTGGCGTCACGTTACAAGTCTGGCAGCGTACCTGTATCACGCTCTTAAGCTCTTAAACTACTTGTGTTTAATACAGGGCGCGTGTCCCTATGCTTCAGCACTGGGCACCCGTTTTCGCACTGCAACGTTTGTAAGATAGAGACAAGCTTACACCGCAGAGCGATGGCCCCGAAGAGCGAAGGGTGTGTGTGTCTCGTCTCAGAGCGGAGCGTGGAACCTCGCCGGCCTTGAAGGACTTCGAGTGGATTACCAATTTTCTGTCTTCATCTAAAAATAACTGCATCTTTTTTTGCGAGTTATTGAAAGTACACAAGTTCTGTCAATTGACGGTATTGAGTGCATTTTTTATCCCGTTGCCGAATTTATGTTCATTTGATGTAACGTTTGTTAGTTGGTTTTTGTTTTGTATGAATTCTATTACCGGCAAATGTCTCAGTGCAGAACTAACACAAAAACTCAAGTGCCCACTGGAAATTAAAGGCAGAATCATGTGCACGGGAGAATAATAATACCTGACACGGACACGTCGCATAAAATTATGTTATTAATATTTGAATACTAGCCGATTTTCTGGAATTGCCCGAATATTTATTTCTCACAATCGTCTATTAAACATCCTCATGACCACGGATGCCGTTTCCGGTCTGCCATGGCCGTCCCGATTACAACTCCCGGCCCGCCCATCCACCCCTTCTGCTCTATCTTTTCCTCTCGCTCATCACACTTCGATCGACTCTCCCACATGCCCAGTGTGGCATACCATGGCCGTCCTGCCAACACTTCTAGTCCTTCCCATCCAGCCCCTTCCACTCTATATTCCTCCCGCTCATCATGCTTCGTCCGTCCCCCCTGCACGCCCTATAGCATGCCATGTGCGCCCTGCCGACGCCTCCCGACCCGCCAATCCAGCCCCTTTCGCACAAACTTTTTTCCCGATCATCACGCACCTCCTGCTTCTTCCGTCTTTCCGCCTCGCCAATTCCTTCCACTCAGCCTGCTCTTTCGCTCCACCTCCATCCAATGCGCCGCCGTCCCCTCTCCTTTCGCTAATTCCGCTCCGCTTGCTTTTTCGCTTCTTCTTCTTAGCCCATTCCTTGCTGTCATTCAGCTCCGTCTGGTCCTTCCGCCCCTCCCGTTCTGCCAGCACTGCCCGCTCTGTCTGCCCCTGCTCGTCCACGCCCCACGTCATACGCAACGCACAGCAACAGTGAAGATGGATTAGGGATTGCATTTAACTAAATATTGAAAAAAGTTTTGAGGTAACAGTTTTGAATCGCTAATACGCAATTTTTATTCTTGGCCCCTCAAGAGTATTCGGGCTAGATTTGAGAGCAATCCCTATAAAGGGTCTAAAGTTTTTGTGACACATACAAACCTATGCACTCACTTTTAAAAGCACGAACGTGGCAATACTGTGCGGAATGAATCAACAAAAAATCATATCTTCTAACCGTTTACCGCATAACTGTAAAATAAAAACTAAGTTGGAACCATGGGTAGCGTCTATAATGTCTTTAAATTTCATGTTGATAGATTAAGTAGTTTTTTTAGTTAAATCGCTTCGCACTGATGGACGGATATACAATTGATTTGAAGTAAGTTTCCATTTAGTAATCGAATGAGCTAGATGAAGTGTTTAAAAGCGCGAAATTCGAAAATCACAGACAGACTGACACACTTTTCAGATTTATCTGTAATCATGTATTGATACATTTTATTAAATTAAGTTTTAATGACTTTGGATGAATTCCTTAAGTTTTATTACATATTAGTTTTCTGAAGTTTGGAAATAACATTTCCGTCATGCGATGGTGCTGCAACCTCCAGTTTTTGGGGACTGCAGCCACCACTGGTCAGATCAAGACGGCGGTCCTTGCGCCGCAGCCGCCGCACACAGACCGATAGCCAGCAAGAAAATCCACGTATGATAAGCTCAAAGCTAAAACTTTTTGAGAAGTTCGCCAGTCTTATGAGGAACAAGGAAATGCAAGTATGGCGAAGTAGGTGTCGGCGTTGCGCTGCACAAGTTTTTGAATGAGTGACGCCGCTTCGGTATGGCCCACTACTTCTTCACACTTTGGCTACCTAATAAACATTATAGAAGAAGAATTAGTTGTGTGCTCATTCCCCAAGAGGATAGTTTTTTCGACGTATTTAAAAAAAATTGTGCAGCGCAACGCCGACACCTACAGGCCGCCATACGTGCGTTTCCTTGTTCCTCATAACACTGGCTAACTTCTGCCGGAATGGTGTTAGTGCGACAGCAAGGAGATGCATGTGCACTAAGTAAACACTCAGGAGTAATTCGGTATTCTCTCCCATGTAATAGGGTAGAGAAAACAGTGATGGGCACTTTATGAGCAATCAATATATTTTATTCAATGTATAATTGTTTATTTTAACAAGAAATTCATAGTTCGCAAATAAATTACTACACATGTGTACATTTATGTGGGTAGTAAGTTAAATAGTTGAACACATTATACCTCTCTCTATCTGTGTGTGTGTGTGTGTGGAGTGTGTGTGGAGTGTGTGTGGAGTGTGTGTGGTGTGTGTGGTGTGTGTGTGTGGTGTGTGTATAGTGTGTGTGTGTGTTGTGTGTGTGTGTTGTGTGTGTGTGTTGTGTGCGTGTGCGTGTGCGTGTGCGCGTGCGCGTGTGCGTGTGCGTGTGTGTTGGTAACAAAACTAAATAATTACGTCAAATGCAACCGAACACATTCGGTAGGATTTTGAATTTATATCTTTGAATAACTCATATACAATTCGTTCTATGGCCTTAAAAACTAAAACTTTGAGGCCAAAGGCCTCAAAGAAACGTTTCTCACACCGCAATCTACAGGATGATCTTATCTTGAACATTCTATTACATTTTTGCTGGTCGGGCGCTTCCCGATATTACCTCACCTGCTCAGAGATGTGCAGAATCTGCAATTACATGTCAATAAGAGGAACAGAGAGCGGCAGAGACAGACGGGGACAGGGTGAGGGAGGGAGAGACAGTGAGAAAGGGAAAAGAGGGAGATGAAAGGCAGAACGTCTGCTGGGTTTTCCTAGTAAAATATGAAACTAAAGTAAGGCAGAAAATACAGTGATGAGCACTTTGAAGACTATCGTGGGTACTTTGTAATATAGTGATGGGCACTGTGAAAAATGGTTTGTAAAATGCCCAACGAAGTCAAACAGCATTGTTGAATGCATTTGGCTTGTTGTCGTCTGAATCACTTTCCGCTATAGAATCTTCAGAGAAAAGGCATGATTTGCGAAATACCTTTGGCAGAACACACCGTAATTCTTAAAATTCTATGTGTTTCCACACTAAAAAAAGCAGCCATGAAGAAAATATTTCCGTGGACTTCTGGAAGAAAGAGACTCGCTGCTCCTTCTTTCCATCTTGTAAATGCCTATAGAAGTGCTCGGCTGACAAATTTCCTTATTTCTTTCACCTCCTATAAGCGTGTTTAAACCTTGAATGGATGAATGTTATTCTTTGTGCATAATTGACGTTTGTTTTCCTGAGGTTAGCCCGATAACTAGTTTCCTCTAGATGGTGTGTTTTCCGTTTATCATACTGCTTGTCTATTCCTTCAGTGCTATTTCCAAATAATACTTTTCTTACAAATTTAGTTGTAGTGATATTGTGGTTATTGCTCTCATGTTCTGCAGGAAAAACTACCTTACAATTTTTATTCTTTTTTCTTTCTGTGCTGTCAGGGACTTTTTCTCCATCTCTCTTCTTTCACCCTTCTTCATTTCTTTTAAATTTGCCTTTTCCTTAAGGAGTGTTTTCCATTGTCTGAACGTTATCACAAACGGCATTCGCTGAACATTGGGTTTAGTTGCGTGAATTCACTTGAGCGAAGGGAAGAAGCCTTAATTACACCAGTAATATATATATAGTAGATTTAATTGTTCACGTGAGAACTTCATTTTCTTCAGAGCGACTTCATACCTGAAAATCGGTGTAAGTTAATAATCTGTTAATAGATTTAGTACATTTTTATGTCTTTTTTCTGTGCTTTTAGAGCATTTTAAAAACTTTTTCAAAGCATTTTATTGATCATTTTTGGCGATGTTGTAGGTCATCAAAATCCGCCCCCTAGTGATAACATTTAACCTCAGAACGATTATTAAGACAGTAAAGGGCATGTTCAAATATTAGTGATGGGCACAGTGTAAATGTATACATTCTCGTAATGACACTCCATGCCCATCATTGTCCTACACATCGTCTCCTGTATTATTTCAGTAGTATACCTTAGGGTTCCGGCTCTCACACGCAACCAATCTTTATAAATGAGGGCTCTAAAGAAAGAGAATTTCACGGAGACTTGACGAATTCCACTTTGACTTTAAAAATATGGATGATTTCTTTAGAAAACGCATCGAAATATTCATGTAAAATGCAACCCGCATCACATGTCACCCTACATCGGCAAATAACTCATAAACAAAGCGTTTTAGAGCCTTAAAAAGTATAATTTTGAGGCCAAAGGCCTCAAAGAAGCGTTTTTCACACCATAATCTACAAGATGAGACATTCTCCAATCCATTTAATTAACTTTTCGGTTCCATGCTTCAATACTATCAAGGCCACCTCAATATTACAGCCCTTCCTGCTGGTAGCAATTTTTGTGGCGACACGCTTAGAATGCTTAGTTTCGACAATCATTATTTACGCTTTCTGTTAACACCGTAGTTTGTGCAGTCTGAAGAGGTTTATTTGCATAATCATTAATTCAAGATTTGCTCTCCAGCAACAACTAGAAAGTACTATTATAGTTGCTTGGTACCTATACCTATGAAGATTGTTTCTTATGCGTGTAGTGAAACTATTCAATTAACGTTTTTTCATGGTCTATAAGTGCTGCGTACTTAATTGTGGAGTGATGTGGGTGTTCAGTGAAGAGTGAAGACTGTGTTTGTGTTTTACCTGTACCAATATTTTCGTTATCATTCTATGAAATTTTCATGTCAACGGGTTCAGACACTTAGCTTTTTCAAAAGTAAAACGCTAATATTTTTGTGACTATCACAAAAAACTAAAACCTAACTGACAAAGAATATTGAATAATTACTTCAAATGTCTTTAAGTAAGGGTTTGAGAATTGTTCCAAGCAAATTCTCCATGATATTGAATAAATATTTATCGAAAATTTCTTTTACACATTAACTGCATTGTTTGTTTTATTTGTAATTGTGTTAGTACATTGCAAGTTACCTTTATAGATTTTAAACAAATAGACACGTTTCGTTAACTACTTTCCCTCTTAGAATGAAAATAGAAGGATAGGGATGAGTGTGGGGTCTAACATGCGAGAGTTCTCGCACGGGTACGCAGAGGTAGTGGGGGAAAACTTGTGCTATGGCACAACACAAAGAACAAACTTTTTAAAGTAGCTAAAGTAAAATAGATTGAAATAAATGGAAAACAAAAGTCAAAACGCGCTAGCCTACAATACTACGTGAATCAATTAAAAAACAACTAAATTTAAAATTATAGAAAGAATAGTGCAAGTCACCCGACAACTGTCAACGATAGCAGTCCAAACGCACGATTTAAATGTTGGCGGTATCTGGAAGTATGTACACCAACGCCCAGCTGCAAACTCATATCGTAAATAAAACACCGTTTGATATTAAACTCAAGGTGTCGGTTCGTTCAGATATTAAAAATGCAAACATCGTTTGAGCAACATTCCCATGTACCGAAGTGGGCTTCCTAATGCCTACTAAATTGTTTCTAAAGCTAACAAATGGTATTTAGTACTCAAAGGTGAAAACATTAGTTTGATTATTTTTTGGCTCGGAATTGCTTTTCTTGTGGTACGTAAGGACGCAGAAAATAATTCAATACTTTTTAGTATACAAATAATTTTTCAATTTTCTCACCCCAGCAAGCTGGCACCCTGACTCTCCAAAACCCACTCGGTTCTTCATAACAAATCAAGGAAAGTTAAATAATATTGCAATGAGTAGGTCTGTTCTTGCCCGATCCGGTATGTTCGCACTACTTTACTTGACTTTTTCAACAGTAAAAACCTTTTCTATTATTTGACTGCGGGAAGCACAAGATGACAAGGAAAGCGAAAAGCTAAATCTCAAGGAAGATTGAAAAATTTCTTCAAATGTTGTTTTTAAAGAAGTATGAATTGTTCCAAGAACATCTCTCTATAATGTTGAAATTGAAAATTTGTTTCAAACATCAATTGAATCGTTATTTTGTTTGATATTCTGTAAGTACATTAGTAGTTCCTCTCCTTTATGGATAGGGAAGGGGTGGGGTTTAACATGCGAGAGTTCTCGCACGGGTACGCTAGTCAGAAATATTTAGTTATTGGCACTACCTTTTTTTGGTTTTCATCTATTCTGAGAAGGTGAAAACAAATATGAAAACGTAGATTATAAATCTGGCTGCACTCGCATAGAGCGGATTGCACATAAAACAGAAGAATTGGCTTAAATTCTTCATAACTGGACACACCTCCGCTAAAGAATTCACAATGTTTCGATGCACAGACGACAGGTGGAGCACACCACTAACTATTGAAGTGTACCTACACTCACTGCGGGGCCACATTCAATTCATATTCTGGGGTCGCAAACTTCGCAAGACACGCACGCATATTCTGGGGTCGCAAAGACACACCCGACATACGATTACATGCAGAGGGCCCTTTGGCTGTTTGAAAATATTATTATCATTACCCTCCTTACAGTTGCTCTGCCCGTCACTATACTGGTGTCCACGACTGTACCGGTTACCCTGCACGAAGTGTAGAGAAATTTATATAATGCTGTGGAAAATAGAGGGGTCTCGTAATACTGAAAAAAAAATTTTCAGAAGTCCGTCCGTCCGTTCGTCCGACCGTCAACAACACGAGCGCCAAAACGATGCATAGGATTTTTTGCAAACTGAATACTCCCCTATCGAACTGACATCACTCGAAGCCCTGCAATTTGTAATAACCTTTAAAATGAAAGGTTACTCAAAACGTGGGGGGGGAGATAATTTACATGAAGCCCCTGGGAAATTTTCAAAATTTTCTCAAAAAGGGCTCCAAATTTTTTTGCTTTAAATTTTTTGTAAGAATAAAGTGAAATACACGTATCAAGAAGGCATAGGTCCTACTTTCACTGTTACCTCTGAATGTTCGTAAATTGGAAAAGTTTGAAAATTTTTCGGCGTCTTCATACAACTACAAAATTGAAGACAGAGATGTTTCCTTCAAATAGAATTTGTTCTCCGTAATTAGTTCTTTTATTAAGGCCGTGTACATTTTTTGAAAATTTTTGTATTTTTCGCCAAACATTTAGTTAAACATATGCAGTATTAAAAAGTATATTAGAAAAAGAATATCTTAAAACGACCGTACATTTTTGAAGTTTTTGGTAGGGTTAGTGTTGAACGTACTGTAAGAGACGACATAATACCATTTTGCTCTATTCTTTTTGTTTCAAAAATTAAACGATTGATTTTTTTTCAAACATCTTTTTCGTAGTAATATTTACATTATCGGCAATTTGTATACGTAATTGAATTTTAAACGGTTCTATTTAGTTCCCACGTGATTAATTTAATAATATAACTATTTCGCCTCACACTGGTAATACCAACTGTAACGGTATGTCTAGTGCCGTAATAGACAATAACAAACATTTACTGATAATATTTCGCCCCTCATTGAGCTGCCAACTGTAACGGTTCTCGTTTCTCGTAATTAAATAAATATGTTTATTACCCTTTTCCTTTTGTGAGAAATACCAACTCTAACGGTTTTCTAATTCACAGGATTTAATTTAATAAATAAATATTTACTGACAATTGGTATTGTTTTCGTTATCTGGATTACAAACGATAATATTATTCTCTATTGAAATGGTTCTTAATATTATTGCCTAAAATATCACGATAATATTTACTTATTACGTCTTCGAACTAATCCACCGTTTTCATTAAAATTTTGTTTTGGGTGTGAGTTCGCGAAGCCGTCCCATACGGGAAACTGGAGGCTTATCATCGGTTGGGGAATTGGATACGTAGTTATTCTCCTCTCTTGCTCAGATCTGAAATAAAGCACCAAGATTTTCAAAATTTAACATTACCACCGATTTACTTATTTATGGCCATTTACTTTTGAAATTCAGTTTTATATCTACAGCTATAAAACATTCTTCGCCTTGTCATATTGCTACGTCGGATTTATTTAAATGTTCACTTCCCTTATGTCGGGCGCCGTCAGCTTCACCAGAAAAAGCCGCACGTGCTCCGCCGACCTCCAGAATTACCATCGTTTCATTAACATTCGTTCCATGACCATTTCCTTGTTTGTCCACTTATTCAAAAATACATTGTCCTTTTACGTAACACTTAAAATAAATGCATAACATTTATAACTGCAAAATAATATATGACCTCCATCAGCGATGCGACCGACTCCTAGTCTATATCATTCTGTTGGCTTTTGTTGCTGTTCCTTCCTAACAAGTTCAAAATAATTAGTGTCTCCCTCGTTCGTCAATTACTTTAGATTGTAATCGCGTTTTCTCTTTAAATTTCGCTGAAACTCGATTCCACTCTCTTCCGTAATTCATTTTTCATGTTCTATTAGTTATTTCTTCTGCATTTTATTACTTTCTAGTCCCGTTCAGCTTATTTTAGCACCGTTACTTACATCAGGATTTTCGCCTCGTGTTCGATTGTTTTTGGAAAAGTGTTGTTCTTTTTGATTTTCTTCTAAAAGCTTAATGTTTGTTTGAATGTAGATAGCCCTCTAAAACCCCTTTCTTTATTTACTTATATCGCTCTGTTGTTCCACAGTTCCTCAGCTCTGGCTAAATAAATAAATAAATACTATTCTTTTTGAATTTCGTCATTTGTTTATTCCAAACATGACGCTTTTCATCATTTCTCCCTGAAACATCCACGCTTGTCGTACAGGACCCAATTCACGCGATCGACGCAAAAATGAATTTCTTTGGTGCTTTACCTTGGTGCTTGACCTTTTTAGTTCTACGCGTTACTGTTTACTCAGGAAAGGTCATATGTGTTTTGGGTAAATACAGCAGTGATATAACTGAAGGAAGGGGAGAGAGAGAGAGAGCAGGGGCGGGGTATACCACAATATATGTGACACTTGCAGGTATTTGTCCATTCTTAGGAACATATTATTCCGTACAAATTATTTCCCTAATGAGCACGTTATTTATACTGCGCCGCCGTGGGGCTACATCGTTGTGCCCCACCGTCGTTGCCTCGGTGGCCGGCTGCTCGCCATCGGCAGGCGCCCAACATCTTTGCGTGGGTGAGGTTATTAAAAGAACGCATGATGAGCATTTGGACAACCACAATCATTTGAAAAAGAGGTATCCCGTCACTGTATAGTTCACTGTGAAACAAACGCGCGTTTTAAATTCAATTTGCTTAGAAAATAAATAAACCCAGCTGAAATACCCCGAGTCCTCGGGTATTTATTTACTGTCATCTAGACATATAAAGAAAGTAATGGAATGGCTTCGAATTGCCACACCAACCATGGCAAGCTTCCCGGTGTTCCTAAATGTTATCTCGATGTCATGCACTAAAGTTAAAGATTTTATTTACAAAGATTATATTTACACAAGTACTGGTCTCATTGCTTCCTCACTCTGCTCATCGCAGCCTCTATTCCCATTACATTAGCTGCGATCTCTCTGTCTCTCACTCACTCACTCACTCACACACACACACGCACTCACACACACACACACACACACACACACACACACACACACACACACACACTTGTCCTCTCTCTCATACTCCCTCTCTCACACTCCCTCTTCGTTTCTCTCTCTCTCTGCCTCTGCAGTATGCTGCCTTCATTCCAAATGGTCTACTCCTATCTGTATTGGAGATCACCCGTTTGTAGTTTTCTTGCTTTTTGGTAAACTAGAGGTGCCACAACAGCACATACGTTCTCGCGTTATATGTAACTACTATGCAGAAGGCTTTCCCACCAGCAAACTTTTTTCCTTGCTGAGATACGAACTCAGGTTCTTAGGTTTAACACGCCATGCACGTTACCCGTACACCAGCAACCTCACACGTAAACTCAACCTTCTCAACGTTTTCAAAATTAAACATTTGCATTTGCAGTTTTCGAAAATACAGAGAGTTCAAGGAAAATGGGACCCGCCCAATTTTATAGGCGTACATTGCTCTATTCCAGAATAAATTAAGAAGAAATTGGAGCCGTTTGTTGAGAAAATGTTTTTTTTAACTGCCTTTACTTCCAGCAACAATTACGCGAAAACTTACTATATTTTCTTTAAAGTCTAAAAAAGGCTTGTAAGTTCTTGTTTAAATATATATTTATTTAGAACAGATTTCATTAAGGAAGGAATCTCTATCATCAATATTGTAGTTTAATTTTTTACAAGTTTTGAAAATACAAAGATTTCATCGAAAATAGAACCTAAACCATTGTTATAGTCGAGCTGTGCTCTATTGTAGAAAAAATTAAAAGATTTGTGACCATTTTTTTAGAATATATAAAAAATGGTTGGGGCTTCATGTATAGTACCCCCAAAAATCAAAATATGCCCTCCAAATTTGCTGGCCTTGTGCACCAAATCGACAGGGGAATACCATTTTTGGAGAAAATCCTATAAAACGTTTTCTAAGATGTTCACACACGGACGGACGAACGAACAGAAATTTTCTGCCTTAAACATATTTGTAGGCATTTCTTTGCTTCTGAACATAACTGTTTCTTTATTATTCGCTCTTTCTGTCTTTTTTCGTTAGGAGTAAGGTGGAGGTTGTTATTTTATTTATTTCTTTATCCTCTGCACTTTTAGTGCTGCAGGATTATCCTGCATAGGGTTAAAGGATGTTAGGAATCCTCTTAATAAAGCCTTTTTTCCGGTTTCTCCCCACTTCTATGGACCTGTGCAGATAAAATGTAACGGGTATCTTAGATGTTCTTATGTCTAGAAGTGGGGTGAAGATGGCGTGGCAAGCGTCGTGCTTCAACTGGACACAGCAATTATTTTATCAGCAATTATAAAATCAATTCTGTAATTTATTCACATACCGTATATGTTTGCAGATGCAAATACGTTTTTTATTGCCCAGAAGCAAAATGCACTAGTTTTCAATCGATGGTAATCAGACTCCAAGTATTAGTTCACGATCTAATTAAGGGAAATGAACACCAGTTGGTGTTTTACGTTGACGTAAAAGAGAGGGGTAGGTATTAAGGAAATCGAGAAAACGTGAAGAGATTTTGCGTCTTTGAAGCGCCTCAAACAACTTTTAAGGTACTTTTTACGATAAAGTAGTCGTGAGAGTAGTCATATATAGATAAGAAAATTTCGCTACTGTGCAAGTGCCACTATTTGCATCAGCAAACGAACGATAGATTTGACTTAAAGGCATTGCTACCGAATTAAATCTCCCACACTTCTCACGTCTAGGAAAATGGGAAGCTCAAGAAAACGTGGGCAGGGAGTATTTCTTATGAAATGTTGCGCGAATACTTAGTTTGTCATCCACATCCTCAGGCCCGCTGACTAAACGCTCTGTTCTCAACTGCGTCAACTCCCATCACCTTTTTCAACTTCTTGAGAATTTCCGTCTTTCCCTAACTCAGCAACTCTTCAAGAGTTACTTCCTATGTACATAATGCTCAGCAGTCTTCTTGAATGTGTGCAGCGCGGCAAACTGGAAGAGGTGAATATTATTTTAACACAAGGGAGTTAATCTGTTCTATTGTGGTGTTCCATTAATAGCAAAGGGAACATTAATTGAATGTTTGAAACTATGTTGCGAAAAGAATTGGAGGGATTGAAGGAAAAGGCTGGAGGGATTTATTACTATTAATTTCTTGAAATTAAAGTAATTAGAGTTTGTGTGAAGCTTGTTGTGGCATACAATTTATAAATCATGTCTTTTTCAGCAAAATTGAATCTGCGTTTTATGAAAATAGAATAAGAGTGAATGGCCAAAAAGTGACTAAGAAAAGCGCACAAGTAAGTACTCTTATGAACCCAATAGTCTTATTTTTAATTTGTATTCACTCTCTCGTAAGATGTCAATGCCAGTTGTGTTAAAAAAAATATTATCTCAGATCACGCCATCAAACCTGGCTTTTATAAAAAATAGTTTTTACTTAAATTCGGGATTATGGCCTGTCCGATTACATGTTTCATGATTCAGTTTATAAGCATAGTCATTCTCATCTGCTTTTTGACGAGATTGAATCGATTATTTCTTTATTCTTTACGAGAGAATGTAAACTCCATGGCGTGCGGTGTGCAGGTGGCTGAGGGCGACGCGCTGGATGTGGCTGTCGCCGACGGCCGCCAGGGGCGCTTCGAGCGGGTGGCCCGCGTGGAGCTGCTGCGGGTGAGCGAGGAGGCCGAGGGCTTCGCGATCAAGTTCCTCAAGTACAGGACGCTAGCGGAGGACGCAGCCCCCAGCACACATCAGCCCTAGATCGCCAGCGTTAACACTCACTGCTCGCTACTAGTGAGGAGGAACATATACTGCAACTGTGAACAAGATTTACAAGGAAAAGTTTGTAAAATAGACGGTTAGTAATTACAGTATCTCTAAACAACTTTATTAAAGACTTCAAAAATTGTAATTTAACATTGATGCAACTCTTAAAGTAATTAACATTTTAAAGAAACTGTCGGCGAACCGCTATATCGCAGCTCCTTAATTCCGTAGCGGTATGTAAATTTTAGTCAAGACGTTCCCTTACTTAAAGTAAAATGAACAGGAAAGAACTTAGGTGATGTGCATATTAAAGTCCAAAGAGTAAATAATATGCTACTACCAGATGAAATCTTTACAAACCACTACAGGAATACCGCCAGCAAAAATTTGACTCAGTAAATTTTACTCATCACTAGTATTCTAGGGTTAACAATTGTGTTTAATATTTACAAAAATAAAACTTGTAAAACTCATGCATATGTAAATTACTACTTTATTTGCTCATCAAATTTATTCCTACTTCTCTAAATCCCACTGAAGTCCAACTCCCGCAGAAAAGCAATTGAAAAAACTGGATTACACTAATAAAATACCGAAAACGCGTTCATATTTCGAAGAGAGCGTAGTCAGCCCTCCCCCAACTCTTCGAGCGCAGGAGAGACAGGGCCTTTCCCCCAGCAGCTCCTCCACGCCTCAGGGAGGTGCTCGATGACGCGTCAATGCACCGTGGGAAGGCAAAGGTACCTAAAAGCCTGTTGATAGTATTATGTTTAGGGAGCAAAGCCATTGATCGGATCATGACTTATGTCATGTCCTCCAGCCCGTTGAGGGTCCACGTCCGACGGGATGCAGAGAAGGCTCTCATGCGTTCCTTTCTACATCTTTCATCCTCTTACTTTTCATCTCATATCACCTACATTCTCTTAAAACGCCCTTTTCTTTATCACTGACCTCAGTATGCTGAATGCCCAACCACGAGGTTGCCGTGGTTGGCGACCCGTGTTGAAAGGAACGGGTGACCTGGGTGTTGGGGTTATGCATGCTTTCTCGACTGCCGCCTTGACGCAGGATGTTTGTCGGTCCACGTTCACTATGATCATTGGTGGGCCCTAGTGAAGGAGGAGAGATCTCTGCACCGTGTAGGTCCCCAAATCACTTCGGCCCAGGGCTCTTTTAGAGGGCGGTCGGGAGCTAACCCACTCGATCAATCGGCTCGGACTAGGTTTTTGAACTCCAGGGAGAGCCACGGCGGGGCAACGCGACGACATCCCCCACTATATCTCCTTGTCAACCCTGGCAACCTTATGAGGTGTTCAAAAACCATGGTGGGCTCCATGGTGGGTGGGGAGCACGGAGACGAAACCACTTCCATCCTATGGAGCAAAAAGCCAACCCCTGCCCTCTTTCGGAAGGAAGAGGCGATGCTGTGAGAACACTGTTGATTTAATTTTTTTTCTCAGGAAAGAAGATAAACCGAGGACACCACGGTTTCTTCTTATGACGTGGGCCGAAGAAGGAAAGACTTTCAAGACTGAGAACGGTCTGTCTTGTGCGAACTATAGAGGATAAGGGTACGAACACGAAGAACGCTGGCATCCGTCGCTGATAAGCAGCGCTGCTCGTCCAGCAAGGGTGCACATATAACACGTCAATTCGACAGTGTCGAGATCTAGCAGTTCTTCCTAGTTCTTCACTTCCACGCGCGTGCGAGGTGGAGAGCGGGCTGCGGACCAAGCATTTTTCGAAATTATGTCCAATGACAGCCAAGAAGAAAATGCACTGTTTTAATCAATATCAGTAAATCAAAATACGTAACCAGAGAATAGTAGTGCTACTTAATGCGCCATTCGACAATTATATTCAAAATAGAGATTAACCTGATATAGAATGAAGTTAATTTACGAAAATTGTGAAGTACATGTGTTTTACTAAACACTATTATTGATAAATAAGGATTTGCTAACTCTCCAAATAACGCTTTTCAATTGGATTCAAGTAATATTACAAGGCAATGTATAGAACAATCGTCCAATTCATCAATTATGGGAGGTATATTAAACTCGTGTATAATCGTTCAATTGTGTACAGTCACATAAACTGATAAATGATTCTGAAATCGTATTTTTGTTTAGTTTCTATTGATTTGATTGATTGATGTATCACTGAATGCAACATTTATCATTACATATACTAATATATTTGAGGATATGTAGATGTTTATATGCAGAAATTTCTTTCCAGCACTTTTCCACATTTGTTTGCGTGTCTTTTGTCCCTGTTTCACACAGCGCGCCTCAGAAACACCTTCGAAATCACAAAATATTATCTTGTCCAAATTGAATCTAGTGAATACACGCTCCAAAGCCACGACTCGACCGTGAACCAGCGAGTGCAGCCAGCGCGCCGAAACTCCCATGAGTTCCGGCAACTGGCCGGCGTTGGCGACTGAAGCCGATAACTTTCGGCGAGCGTTCGTTGTGTGCGTCACTATATGATGACATGGCACACTCTTGCTGCTGAGTGATGTCATTCGGCGCCGGGCTGTCTCGGGGAAAACCAGCGTTCTACGTGTGTGTACCCTAAATTTGGGAAGCTCCAAGCGGTCATGAGACATAGAACTGGTACCATTCTCTTTGAAGCTCGCACCGATGAGCAGATTGAAAGAATAATAAAAAAGCAAGCAGATTGACATCCTCCAGGTGGAAGTGACTACTCACCCTTCACCTTAACCTTTGTAAGCTAGTGGTCAGTCATGACGATTTTGCTTCCGGAAATGAGAAATCTCTCTTTTCAAAAGCCAACGTGTCACCGAGGTATTCAGGATCGAGAGGAAGGAACATGGGAGAAAGATCCCCACTTCCACTCTGATTCTCACATTCAATCTCCCAGACCTCCCAGAAAGGATCATCTGTGGATTCTTCAGTCTTCGCGTGTGGTAGTATGTATCGAACCCATTGCGCTTCTTTCAATGCCAAAGGTTCGGCCATACGCAAAGGCCGATATGTGGTAAGTGTGGCAGGTCAGAAAACGAAGCAGAAAACTGCGCTATGTGAACTGCAAAGCAGACCATATGGCAAACTCCAACATGTGCCCTACATTTTTGAAGGAGAGCGATTCAGATCAGAGTCAGCGGGATGACCGTTTCGGAGGCCAAACGCCGTTACTTGGCAATGTGTGCCATCTTCGGAGCTGACTCATTTCACCCTCTTTTCTGAGGCGGCCCGGCACTTGGAGTACTGTCGTGAATAGTTAAGAGATAGATGGGGATGACGGCTTAATCAAAGAACGATCATGTTTGAATTTAATGCACCTTTTTTTATTAGATAAAAGTGGGAGGGAGAGAGAGAGAGAGAGAGGAAAATGTAAGAAAGTCAAGCTTCAGGTATGGCGGCCTCTTACCCCATCACTCCATGATCCAAACGCTCCTTCAGGGGCGGCGGCGGACTTCTGCGAGCTTGTTATCATTCAGTGTTATTCTTGACATAGCATACGCACTCATTTGCCTCGGATACCTCACATCTGCCTCACTTCTCATCTACCTCAAGACTGCCTCCATCTCATCTACCTCATATTAGGGGGCATTGAACGTTGTCAAAGTTTCTTCTTTTGGAACTGTGAGGGTGTTCCTGGGATGAATGTGTCAACTAAGTGGGAGGCTAGAACCTCCAGTTTTCCATTGTGGAGTACTTTTTACCATTACTATTTGCTAATGGAGGAATACGTTTTTAATGTACTGGTGTTTGTGACAATTGCAATCCCAAGGAGACGTACTATTACAATGAAATTTATTCCACAGACTAGGGATATTACAATACACAAATGATTAGAATTACAGAATTGTATCTGCAATTTGACCTTGAGTAGTTAGTACGGTTTTAAGTCGCCACGCACTGCAATCAGAGCCTCTAGACATCGTGGCATGGATTCAAAGAGAACGTGGATATGCTGCTGAGGAACGTGTTTTACTACGTGTTTTCTATACGTGACCACACAGTATGGACACTGGCTGCAGTAGGACCAGAACGATTCAGTTGCCGACCGACCATTCTCAAGACATATTAGATGGGCGACATTTCAGGCGAACGCGCAGGCCAGAGAAGCAGTGGTACCCGTCGTTCTTCGCAGAGAGCGTGCTCATTCCTCGCCATATGATGTCAGGCATTGTCCTGCTGAAATATGTTATGTGGAGCTGCTTGCAGGAGGGGCGGTATCTGGGGCTCTAATACCTCGCTGATGTAGCGGTTGCGGTTGTTGTTCAGTTTCCCCTTAATACATAGGAAGCAAGAATGCACGTTGTAGCCAATGGCACCCCACACTTGGAGTTTGTTCGCTGTGGTGCAAAACAATGCAGATTGCGATCACCACAGTAGCGACGAACACGTACGTGGCCATCGCTGTAGCACAAATTCAAGTGGTACTCGTCCGACAACACCACATTTCGCCACTCAGCTTTCCAGTGAACACGTTCACGTGCCCATTGCTGTCTGATGCGTTGGTGGTGTCTGGTTAAGGGAATCCGACGCAGTGGTATGCGTGCCGCTAGCCCAGCCCTCAGCAAACTGCGTCGTGTCGTCTACGAATACACGGCCGTTGCAATCCTCCACAGTCGACCACTGTGTACGGCGCCATTCTGTCGGTTCATGAGGTCATTTTGCGCTGTGGCCACATTGTGTGGTCCAGTTCCCGCTCATCGCTGTGTACGAACCTCTATACACATACGTGTCACTGTCGTAACAGCGAGCCCCGTTCGAGCCACAACGGTACGACAAACCCGCTTCCCCGAGACGAATCATCCTGCCCTATTTGAATTCAGATGCTGATATTGTTCCTATTGGCGTCGACGAGGCATACCGGCACTTGCATGCAGGTTTCCAAGTCGAATGACGGGTCTGTACCGGCTGAATGTGGTATAACACTGACCTGACCTGTCACGCAATGGAGAGCGCTTCTGGGCCCACGTGACCACAATCTCAATGCAAATTAAATAATTTCGTATGGATATACTGTTCCACATATCTACCGATTTTTAAGTGATTCTGATCATTCCTTCTGAGGGTTGCAATTTCCACTAACACCAGTGTAGTTTTTTTAGTAAATTGCCATAGTATAGTGTTTGTAAATTTAAGGTTTTGATATAGGAATTCTTGTTTATATCTGTTGAACTTTTTACAAATATTATTTAGCAGATTCTGTTGATTTTACTTTCCCGTATACATCCCGTATATACGGAGTAATATACGTTGTATAGCGAAATTTATGTAATGCTGCGCTAAAACTAGTGGTGCTACAAAATGGCACAGACTTTCCCATTGTAGTTTTCTATTCCCTTTGGCCTCGGCTAGCTATTCGGACGTGCCACATACTCTTGCCAGCTGCCATCTATCACCGACCGAACTACATGTTTTTGACATTTTATTAATTTTTTGGTTTTCTAATAGTAGAACGGAAATATTATGTTGAAAATATTAAAGATCTGTCAATCTTGAACTAAATGGTAATTTTCTTTGAAAAATTTGGAGCCGTTTTGTAGAAAATGGCGTTTAAACACTACTGAAAATGCGAAATTTGAAGCTCTTTTTCACAGACAATTTTTGAGTTTTCGAAAAACATCATTAGAAGTCGTTTGAAGGACATCAACTCACACCTACAATAGTGTTTACAAATTGATGGAAATGTACATACTAACGATGTGAGAGATCTTTAAAAAAATTATATTTGTGTAATTTTGGAAAAAATATCCCAAAATGAATTTTACGTCTTATTAAAAAGTGCAATTAGCACTATCCGTTTGAAAAGTTCGAAGAAAAAATTTCGAGCCAAATATGAGAAAATGGCGTTTGAGCGTTTCTGAATGTACGGAAATTTGAGCTCCCGGACAAACTTTACCTGATATTATTTAAAGCACATGTACCGATAAATATAATATTGTAAACGAATTGCCGCTAATGTAAATATTAACAAAGTGAGAGACAAGTCAAAAAAATTACATTTTTGTAATTTTTGAAGAAACAAAAGAATAGAGCAATATGGCGTTTGTAATTTCATAGAGTACATTTAGTACTACCCTACCAAACGTCTACTACCATTTTGAGAAATCTTGGTCTTGTAATTTTGGTGTCGTGACCCCTTGAACTTGAAATCGATATTTCAATTTTCGGGGTGCTTTACATGAAGCGCCCCGGACATTTTCAAAATTTTCTAAAAAATTGCTTCAATTTTTTTCTTTAAACTTCTTGTAAGAATAGAGTAAAATACACTTAAGGTGGCATATGTCTGATTTTCATGGATAACTTAATTTTCGAAAATTGGAAAGTTTTAATATTATTCGGCGTCTTTTAATATTATTCGGCGATTTTTTTCTTCAAATAAAATTTGTTCTTTATAGTGAGTTCTTTCTTTAAGGTCATGTACAATTTTTTTGAAAATTTTAGTAGTTTTCGTGCAATTTTGGGTGCAATATGTGCAATTTAAAAAATTAAAACAATATTTTCTCAAAAACGGCTCAATTTTTTTTCTTTAAACTTTTGGTAGGGATAGTGCCCAATGTACTCTATTAGATGACATAGATGCCATATTGCTCTATTCTTTTATTTTTTCGAAAATTGCAAAAATGTAATTTTTTGACTTGCCTCTCACGTTGTTAATATTTACATTAGCGTCGAATTGTTGACATTATTGTATTGATGAGCACATGAGTTTTAAATAATTTCCAGTAAAGTTTCTCGAGAACTCAATGGTTTTCTGTGAAAAGTAGCTAAAAATTCCGTTTTTTCAGAAACGCCATTTTCTCATAAATTGCTTTGATTTTTCTTCAAACTTTTGGAGCGGATAGTGCTAATTGCACTCTTTAATATGATGTGAAGTTCATTTTGGGATTTTTTTTTGTTTTTTCAAAAATTACACAAATGTATTTTATTTGAAAGGTCTCTCAAATCTTTAATATGCACATTACCAGCAATTTGTAAACATTATTATTTTTGTAAATGTAAGTGTTACAAATAACTTCAAATGAAGTTTTTTGAAAACTCAAAAATTTTCTGTGAAAAAGAGCTTCAAATTTCGCATTTTTAGTAGCGCTTAAACGCCTTTCTCTTAAAAACGGCTACAAATTTTTAAAAGAAAATTGCCATTTAGGATGAGATTTTTGTGTTCTTTAATATTCTAAAATTAATATTTCCGTTCTACCATTATGAAACCGATAAATAAAGAAAATGCCAAAAAAATGTACTTTGGGCGGCGATAGATGGCAGCTTGTTTTCTCAATATTTAGTCAGTTCATGCCCTTTTTTACGCGGCGAGACTCGGGCCATCAGGCCCGCTTTTCCGTCTGACCACGCAAATTTCACTACGCTCCTTTCACTTAGCGGAGAAAGAAGGTAATATCTCGGGCGACGAAAGAGGCGATTTGAATTTAGCTCAGAGGCTTCTTTTAGGCTTGAGGATCTTTTACATGCAGTAAATCTACTAACATGGGACAGCCGGCTTTACTTCCCCACTGAAGGAAGGCGTACGAAGGATTTTTTCGCCCTTGAAAATCGACGGCTTCGATCGGGTTTGAACCGGCAATCTTGGGTACAACAAACCGATACGTTGACCGCTTTACCATCGAATCCAGTTATTTATCAAAACTACATCTTCAAATAATGCCATGCTTAATTTTTTGAAAATATGAGTAGTTTTTCTATAATTTCATGGTAAAAATAATAGCCCGCCGCAAATTTACTGCGCTTCATACAGTGGATGCGTCGTAAATTAGAATCTGCCATTTTGTGTATTATTTCTTTCTTCGTTTTTACATTCGACCTTTTGTTATAAATTTACACATTAATCTTTAAAGAAATTATTTCTTTTCAAATATTGGAAATAAAAATTGCTATCTCTTTAAGGGAGCATCGACAATGCAGGGAACGAAACAATTGAATTCCGTTTCGCTGTCGCTAATTTCGGTTAATTACGTGTCATTGTTGTGACTTCACAGAGCTGTATGGTATCAGACCAGTGTTGCCAGTTTAGCGGATTCGCTGCTAGATCTAGCGGAATTTGTACCGTTTTAGCGGAGAGAAATGATGATTTATCGGCTAACGGAAAGAAAAGAATCTGACGGAATTCTAGCTACAAGGTTTAAACGTACTAAACTAAGAAATCGTATGGAAACCCAAGTGGTAAATGCTGTTTTAAACATTCGATTTAGTTTAAAACGGCATGGAAAATGTAACAATTTTCAGATGAAATTCTTAGGCTTACAAGTTCAGGTGCGAAGTATAGTAAGCAAATAAATAAAGACAATAATGAAGTCTAAATAATAGACGAGCTAGTTTCAGAACTGAATAATAATTATTAGTAATATAAACTATATTAATAATAAACCAATATTATTATTGAATTATTACTGCGATCCGACTCTTCAAACTATAATATAGTTAGATTTAAGTTAAAAATTATAAATATAATCACACAAACATGTGCAATACTTAATTATTGCTTATATTTGTATATTTTATATATTCTTAAAGTAAAGTAAGTTGTAAACATTAATTAACTTTATTAACAGTTACTACCACAAAATGTTATGTTTTAATATTTGTTATCTTATTATGAAATAAAATAAAAAATTATAAATTTAATTAATATTATTTCTTATATGTGCAATATTATTTCTATATTTATTCCCCCTACTCCTACTTGCCCTCACGTTCTGGTGCCAATGCAACTGTTCCTCCTACCACTACTCAGTTTATCAATACTATTATTGCATAAATTTATTTGGGTCGTAGGTCATGGACGGTCCCGTACGGGAATACCTGTAAACAACGTTTAATATGGCAACATGCACAGGACTACTAAATACTGGAATGATAACATGTTTTCAAAACAGGAAAGAAAGAACTTTAATTCTTTTCTTTGGTTGCTCACGGCAACAATGCAACAATACGTGAATATTCCCTCAAGTTTAGCAACATTATTTGGACACGAAATTACCATTAATTACATTACATGAAATTTCAATTAATCAAATTAGTGATATTACCATCAATCCAGTTACAAGAAATTACCATTAATCAGCTGATTTGCAATTGTTTTATGTTCAGGAATTCCTTTACTAAAAAAAACAAAAACAATATCATTAACAAACTCTTCTTATACGTACGTATTTGCCAAATACAACAATGAAAATGTAAAGAAAACAATACTAAATTTTATATTGCCGGCTGACAAACAATTACGTTCGTTCTGTTTTAAAATTTCGAAAATTCCACTATTCTTGCCAATGTTTATTTAATTTATTTGAATGTACGCGAGCACAGATCTGATTTTAAATAATTACGCTGCGAATGCGAAACTTCCCTGTTGCTGCGTCGTCGAAAACAGCGCCGTTGCCAGTTCGGTCGTTCTATGCGCGCTCACTCGCACGTGCCGACGTACTCGCGCGCTCCAATCTTGCACGGGCCGGTTTCCTTCAAAATAATTCTCCCCAGGAATTCCATAAATTGTCTGATCACCTCGAACCACAAATTCACAAATAAATAATACTTCTTCTTTCTTCTAATTGGCTCACTGCAACAACAAATGTTCGCGTTGTTTACATGTCCATTACGCACTCTCGATTTGCCGCCAAAATGTCTTAAGTCCGAAATATTTTACAAATTATGAGTTCGTCAAACGCGGACACGATGTCTCTCTCACTGCTGACTAGACAGAACTCTACTAAAAACCATCTCGATTTAACATGTTACCTCGGAATATAAAAAATGCCGGCGAAATCCATTTTCACCTTTTCATTGTTGTTTCCGTAATTTTACTAAAATGTCCAATATTACTTATTTTGACATGTTTCCGCGTTTATTCATTACGGCTTCTTCCCAATGTTAAGATTTTCTTGTCCAAACAGATGTTTTCGATTTATTTTACGTCGAAAATTGCTAATTTCTCTGTCGACATTACACATTAATTAGTCGCTTGTTTTTGGTATCATTAATTTTTAATATTTCTTTATTTCGAAAATTCAATGTTCTATAAACTCTTTAGATCATTTATAAATTTTTTTAAATTTATACCATGACGATTCACAACGCCCTTCGTTGCCTAATTAGCATTTCTTCATAAAATTTTGGTAATTCAAGTTACTATATTCCACATGTTCGACTGAGTTTTTTCTCTAAAATTTTTGATTCCAATTTTAAGCGAACCAGTCGTCCGATCGCGTTCAAATAAAAACCACAATGTTCATTTAATTATTCTCTAACTAACTGGACGGTCAGATTTTCCCCAAAATTATCGAATTCATTGTGTTCTCCAGAATTGCCGAAATACTCTTTCCGCGGCGCGCTGTTCTTTTGTCTTGCTCAGATGATTCATAATACACGTTGTTTGTTTCATTGACTATAGCTCAATAAATATTTACTCTTTGTCCACAATTGTTTTTGGGGAATGTCTAATAAAATGAAATCATTACATATGGCATATTTATCACCCTAGTTCTGATTCATGCATTTTAAATATTTTTATTTTGAATACTTTTGTATCACATTACATTCATTTAATATTTATAAATTATTTACATAAACAATTACTTGATGTTATAAATATTATTTATTAAAAACAACTGTCTTATATGTAAAATTAAATATCTTGATTTAGCGGAAAAGTTAGCCGCAAGAAGTTTTACATTTAGCGGAATCTTGCGGAATTACACGTGCGATCTAGCGGCTGAATGTCCATGGGACCTGGCGACACTCTATCAGACTTCTTTTTCCAATACAAGTTTACAAAACTTTTGTATTATATTTTTATGCAGTTGAGAAATTCACATAGTTTTGACAACACTGCGATGGAAACAGTGAGTTGTTCGCACTGGGTAATATATATAGGTGTGTTCACTCCCAGTCTAAAACTGAAGCTTATGTGAGGCTAGTTCTCTCAGTTCTCGCATATAAGTGCTGCGATCTTTGGGTCTCATTTGGGCAAGGTCGTGATTGGTCGTGTAATGTGTAACAGCCACAGTTAAAGACGTCATCTTCTGATGTATATCTTACACCGCGACCCAAACCGATCGTGCCCACCGTACGGACAAGCGAAGAACTAGCCTCAAACTGGCTTCAGAAAATTTGTCCAAAAGGCGGCTAGTTAGCACACCTATATATCTTACACCGTGGTTAATCGCTTCTTGGTTGAATAGGACGTTTTCAAGTAATAGCTAAGATGTTAGAAGGGCTGAAAGTGCAATATTTCAATTCTACGTAGCTGCTTCCAATAATACGGGAAAGTATGTGCTGTTGTAGCATCACTAGTTGTGTTTTGTTGCTAATTGATATTAGTTGCCTGTGCGAAATTAGATATATTGTTCGTTGGAGGTTGTGTTGAAAGGTTTGTTGTTTTGAACTCAGGGGTAATAGGAAAATTCCTAGGTCATGTCTTTGAATTATCTCTTTTACTCTATACTTTTTCCATAATATGGATATTCTATTGATCTGAGGTCAGCCTTATGATTCCATTGACAATGCTTACATTTCGGGGGGAAGTTCTTTTGTTCATAGTTTGCTGATACTTGATCACTTGCATAAAACACACACGAACTTGTATCATTACAGTTATTCTTGCTGTGTCCAAATCTAAGTACCGGTAGCATTGAAGGGGGAAAACATCTTGATTTTTCTTTTTCTTTGTGGTTTCACTGTTATTACCTATTTGGTTTATTTCTGAAACATCTTCGATTTGGGGGGTTCCATCAAAGTCTACTGCCACTAATGGAATGAGGAAATTCTTTTTATATAGTCGAGTAACTTTTGTTGCAGAATTGAATTTGTTATTGATTTCAGCTAAAACTTCATCTTCTGAGATTGAATGATGAATTTTTTTATCACCATTGAGAATTGTTTTGCTAATATTATTAGAATATGTATGAAATTGTTTTTTCGTAGCTAGGATATATTTTACTGTCTTTCGAAATTTAGTCGCTGACTGGAATTAAATTCTAATCTTTTGATTCTTAGATTCATTAGTAGCATGTGACGTTTGATATTATTTCATTCGTGAGAGTATCTTGATTTTCGAAATTAGTAAACAAAAATTGATGGAATTTAATTTCTTCACTTAGATCAACTGGGATCTCTTCGTTTCTCCAACTAAATCTGTTTTTGATTTCCAGATTGTATTCAGTTTGTAAGACCCTGCCTCAGTCTGACTGTTTGTGGTTACTGATAGGTATCTGTTATTTTTTTCGTTATCGCTGGCTCGCTTTCCTTGAATCATTACCTTATTCGTACATTCCCGTCCCCGCTCTATCTTCGCCCTTCCATCCCCTCTATTCCTCTCCGCTGCTACCTCCTTCCTTCTTCATCTGCTCATAATGTGTGTTTTCCGCCACTCGTTGCTCCTGCTACCCGACCCTCTCCCTGCCCTAGCGCAATCGCCTACGCCCTTAGTTCCCAGCATTCCCATCACTGCTTCATCTTCGCCCTACCGTTTACTCTACTCGTCCACGCTTCTGTCACATTCGTTTTTCCTCTGCTCATAATTTCTGTATTCCGCCTCTCGTTTTCCCTCGTACCTTCATATCCCACCCTCCCTCTCCGCTAGCGCACACACCCACTCCCCTTCGTTCCTTGCATTCCCATCGCTGCTTCATCTTCGCCCTTCCATCCCCTCTATTCTTCTCCGCTGCTACCTTCTTCCTTCTTCATCTGCTCATAATGTGTGTTTTCCGCCACTCGTTGCTCCTGCTACCCGACCCTCTCCCTGCCCTAGCGCAATCGCCTACGCCCTTAGTTCCCAGCATTCCCATCACTGCTTCATCTTCGCCCTACCCTTCACTCTACTCGTCCACGCTTCTGCCACATTCGTTTTTCCTCTGCTCATAATTTCAGTATTCCGCCTCTCGTTTTCCCTCGTACCTTCATATCCCACCCTCCCTCTCCGCTAGCGCACACACCCACTCCCCTTCGTTCCTTGCATTCCCATCACTGCTTCATCTTCGCCCTACCCTTTACTCTACTCGTCCACGCTTCTGCCACATTCGTTTTTCCTCTGCTCATAATTTCTGTATTCCGCCAATCGTTGCCCCTCGTATCACACCCTGCCCCTGCCTAGAGCTTACGCCCATTCCCCTTAGTTCCCTGCATTCCCATCTACTTCACCCTTGCCATCTTTTGCCCCTCTCCATTCCACTCCCAAGACGTCAACCTCCGTCTCGTGTTCCTTTTGCCGCCCATATCCTTCTCCCTGCACGTCCCTCTGTGTCAGCGATGTCCATTTGGAAGAGTGGGGCGGAGGGTGGTGTGTTGGAATGGAGTGTAGGATATTACTTGTGCGTCCTCGTCGCTGAGGAGCCGGGTGCGTTGGCGCGGCGCTGGGCGCGGAGCGCCGGGCGCCGGGGTGCGGGGCGCGGGGCGCGGGGCGCGGGGCGCGCGGCGCGGGGCGTGGGGCGCCGGGCGCGGGGCGGGGGCGGGCGGGCTCCTGGAATTGATCAGCGGCGCTGCAGCAGTGCCTGGTGGGGCGGGGGCCGCGGCGGGGGGCGTGGCGGGGCGGGGGCGGGGCGGCCGGGCCAGGGCAGCGCCAGTGCTCGCGAGCGCCCAGCGGCAGCTCCATGGCGCCCACCGCCCCGCGCCGCCCACGCAACTGAGCCTCCGCCTGCGCCCTCGGCTGCGCCTTCGCCTACGCTCAGGTAGGAGCAGCAACACGCCATGCCGCTATGGGGAAAGACGTGGACGCTACTCGCGCTTATTCACGGGAATCAACCGGCCCTCAGATGACTTGAGCAGCAACGCGTCTATATATATGCCTCCACTCTATACTCTTTCTCCATTATTTAAATGTCTTAATAAACGACGGTTATTTATACGTTTTCTACCTTGAGCAAAGGGTTTGCTTTTATCCAGAACATTGCATTTCATGATGTGGTCCTATCTCACCAAGGAACGTATAAGAAAGTAATTTTCCTCTTCATTAAAAAGCTGAAAAGTATTACGCATTGATAGTCTATTATTTCATGAAGTAACACCAGTCTAGTCAATAATTAAATTCACGCAATTATATCTTCTATATTGCTAATTTCAAGTGCTCGCAGAAATCGAAAGCAAACTGTGTTATCCGGTCCTTGACAGTTCTGTATGGTTTCGATGAATAATCAAGAATCCTTAAAAAATCCAAACGCAAAGAAACATTGTATAATTAGATTAAAATATGTAAATCATTGGGTGTTTTATTCCGCTTATTCTCATACTGCTCGTACCTAGTGAATTTTTACACTACGTGCGTCACTGCTTACAACACTGTTGATGTCCTGCTTCAGCAAGGCCCTCAGGAAGAGTCTGCCATCATTAAATATTTACTATTCACGTGTCTCACGTGCAGCTATTTTTTTTTATATTTGTGATGTTAGGAAATGTGTATATTGCAGCATACATGAAACCGTGGTTTGTTAAAATATTTAATTTGTTGTAATTTTATACAACAGTATTTTTTTTTTCATTCTTCAGCAGTGCTTGTTACATTTTAGAAAAACATTTCGAGTTTTTGTTTCGCAACATTTTTTATTCCCGCAAGACACTAGAAACTCTATATTTTGCACTTTCCAAGTTCTTTCCCCTTCTAAGATTTTTCGTTATATTTTAAAATACGAAAAAAAATCAATTTCTTAAATTATTAAATGCTATGCTAATTTAAATTAAAAATAATATCGTAAAAAACTCACCCCAATAATTTTATCAGTTTATTCTCATTTGTCATTATAACAAATATTTAGCGCATTTCGCTTTACAAAATGTACAAACGATTAGATTTATTGAAACAGCAATTTAATGTATAGAGTTGCTGAGTAATTACCAATTCTAAATAAATATAGAACTTGGTGCCAAAAACATTTTCTAAAACATAGTTTCAGTAAAATATTTATTTATAATATATAATTCCGTGTATGATTCATTGGAAATGTACTTTATCCTTTCATTTGAAGTTGTTACTAATCACACCGGATGTGAAGGTTGAAATGTCCTGAGCAACGGGATGCGATCTCGAAAACGGGCGATGAAAAACACATAGTACGTTTGATTGCTAAGAAGAAGGCCATCCATTTCCTTTTTATATCAAAAAATATTTCCTATAAAACATTTTAATGTGTTTCTTATTTCAATTACATGGGAAACGTTTGTAAATAAAACTAAAATTATGTGTAAAGTAGGTCAGAAACGAAAGATTGAATTATAAGATCAACAGCATTCCTTACACAATTTTTTGTAAAATACTTTTATTGCCTCTTCTAGATAGTACATTTTCCCCAAAAATAATTCTGATGCTCATGGCAAATCTTCCAACTAAAGAGAGGTGGGAAAATTGAGTTCTTTTACTTATTCGCTCATCAAACATTTTATAAAATAAAATTTAGCAAAAATGGGAAATTTCATTAGTATTCCACTGTTGAAACTAATTTGATATGAATATTCTGAAAAGAGAAAAAAATGACGTTAAAAATGAAATGGAAGAAAGCAAAGGCGGGAGGGAGTAGGAACTGTTTACCTCGAGCGGAGATATCTCGGTGGCCGGTGGCGCCCTTGGCACCCCTGGCGGGAGTTGGTTGAACCGCGCTTCCGCCCCTCGCTCCCATCACCGCAGCGAAATTTAAATACCGCCATGTTACCAATAACAAAAACAAGTTATTTTGATGAAGTTAATCACCACAACAGACTGAAAAACATGGAATCGTTTTTCGGGGGGAGAAAGTTAAGTAATACAAAGAGCTCGAGAAAAGTTTTTCAAATCTTTGTTGTTTTTTAAGTAATTTAATCTCCTGTTTTTATTATATTTTAAAACCATTCACCTTTCTTCAGTGAAACCAATAATTCGATACAATTTAAAAATTGCCTGAGATGAGTCTGAAAACCGCAGATGCCTTTCCGATCAATCCCGGAGCATTAACAACCTCGTTTTCGGTAGGTGTGGTCCGTAAATATTCTGAGCGTTCTGTTATTCTTCAAGTGGAAGCTATTCTTTATCGTCACTTCAGCGAAGTATGTCCTTACGTAGTTCCTTCTGCCTCTTGGATCGATTTTTTCAGCTGAATTCTGGAAGACACGTGCTTTGGCTCTCGTACAAGTTCAAATGAACACTTGAAACCCCGCTGATTGACAAAGAACCTTCTTCTTTTCCCACTTTTGACAAATGTATTCTGCTCTATATTTTTGTAAACTGAGGTAAGACTAATAGGTCTTTTTAGTAATGCGTCTTGCTCCCTCACTTTGAAATAAAAACCATAATACTAGTTTCCCAGTTTTCAGAAATATATACATTAATTTATCGCCCTAAATACGGTATGAGTGTTTCTCTTCGATCCTTTTATAATATACGTATTTCTACTTTATGTGTAATCGACGAATGAAATCGATTACACACCCCGTAGATTCCAGTTCGGAATCCAAGGCCTGCCGACCAATCACATTCCTGGAATTTTCGGAATCCACGGGCAGAATTGCATTCTCTTTGCAATTCGTGCTTCTTTTGAACCGCGGTAGACAAGTGTGATTTCGCAGTTTAATGTTCGTAACTTATACATTTTACTTGTATTTCTCGTTACATTTTGAATTGATCATTCAAAAGAAATTGAATATTGAAGAGACAATGAAATTTGTACTCCACCTTAAATTCAGGAAATAGCGAATTTGACAACTCTACAATTATAATTATTATTACAACAACAATTATTCCTGACTTATTATGTATCTTATATTACAACACTGATGTAGGTAATTGAGTTTCAAATAAACAAAATTCTAGCTCCTACGTCGCTCGTGTCGTAAACATCAACTCGTGAATAATAGCCTTCATTACGCGCTCGCTGAAGAATATTCTATTATCCACCATTTTTTATTTCGGAGTCTGTGCCTTCTGAACAGAGGTAGTTTCTGATTTTAATCCATTTACGTGCCTTCTTGCTTTATTTTCTTAAAATTACACGTTTGTTGGGATTTGTCCCATGTCCATTTGTCCCCATGTTTAGATTATATAACGATTTGAGATTTAAGATTGTTTAAGTCATTTTTATGCAACATTTTTTTAAAATTCTATTTTTTTCTGTCGTCAATTTGATTTGCAGACGTTTGTAGCCTTAGCTGTGGGAAGAGCAGCAGTGGAATCTGAAAATACATGCATTCACTTCAATTCATTGACCACAATTTCTTGCAACATTAGTTTCTCTAAGGAAGATTTAATCTGTAGGTTATACTTTTTTAAATATCTTATAGGACGTATTCAAGAGGCTAATCCCACGATAATCATGACTATATTGTCCGTTTATTTCAAGTATTGGAGCTACAAATGAAAAATATACATAACCCTATCTATTAATAATTCTTCTTTCATGAGCATTCAGCAAATGCGAACTTCCAATGTCTTGAGAGAACTATGCACACGGGTGTCATTATTAGTACATTTAAAAGTGTAACTGATTCCTATTCATGCGAGCACCAAATCAAGTTAAAAGTTTTAAAAAGTTCCGAAAACTCGACATGGAACATAAGTCTTAAAATCTATAAACTTCGACTATTACAGAAGAAACGAAACTGTGAAACAGCTGACAATAGACATCCATTTCTTATTTCTTCTCTCGCCAACAGAGAGGGAATCATGCCATCTAACCTTTACCGTTATGTAATCCATCCCGATCGATAAATATATAATGGTTGTCTATTGTCAGCTGTTTCGCAGTTTTGTTTCTTTTGTAACTGTCGAAGTTTATAGATTTCTAGAATTATGTTCCATACGGCGTTTTCGGGTCTTCTTAAAACTTTGAACTGAAATTGACGCATAGATGTGACTAAACCTGTACACAAATAGTTCTTTTGGGGTGTATTGTTTATACTATTTAAAATAGATAAGAAATGATTGTATTTTGTTCATAAAAATATCTAAAAAACCAGCAAACAAAAAACCATAACCCTTATGTCACATTTAGCGATGGTAATGCAGGTAGACCCAAACAGAGGGCTAGAGAAAAAGAGGAAAGATCATTGAAAAGAGCAATTTGACTTCAGAAAGAGTATAAGGACGAGGCAGCTATTGAAAAAGTTCGCGTTTGAGGAGAGAGGATTTTAGATAGTCGAAGACAGTGCCGAAGCTGAATCCCCCTTCGGGGGCGGGGTGCAATTATTTGCCCCTGATTAGTATCATCATGTGTATGATTTCTATAATGCGTTATGTAAAATAAACACGCCTTTTTCGAACAAACTACTCAGTCAACTAAGGCAAATAAAATGTCATTTGAAAGCTGGAAGATCCCGATATCTGCACGTGTAGTTTAAAATTTTGGGGGTGTTATGTAAACGTAAAAAATATGATTTTTACTTTCTCGCTACCGCGGTAAAGGGAAAGTTATGTAATGCTGCGTGAAAAAACGGCAAATTTTCGCCAGAAAACTCTTATTACAGGGCCCTGGCAACTAAAACTGGACAAATCTAGATGCTAAATTTAGAAAAAATCCTGTAACACGTGGTGTAGCCAGAATTCATGGTTTGTGGGTTCTTGGTACCGAACAATCGATTGGTAACAAAACGTCTGTCCGTCCGTGTGTGAACAACGGTAGCGACTAAAACGTTAGGCCGATTTTCTCCAAAATTTATATTCCCCAATCGATCTACCTGATATCATGGCTCCTTGAATTTGAAACTGACATTTTAATTTTGTTAATTCTTGGGGATTCTTTATATGAAGCCCCTGGGATATATTCAAAATTAAAAAAAAAGACTACAACGTTTTTGATTAAACTTTGTTTTTGAATAGACTGAAAAACGTTTAAGAGAATGGCGGGTCTTATGTTCGGCGTCTTTCTGCAACTACTATTATGAAGATAAACATTTTTCTTAATGAAATACGATCATCAAACAGATCTAAAAATAATGACATGATCAATTTTTCAAAAAACATGAGTATTTTTTGCGAAATTTTGGATCAAATTTAGGCATTTTTTTTATAAACCATCTTTGTTAAAAACGGCACATGATTTTATTAAATTTAGACCTTAGATAGCGTAATGGACACATAAGAGAATGGTGCAGGTCTCATGGTCGTTGAAAGGCTTGATTTTACCAAAATATTTTAAAATTAAAAAAATTAGGTATCTTCGTATAACTACAATTATTGTGAAGATACATTTTTTTCCCTTAATGTTCATAAAAACAAATCTTCGCCAGAAAAACTCTTATTACAGGGCCCTGGCAACGAAAAAAGTGGACAAATCCAGATGCTAAATTCAGAAAAAATCCTGTAACACGTGGTGTAGCCAGAATTCATGGTTTGTGGGTTCTTGGTACCGAACAATCGATTGGTAACAAAACGTCTGTCCGTCCGTGTGTGAACAACGGTAGCGACTAAAACGTTAGGCCGATTTTCTCCAAAATTGATATTCCCCAATCGATCTACCTGATATCATGGCTCATGAATTTTTTGAAACTGTGAGTATGATTTTGCAATTTGGCTACAAACTCGCCTTCTGCACTTCGTGAACGTAATTTTAGAAGTGTTTTGAAGCAGTTGGATGCTATGTAACTTACAATGTTTCTTAGATTGGAGATTTTGTTATACGTTTACAAATTAAGAAAGAAAGAAATTTAGAAATTCTTTAAAACCCATTTGAAATAAAAAAAATGCTAGCCTTCAGGGAATATCAGATTGGAATGCAACAATGGCTTTTCCGCGTCGCACTCCCTAATTTTTGTGAATTACTTATGATTGTTGTGACATGATTTACCTGTATGAAAAGGAGTTCTAAGGGTCAAATTAGTGTTATTTGCTTGAAAATATTTAGTTTCCGCACCAAATGTTCTAAAATTTGTAATTAGTTTTACAAAAAAATATGACTGCGATGTTTTCACACGGAGAGAAATTGTGGTATAAATTGCATTTACATAACCATTACTAAAGGCTAGAAAGTACATGCTGTTCAGCACCACTATTTTTTTGTTGAAATGTCGACATCACGCAAAACCTGGCGGCAAGGCGGGTAGTATCGGCGTGCCGTTAGGGCGGTAACAGAGGGCGAGGACGGTGGCGAGGAGGATGGTAGGCAGGGCAAAGCAGAACCGGCCACAGGTTGCGGCCACGCCAAGCCAGACTAGTGAGAGGGTGAGAACAATAAATACAAATCAGTTCTACTCGAATGATTGATTCGGCAGCGGCATTTCGCCCACGTTATTTAACATATTCATTGAGAGCGAGATTGAAGGACTCAATCACATTGAAAGACAATTTTAGAACTCAAGTTTTGATGACAACATAGTTCATCTAGCTTCAAACGTGGAGTAAATACAATAGTTTGGTTGCGAAAATAATGTAATTGAAAGGAGAGTTCTCACTGTATTAACAGTCGCGGAGGAGCCAATGGAGGTCGACGATAGACCCCATGGTACATAAAACCAGAATCATTATCAGAGAACGTATTGGAGACTTTTATTCCTTCTCCAGTTTTCTTCTTCGAGGAGAATGGTGTCAGGACAGATGTAACCTCTTCAGGACCAGTTAGTTAATTCATCCTCCTTATGTTCTCAATATGAGATTTCTTAATTTTATTGAACTTCTTTACTTTAGTAATCTTGGCTCAGAAGAGTTGAAATGAACTTCGACCAAAACACTTCACAGAAGTATTTACAAATCAGAAAGAACAAAAAGAACGAACATATAACTTAGAAATAAGGAACGTATCACAGATTTCTAAACTCTCCCTACACTGCTTGAGAAAATGTCCATGGAGGAATACAGAATAAGAGAGGAAACGCGTGTGTCACCATCTACAATAAGGTACAAGAGTTAATCGTCAACACTGCACTCTATGGCCAGAATGGATACTTCTTGATCGTTGAACCAGTTGCCTCAGGTGCACGATGCTCAATCTACTTTTTGGACATCCAATGTAGATAATAACCTCCATAAAATCACGCCCTCGGCCTTTTAAAAAGTAATAATTTGAGCAGAGGAAAGATAAATCAGCAACTATAAAAAACGAACTTTTTTCTGTATAGTTTCATAACATATATTCTGAAAACAATCTTACGTGATCTTAGAGGTACAGAATAATAATCTGGTTTTGTAGACACCAGCAAATTACTATTTAAACAGCTCTTGGCATACAACACATCTGTGTTAATAGAATTATAATTATATCTTCACAAACTTTTCATGTTATAACACAAAACATAAATCAATTTTATAAGTAGTAAAGTTGGCATAAATAGTTTTATATCAATATAATAAAATGATTTACATGTTGGATCAGATGAAATTTATTTGAGTAACAATTTATGTCATGACTTTGAAACCACTAATACACCACATAATCATACTAAAAATAGACTGTCAAAAAGAGGTAGTATTTGATACCTCCTGGATCTGAGTTAAGAACTTCCGTTATCGAGACATCTCTATCACTTGAGCTAAGGAATCAAACACAGCATTCATGGCCATTTACTTGCAAGGAAAATACAATTTATCTGCATATTTGCGCGTATTACCAGTACTTTTTGTGATAATTCATGTTCAATAGTTTAAAAAATGATCATTTAATTAGACCTAACATTTACGCACCATAAAACAAGTAATTTGGAATTCGTATATTCGAAATTTTGTAACAACAACATTAACATATTTATACATTTTATTAGTCCTGATTAAATGGTGGTTTTAACAGTGTAATTATTGCAATATTTACACAGTCCATTATTTTGGCAACACTATTAAACATTCTTACAAAATTACGGGAATTACATCCACCAGATTGTAGATAGGAGCAGAAATTCTAATATAAACACATTCAGAAACATGTCATTCAGACCCCATGATTTTTTAACCTCTTTCAGATCTACAGTTTAGTTTGAAAAAGCTACATATCCCAATACGAATATTATTAGTTAGTTTAAATCACAAATTAGTTTTTTCTTCTAATTCATCACATTTTCATTCGAACTATGTAAGTGGAGGGTAACAAAGAGGCAAGATTTAAAAGCTTAAATGCAACAAGAAGACTTCAAAGAAATACCCATTTGTTGTGGAAAGTTAGTGACACCTTTGCAAAATGTGCAAAATAAAAACAATACTACCTTTGCTTTATTTATGAATAAGTGGTATTCCTGAAAAGTGAATTACTCAAGTATATTTTTATACATTTCATATCTCTTCTCTTACTTCTCCCGCTGATCGGATTCTATGCTTCAGGTCACAAAATCGGAGCCTCTTAGGCACCTGTAAAGAAAACATATTATTTGAAAACTCTAATTCAGAAACAACACATCCGGGATTCTCAAGCTTCAAACGTTACACTATTAAACTTTAGGTTATAAAACAATGACATAAAACTCTTTAAGTTGTCTGGAATGAAACTGTACATAATTGTACGGAACGATACATGAAGTGGCACAATACTGAATGGAATCCCATTCAATTTCAGTTACTCATCATTACTCAAAATGTTTCACTCACTTTTCCGGCTCGGAGGGAAACCTGGAGAAACTTTTTTCCTTTATTCTATCGAATAACATTGGCATATCCTGTTGCCCAATATTTCGGTAACACTTGTTAACAATGTACACCGTCAAACTGCGCTCGCAAACGAAATGTCACAAACACGTTGTCATGAGATCACCCCCTCTTCCCGAAGAAATTAAATTCGAGGATGAAATGAATGGTAAGGACGCCTCGCTACCTGCCGAGCAAATTACCGAAGTTGCGATTGAAATTACGCGTGAACCTTAAAATAGATGCCGCCACATGGAAACGAGGCTAGCGAATCCTCTAAACCATACTCTTACAGAGCGAGAGTTTCCCCTCAAATTATTATACTCCTCCATGACATGGCTGTCAAAACAGATTGAAAAAATGTTAACACGTAAGGAAATTGCAGACGATATCAGAAAGGTAATGCTCTAAATGTGGGCGTGGCTGCTGTGTAGGCCTCGTACATTTAATTTTTGAAAGGTATTTAGAGGATACGTACAGCCGAAATATTTTGGGCCGTGATTTCTAACAACATTATGCAACTTATAAGCAAATAAAATATTTTTTTCACATTTTTGACAATTTTGGCGTCAGCGCTTTAGCCACGTGCCTCAATGTGTAAGATGGGTTGGGGAGGCAATGGTAGCGAAGGAACTTGAACTTTTGCTTGAACTTCCTTGAACTTTTGCACTCGTAATGAATATTTTCTCTTTTTAGTGCATGTGCAACGCATGTTACATGTTCCATTTTAGGGTAGAGTAGCTGCATAGCTGCTACGCCAGCATTCACGATGTAAGGGGCTGCATCAGTGACTAGAAGTAGAACATTTTGTCTCTTCATTCCTGCAGGCCACAACAGAATTATTGCTAATTCAAGGTAACAGGAATTGTTGATTGATTAGTTCTGTCCAATGTTTCACAGGAAATTAAAAATTTGTCTCCTGCTCGGTCTCCCCTTAAAACACCACCAACAACAATTGAATTAGGAGATGTGAAAAATCTCATTCAGACCACTGGAAGCAAGAATGCAAAAATGGAATCAAAAATATGACAAAATAAAAACATGACGAAAATAAGAAAATGCACGGGAAAATATGACCGTACTATGAAATACAAAAGGAAAATGACAAAAGGATTTAAAAAGCTAAACTATGACTGTATGTGACATGTGAAAACACTTTTTTCGTCTTCAATGTATTACAATGAAAACGAAAATATAAGACATATATTTGTGTGAGAAATTTACGAGAGAAAAATGACTTACTACCCAAGCAACGTGGATCACTCTAAAAACAGGTAGAAATGTGCTGGAATCAGCTAGGAGGCCGCCATCTCATCACATGAGAAAAGTTGAAGCTCATAATAGAGGGGGACCTGGAAACGTAGAAGGAGAGTTGCTTGAGTAGTAATTTTTATTAAAGCATTATTATCACATTAAGTTTTCAAAAAATCGTTTCCTTGTATTTCTTGTTGTTTTTTCGTGCTTTAATGTTATTTCTTATATTTGCTTTTGCCTTCTCATAGAACCACTGAAGACACTTAAAGTGTTCCCAAAAGTTGTCTTTGAGTATTAATGTTTTTGAAGTTTATTGAGTTTTAAATTTATTGAAGATAAAGATTGTTTTCCTTAATGAAATCTGTTCTTTAAAGACGTTTCTTTAAATAAGGCTATGTACAATTTTTTGATAATATGAGTAGTTTTTGCGTAATTCTGCGAGAAACATAGGTAATTTTTAAACGTATATTTTATCAAAAATGGCTCCAAATTTTTCTTCAAATGTTCTCCTCGTATGCATCGAAGGACGGTAAAACAGTGATGATAATCTCATTTCGCGTAAACTCTATTTTGGAAACTTGCAGAATGTTAACATTTTAAAACTAGAAAATTGAAGTTAGAGAGTTTTGCCTTAAACAAAACCTGATGGAAGCATATAATTAACCAAATAGAAAATATATGGTATATCCTTGAAATTATTCAAAGAATTGTCACGGAAAGGTTAGGTTGTCATTACAAGATTGAGAACGGAACACTTCAAAATTAACGCCTACTCATCTAACAACTGGAAAATTCCCTCCTAAACGTATCCATTTTAAGTACAGTGCGACCATTTTATGAATATGCCGGTCGCGCGGGGATTTGGCTTCGGCGAAAGAGGCCGCCGACGCTGAGGAAATCGAGACAGGGCGGTCGGAAGGATCGTCGAAGAGGGAAGGTGGCGTTTTGCTTCAGGAAAGTTTAAATTGTACTCACGTTATAATAAATGCTGGAACTGCTTACCACGGATCTGATACATTCTTGAAATCTAAATTAGTTTTGGTTCACTTAATAAAGTATGCCCTGTGGAATTGCAGCGATCTGTTCCCGTATATTGCGCCGTAATTCTTCCGTGTGGGGATTTGCCGCATACAAGCGATCTTTCTGGAATCCTCAAAGAAAGAAATCGTGAGGAGTCAGATCAGAAGAGCGCGCATACCAAAAGCCACGTGTGATAACTCTCTCTCCATAAACGGCATGTAAACCCTTAAGGAAACTGAAGTAGCGTGTGCGGTTGGAGAGTCCTGTTGATAATGACCGTCAATACTCTCTTCATTTGTCAACATTTGGAAGAAAGGTTCCGGGATACGCTGCACATAACGGTTTGACACATTTTACGAATGTGTCATACATACACTTTCTGAGAGTGAACGTCGAGCGAGCTGCCGACTATTCAACAAGACGCCTTTTGCAGGGCGAGACCTTGAAAACCTCCCAACCGCAGTTCTCCCAGGGGAGATCACCGCAGCTTTCCCCTGCGAGTGAGGGCCCGCCAGCCGAGCAAAATTTTCGACGATCGCGGAACACTAATAAAATAGTCGCATTGTACTTCTAAATGTAAAACACACATGAATTTACTTCCCACTCTACAAAAACACTAAGCAAAAACGCCAATTAATAGACATACACGGTAACATTCTTAATTCTAAAGATAATCAAAAGAAAATTATTGATTTCGTTAAAGAATTCTTGATTTCTTTACTCAACATTTACAACAGCATTTAGAGGAACTACTTACCATACTCCTGTATTTGTTTTATTTTCCTACTCACTTTGATCACGAATATGTTTCTCAATTTTATGTTCTGATTATAAAATGTATCTGTCTATTTAGTTGCTAATGACCTCGATGTCGATGCGTCTATAAATAAATAAAATTTGTTCTATAAAATTCAGGATTTAAAAAAAATGTCATGTACAATTTTTTTGAATAAAAACGAGTAGTTTTGAGTCATTTTTACTTGAATTTAATGCAAATTACAAAAAAAAATTCTCAAAAGCCGCTCAATTTTTTTTCCAGTTTTTTTTCATCTATAGAACAATGGCGCGAGTCTCCTTTTAATCTCTGTGAATTTTAGAAAATTGCAAATTTAGAAATAATACGAGCAAAAGTATGGCCTGTTTAGCACTGCTAGTTCAATATGTGTTCATTTTTTAATGCGATGTTGATTAATTGTAATATTAAAATAACTATGTTTGCATTGTTTTTTTAATAGTTACGAATAATGTCAAAGTCATATGTGGTAGTGTATTGCATATGTGGTGTTAAAGGATAGAAGAGGAAGATGTTTGTCAGATGTCTTTTGTTGGATTTGTAAGATTTGTTCTAAAGATGTTTTTGAAAGATGAGGAAGGAAAGATCGCGTGCGGTCGGTGACCCGTTTCTAAGGGTACTGCTCCGACATTCCCCTGGCATTGGCCAGAGAAACCTCGGAAAACTAGTAATATCAGAGGAGCCAGCCTCTAGAATTCTCTCCCAAACCGTGGATAAACTTGACCTAGCTATTTAGTTAGGGTCGAAAATTCCGCCACTGACGGATCTTGAACCCTAGGGCCACCGGTCAGAGTCGCTGCAGGGGCAGCACTTTTTGTCTCGAGCTAACTCAGATCCGTCCGACACGCTGGTCAGCATAGCTTTAAATTGGATACGTGGGAAACTATAAGTACTTCGATCCACAAATCAGTTTTTGATTTCGTAAAACGTTAATGCGCCATTCATCATCGTTCTGCATTTGTATTATGTGATCTAATCCACCCTTTTTAAACATTGAAATAATTGATTCTATTATGCATTATTCTCACTTTACTACTTTAAGTACTCTCCAATAGATTTTTTCATAAAATGTGGGTGGTTTTAACTCTGTTTTTATATGATTACTGTACTTTTTACAATGTGAACGGCATATATTATAAGAATAACAATTCTGAACTCGCATTAATTTTAGACTTTTAGTTATTAATTAAATGTATTGCTATTTCCATTTTTATAGTAACAAAAATGTGGTTTCCTATTTGCAGGATATTCTAGCACAGAAAGACAGATGGACAGAAAAAATGAAAGACACGCACAACTTCAGAAAATGAGGAATAAACAACTGCAGAAGGTGAGAAGAAAGACGCTATTTGAGAAAATGTTCGTTCAGTAATGTAAATATAAATAGGCATTTGGGAATTAAAATACACTCAAAGAGAGAAAAACAGAAACATGCACACTAAAACATTTATTTTCGAAAAGAGGATGAATACAGGGAATTTATTGAATACTAATAATTGCGTGGAACGTTAATTGTTTACATTAACATCCTCTTGCAACCACTAGTTGTTAATGAAACTGAAATATGTCGGACATTTGGTTTGTCTTACTATTCATTATTCGGAATACAACAATTTATGTTTTAATCTATTAAGTATGCAACTGTTAACTGTAGTGAAAGTGTGATTTTTTTGCACCTTTCTGTACGTTAAAGCAAAGAGAAAATTTCGTATGAAATTCAATTTTTGAAACTGTGCAGGCAATCTTGAAAACCCCTCGATCCAGAGAAGGGGCACCTCACCATTCCCCACTCCTGATAACCTTAGGCTGCAAAATCCCAAGGGTTGAGAAAGACGCTTTGCTGGAGGCGGGGCCTCGTTTGTTGAGGGATGAGGCGGAAATATCAACTCAGGCACAGTTTGAAGACCCTCCCCGGCAGTTTTCGCGCATATTTCGAAATTGTTTATAAAATTGTTACTTGCTGCAAAATTGATAATTCTCGGTTTTCGACAATGGGGTATCGGGGATCCTCTTCACTGTAAATTTGCAAAAGTTGGAAATTGTTTATAAATTTTCAAATTTACAATTTCTGTTTCATCTTTGCTCCAACTGAATCGCGTTTCAACGAGATACAAAATTGAGCAACCTGTCAACTCTCGAGACATATAGTTGTTTAAAGGACATTAGCTTCTGATCATTTCTGATCACCCCCATTTTTTGCACTCAATCCATTCTCTCTCCGCTCACAAGTATACTGAAAAGACAGTTCTGCAGTTTTTCGCTCTGTTGTCCGCTACATGCACTTAATGTTGAGGACAGGGGTGATATCACCGGGCATATCCCCCGGCAACACGGTGACTCCAAAATGTTTGCCATTTCCTTTTTTTTTTTTCGAAAAAAAAACAAGAGAACGTTTATCGGTGGTATCACAGGTTAATCGAAGTGTGAATTTCCGATTTATGGCAGCTTGGTAAAAATTGCTGCATACTAACCATGACTGATATTTAATATTTCAAGCTTTCCTTTTTATTCTAACCACAATTAGTAAAACTCCCGTTTCAATATTGTAATTCCTTTACGTGTTATTAACTTATAAACAAACTCTCTGGCAAATTTAATTACGCCGAATCAAGCTTTTTTACTCCAAGAAAGAACATAACTCTTATTATTTTTTTCCTTTCTATTCAATAGTATGACTTACGTTGCTAAATATTTATCAGCTAGCGAGAAAATTGATAATAAACATTATTTTGCAAACTTCATTACGTCGAAATTGCAGCTCGTAGAGAAATAGTACTAATGATCTTTTCGATCAAGGGCAAGTTGAGATATCGAATGGTTCGATATTCTGAAATTTTTCCACTGAAAAAAGTCCCTGGTACCAGCGGTAGGAAAATTAAATGAAGGTTCATTTAGCGATAACTTAAACAAACTAGTCAATAAAAGTAATCACTTTCCGTAAAAAGCATTGCTTTTGGATGAATATAGCCCGCCTCATAAATTGTTACACGCCTTAGAACGGGGTGATTGTGTGCGTGAGTGCAAAGAAATGGGGGTGAATATGATAATTTCTTATAAACAATTACACGTATATATCTCGCGAACTAAAGGCGACAGAGCCGATCGGATTGCAAAATATTGCAACTCGTTTAAATGCAATTCCGATGAAATAGCAAAAAATTTAAAACATTTGCGAATTTATGAACAATTTCCAACTTTTGGAAATGTAAAAATTTTATAAACATTTCCGAAATATGCAGTAAAACGGCCAGGGAAGATCCCAAAATTGTACCTGAGTTGAACAATTCAAAATAGCAATTTGCTAAATATTGCTGAATTGACGTTAATAACTGTAATGAGCAGTATTTTTATCATTACGATAAATTAATCCTCTTATAACCAAATTGTTAACATGTACAAAACTAATCATAAAAATTGCACTTTCACTTTATCAAGAAAAGAACATACCTACTGAGTATAATATGTTTTTCTTATATAATAATCGAGAAACCTGCGTCTGTCCGTCTCATGGTTAGTTCTGTTAAGGTTCGCCAATCGAGACAAATGTGTTATTCGCCGCGTCTCGGTGGAATGTATTTAAATGCTCGTCTCTCATCTCTTTCTTTGTTTCTTTTTTGTTTTTGTTTTTTTGTTTTGCGGATCCATCCAGAAGAATTTAAGAAATTTCTCTAAAAAGTTGTTTGGTGTTTTTAAGCAACTAAAACGCGTTTAGGTTTTCTTACGGCACTTACAGAGATAAATTCGATTCCTCTCGACAAGACAAAGCCATTGATACAATTCTCAGCCACCCTCCGGGATTTTCTAAAAAAATTCTAGAAAAAGTCTTTCAATGTACGTGAGTACATACGTGAAACTCTGCAAATTACTCTACCATCTTTTCTTCATTTACACGAATGGTAACGGCTTAATTATTCATTACGTTGGTGATAATTATAGTTATTTGAGAAAAGAAGCAAAATATAAACAAATATTTTCATTGAGACATTTTCATGTAACTTTTTTTTCCGAAAATAGGCGAGCCGACCAACTGTAACATGTTAAAAATTTATTTCAATGCGAAACTTGCAAAGCACAAATATAAATTTTTAACATTAAAATACCCGCTGGAGGCTACTATATTCATAACCCAGTGCATTGTTTTCTACAGAACTCAGGATTGTCAGAGAAGGCTCTAGAGAAAATTAGACATGTCTCTCACACGACCTAGAGATGGCTCCTTGTGTAGTTGCATCATAGCTTTCTCCGTGGTCCCCACCTGAACTAACCAACCAAAATTTATCTCAGTATATTTTTACTTTTTCGCCACTGCTTACACAATATATAGAGCAGTTTTTCTAATTCAGCCTCTCAAGCCCCTACAGTCACAATGGAATATCACACGGCATTTCGCGTCTTTCTCGGTTGTGCCGCTAGAACTCGCAAGAGCGCAAGCACTGCTTGATACGGTCGCGATCATGCGATATCTAGCGGCAATACTGAGAAAGACGCGAAAGGCTGTGTCATATTCTATAGTGAGTGTAGACTTTGAGAGGCAAAGTTAAAAACATTGCAGTATACTGATAGTATTTAAATGCTGCGGAAAAAATGGCGAATTTTTGACAGAAAAACTTATTATCGTTCCCTGGTAACGAAAAAGTTGATAGTTTTTGTTCCTCTTTGTAGTCAATTTTCCTTCTGGCTCGTTGTGTAGACAGAATCCATGTTTGGTGGCTCCTTGATACCGAAAGTTCGATTGACGGCAAAACGTCTCTCTGTTCGTCCGTCCGTCCCTCTGTCTGTCTGTGAATAATGTTAGCGGCTAAACCGTGAGGAAGATTTTCCCCAGAATTTGTATTCCATTATTCATCTGACTGATGTCGCGCCCTCTTGAATTGCAAAATAATTTTTTTGAGAGTATTGTACACGAAACCTCAACAACAATTTCAAAATTTTCTCAAAAATAACTCTAAATAATTTTTTTGTGATTAAGCCAAAATATGGCATTGATCGTATTTTCGTTTCACTCCCCGAATTTCCGAAATTGTAAAAGCTCAAAATTTTGCCGGCGTCTTCCTTCAACTACAATAATGATTTTCAATAGTGAATGAAATTCTGCAATGCTGCAGGGAAAAACGGCAAATTTTTGGTAGGAAAACTCTTATTGACAGGCCCCAAAAACGAAAAAGTTGATAAATTCAGTAGCTAATATAGAAAAAAACTCTAACTCGTGATGTAGCCAGAATCCATGTTTTATGGGTCCTTGATACCGGAAAATTGATTGACAGGAAATCGTTTTCCTGTCCGTCCGTCTGTTAACAACGTTAGCGGATAAACCGTTCAGCCGATTTGCTCCAAAATTAATATTCCCCATTTGATCTGGCCGATTTCGCAGCCCTTTGAATTTTAACCACTATTTCAATTTTGAGGGGTACTTTACTTAAGGCTTCTGAGACACTTTCAAGTTTAAAAAAATGGCCCCAAATTTGCTTATTAAATTGTGGTGTGGGATAGCCTGTCCGTCCGTCTGTCTGTCCGTCTGTCTGTCCGTCCGTCCGTCCGTCCGTCTGTCCGTCCGTCTGTCCGTCCGTCCGTTTGTCCGTCCGTCTTTCCGTCCGTCTGTCCGTCCATCAGTCTGTGAACAACACTAGCGCCTAAACCATAAGAACGATTTCTTCCAAAATGGATATTCCCCAAGCGATCTGCATATACTCGAGGCGCCGCGATTTTGAAAAACATTCTTCAAAATTTGGGGTACTTTACATGAAGCCTCCCGGACATTTTCAAAATTTTCTGAAAAACGGCTCCAAATTTTTCTTTAAATTCCTTGTAAGAATAGAGTAAAATACACTTATTAACGTGGCATGGGTCCGATTTTCACAATTAGCTCTGTATTTTCGAAAATTGCGAAAGTCCGAATTTTTTTCGGCGTCTTCGTACAACTACAAAATTGAAGATAGAGCCTTTCCTTCTCATAAAATTTGTTTTCAAGTGTGAGTTCTTTCATTATGTCATGTACATTTTTTTGAAAATTGTAGTAGTTTTCACGCAATATTGTGTGCAATTTAAAAACAATACAAAAACAAGATTTTCGGAAAACGGCTCCAAATGTTTTCTTTAAACTTTTGGTAAGGATAGTGCCTATTGCATTCTATGAGACGACATAAACGCCATATTGCTCTATTCTTTTGTTTTTTCAAAATTACAAAAATGTAAATTTTTTGACTTGTCTTTCACGTCGTTAATATTCACATTAGCGGTAATTTGTTCACAATATCATATTTACGAGTACATGTTCTTTAAATAATGTCAAGTTTCTCGAGAACTCAACCATTTTCTGTTAATAATAGCCCAAAATTCCGTATTTTCAGAAACGCTCAAACGCCATAAATGCCTCCAAATTTTTCTTTCAAACGGTTTGATCGGATAATGCTAATTATTCTCTTTAATATGACGTAAAGTTCAATTTTTTTTTGTTTTTTGCAAAAATTACTCATATGTAATTTTTTTGAAAGATCTCTCACAGCTTTAATATGCACATTACCAGCAATTTGTAAACACTATTGTATTTGTGAGTTAGCGAGCTTCAAATGAAGGTTTTCGAAAACTCAAAACTTTTCTGTGAAAAAGAGCTTCAATTTTCGCATTTTTAGTAGCGCTTAAACGCCATTTTTTTTAAACGGCTTCAAATTTTTTAAAGAAAATTGCGATTTAAGGCGAGGTTTTGTGTTCTTTAATATTCTAAAATTAATATTTCCGTTCTATCATGAGTAAACAGAAAAGTTAAGAAAATGTCAAAAAAAATGTACTTTGGGCGGCGATAGATGGCAGGGTGGCACGAGTATGTGGCATTTCCAAATAGCTAATTCAAGCCTAAGGGAATATAAAACTAATACGGGAAAATCCGTGCCGTTCTGTAGGACCACTAGTTTTTGGTTGTAAGACTTCGTTTGAAAGACCGTGAAAACATTAAGAATGAACTTAAAAACTCTTGGAGACATGGCGAAAAATTATTTTGTGTTTGTTTTGCCGATTTCACACCCCACCGAATTTTAACATATTTTAATTTTATGTGTACGAAACAGAAGCAATAAAGTGCTGCAATTGCACACAAGCCGATGTGGCCCACAGGGGAGGTGAAGGTAGGACTCCACCTCTTCATCACCGTCGGCACAAGGAGGAGGCTGTGTGGTGAGCACCTTTACCCCCAGGAAAGATCCTGGTACTCACTTGGAAAGGATGCTGCGTCGATCTCAGAGCCGCTCTGAATGGAATGCACCAGATAAAAGTCCCAGCCTACTCTGGGATTCAAAACTGGGCTCTTCTGGTCAGGAAGCTAGTGTTACCCCTGAGCCACCGCAGATCCTAAGTAGAAGCAATAGTATTCCACCGTATCATCCTTAAAAGAACGAAGAGCTTTCATAAAATTACAAGAATGAAAACTGAAAAGCGGTTCCGTTTATGGCAAAAATGGCGCAAGAATCGATAAGAAAATACGTGCCCATTGTGGCATGTGCGTATTGGTACCAGATACCCATTGATTGAGATGTGTTAACATTAACAGAAAGTGTGTTATAATAATATTTCGTAACCGTTGCTAGGGCCGAGAGCGTATGTGCTTGTTTTAGCACCACTAGTTTTCTCTTTAATTTGTTTCCTCTTATTTTTCTGCTGAAAAATCGCCGTTTTCCACCACACGTTTACATAAGTTTCTCTACGAAGTAAGTGCAAGAAAGTAAAGAGAAGTTTTAGAAAGAGTTACTTAATTAGTTAATTGGTAATTGAATTATTTATTTATTAGGAGTTATTTAATGTAGTCTTCCACGCGCCGTTGCCAAACAATACGAATGATACGACATACTTCTCGTTGTTGGATGGGATAGGGATATCGTAAGGAGGCTTTATTTACTTTACGTTAATGTTACAATGTTTCCAGGTTCAATAAAATGGTATATTCAACTGCATTAAAATCTGGGAAAATAAATAAACAGACAATACAGAATATGGACATTGCGTAATAATGTGATTGCGTATTTGAACAGACAATACAGAATATGGACATTGCGTATTGCGTAACAATATCGTTACCTACTATTATACATAGGCATTCATAAGGCAATATATAGGATGGCTTTCATTTCTGGTTATTTAATTTATAAGCGAAACAATCTTTGCTTATCTGTTGTAAAATGTGCTGAAAGTATTGTAACAATTGAGATTTATAAATGTGCATGTCTTTTGTAGAAGTAGGGAAGGCTTACTGTTCCTTACTATCGAAATAATTGCAGATATGCACGGCATGCACTTTGTTTCAATTTGTTCGGACTTCTTCAAGCGATGGATGAAGTGAAGACAGAAATTGCAATATTATAATATTAAGTCACCGTTCCTAATAATGAAAGAAAGAATGTGCTGTTCTAGCATCTCTAGTCTCCTTCTGAAACTCCATTTCCTTCTTTCTTTCCGAATTCACACATTTTACACGAAATTCTGCCTAATCCATTACAGACGATTAGCGTTAGGGGCTGTCCATAAATTACGTAACGTAAATTTCGAGTATTTTCAATACCTTTCTCGCCTTGTAACGCACCCGTAACACGCGCTTGACGCTCCCCTAATTAATGAAGGTAACGCTTGCGATCCCCCCTTTTAAATGCAAGAAGTGAAAATAAATTATAGCACAGTGCGACCTCCACCGTCTTTGTGATAAGGGAGAGGGATTTTTAATAATCTCCCTAGGATGTTTGGTCCGTCTGATGTTTGGTCCTAGCTCAGTCGGGATGACGGTGGGCCACATAAAAAAAATGAAATTGGTGGGATCAGGGACGTGGGTTCTCTACACTACGGTCTCGCAAATCATTCAGATTAAAACACAGATTTCTTAAAAACCTTACTATAATCTTGAGATGAAAAAATTGTGACATAGAAATCTCATACACTTGACACTCATAAATACATAGAAAACATAAAATACACTGTCAATTGCTGTAAATAGAATACACAAAAAATCCTTAAATCTATACGTCCATCTCTTTGTTACCTTACTAATTTACACTGTCTTTCTCATCAAATCAAAAAGTTTACTAGGCCTTTACCCACTCTTTGGTACCATTTATATTCTCTTTCATGTAACAAAAAAAAGTTTTACTGTTTCTATTTTTACAAAGAATAAGGATAAAGAAAGATTGATTCTATAAGTTATAAAAAATTGCTCTCTCCTCTAACTGAATATTAAATTTTCTCCTCGGTTTGCACAGAATTACTCTATCTGCTTCATTAAACAAGTTCTGAGCACTAGAATGTTTGTAAAAGGAACTTTCTTACTTTCAAATCCTTTTCAACACGGGGGGTTCGCCGTCTTCTGAGCCTCGAGCAGTGGCGACATCGGTGACCTTGATGCTGGGCGCTTCCCTTCGCTGCTCGCTCCGCTGATCGGGTACCGTTACCAAAGCTTCCCTGCAGTAGAACTCCCTCTGGGCCAACGGTGTGGTTAAATACTCCTCTTTTGCCAACGTAAATGTTTTAACCATATGCCGCTAGTATTCTCCAATTATATTCAGTAGAATTCAATTCCATATAATAAGCGAAGAGCATATAAAAAGAATAAAGACTACAAGAAAAGAAAGAGCTGGAAAAGAAGGATATAAACCACGTGTTAGATTCTAATCAATTATAAATAACAGGGCTCCTTCCCCTCTTCCCACTGTTCTTAAACCTCTTGTTAATTAATCCTTAAATAGTAATTCTCTTCGTACTAATTCAAAGAAATAATTATCTCTTCCTTTTATCTTTGAAGAGCTCTGATGTCTTTTCTTCGTCTGGATTGATGGCGTCCACGTTGATACTCTACGTCCGTTCAACCTCGCTGCTTGACGACACGCTTAGAAAAGGAATGGGATATGCTATATGCCTCGCTGTTACCCTAGCCAAGCGATTCTAGTGAACTCTTGCGATACTTTTGAGAACTAATCAGTAGCTCTCTTCTGTCTGTGCGGCGCGCGCTATGAGTACTGAAGCTCTTCGTGCGGGCGATAAATGTGCCACGTTTTCCTGAGCTTTCGGAGGGAAAACGGATGGTCACAACAGTAAAAACAATTTGTATGTATTTTGTGTTGAATATTAAAATTAATTATTATTAAAGTAAAAATTAGTTGACGATGCTAGCTGCTCCTAACAATAAAATTGGGGCAAGTTGTGAGTGAAAGAAGAATGCTTGGGCGAGAAATGGTTGATCAGCTATGCACACGCCGTTGTGGGTGATGCAAGAGCGAGTCTACCGCGCCAATTTAAATGGATTCTAGAATTCTCTTGAGATCAGTTTTGAATATTTTCTTCGTAATCTTACAGATTCAAAAAGAAATTGAAAAAATATTTCCATTTATTATAACAATTTACAACTAATAACTTTAGTGTATGTTTTTTAAAACAAATTAATTAGTTACTATTTTAATGTTTTCGTACAGGCCAAAAAATATGTTTTCGGCAAATGTGGAAAAATGTAAAAAAATAAATATCAATGTTATGTAACGCTGAACTAATGCCCCCTACTCCTATGTAACGCAGCGTAACGCTGCCTCAGACCATCTTCCTCCCCCTTTAGCATTACGTAATTTATGGATGACCCCTTACCCTGTTGAGCAGTCGATGGGGACCCATAAAGGTCTTGCGAATGTGAGGTAGAAGATTTTATTGTTTATTCTGTTTATATTGCTATTAGTGAGAAAAACTTAAGTTTTCTATAGAAATACTTTGTAAAAAATGTCGGTATCCAAAACACCGAATAACATTTCGAGCATTATTTGTTTTTTGGGTTATAACTCTTTAATGATTGATAATATAAGCAATGTAGTATGTAATAGCCAAGAAATAAAATAATGGGAATAGAAAATAAATTAATTCAAAGCTTCTAATTTAAAAACGTCTTTGCTTGCTGTGCGAATACCCGCGTTAATGCATTGTGTAGCCAGGCGGAAAATGCTCAGCGCTGCAGTGGCTAGGAGTGAAACTTTGACTGTAATATGCGTCAGGGGATAAGCAGAGGCTTTTACGCGTTCGTAACATACAGTTTTTACTGTTTTTCACGATTCATAAAATTCAATTAAAATTTAAAAAAAAATAGAAAACACCTTTTTTAAAAAGCAACCCTGTGGTTTTTTTTGTTTTTTAGTCTTTTCGGAGAATATTACTTTTTTAAATTTAGTTCAAATAAAATATTGATTTTCATCGTTCGAATAGTCAAATTGAAAAAGACATTCAGTTGTACCAATTATGTATATATGTTTGGTAGCATCAACGATTAATACATTCCCCACTTTCAATATTTCAAACTTGTATATAAATGACTTAACAATTATTATTATTTTTATTTTTTTTTTGTTATTTAGGGTCGCATCAACTACTAAATCATTAACGACCACTATTGGATTGAACGTTATGAGCTACGTAAATTTTATGAGGCTCGATATATTGATGATAGGGGGTGAAAGGATGAACACATACAACCATACCCTAGGCGGGACTCGAAACCGCGACCCCTCGGCCCGAGATCACTACGGCACTCTGCTTTAGCGATCTCGGCCGCGGGGCCGACAACAATTATTGTGCTATATAATTTTCGTTAATATTATTAATTGCCTGGGTAATAGAGAAACAAATGCATATAGCATAATGCACTACATATAGCAAATTCGCACACCTATTTTGCAGTATATTGCAAGTTTATTATGTACTTGTATTTTCTTTGTATTTGTTTGTTTAATTAAATTCGAGTTGTCAATGTTAGCAAATGAATTTAATATTTTATTTTGTTTTCTTTATTTTGTATTTAAATTGTTTTTAATTCTTGGTCGTATGCATTGGTTGTGATTACATTTGAGGTATTAAAGAATAATTCTATAAAAATATACGATTTGTTAGTTTATTTGAAATACCGAAAAATCATTTAAACATTTAAATGTTTTTTGGGCCGGGGAGAATGTAGCCAAGCTGGGCTTGCCTTGCTGCGAGCGCAGGGACAGATGCGGGGCGGCGCAAGGGAAATGGTGAGGGGCCACCTCTTGATTCAAACAAAGGGATTCACACATCACCACGAGGTGTACTGATGGAACCATAGACAATCAATACACGTGTTTATATGTAAAATATTATGGGATTTCGTTTGGAAAAAAAGTTTGGATTTTCTTCTCAACTACCGGGAAAGATGGGTCAGTGCATCAACGTGATGTCACTGCAGTCCCTCTGACCGGGAGGTCATAGGTTCGAGTCCCGATGGCGGCAGAATTTTCGACACTAGCGTGTCAGCTATATCGAATTCAGTTGCTGTCTGGAGGAGAATTCTAGCGGCCTGCTGCTCTGATCGGTAGTTTACCGTGGTTTCTCTGATCAATACCAGGCGAATGCCGGACATAGACAAGTGTGTGAGTTCTCTCTGATGCCGGAGCAGTACCCTAAAAAACGGTCCACGGACCGCGCGCGATCTTTCCTTCCTCTTCTTTGTCCTAACCTCTCCTCTTTCACTAACATGCACTACACTATCACACATGCCGAGAGACCGGTCGGGAGCTTACAGCTTGTCCCGGCTGGGGCGGTGCCCCCGCTGGTGGGAGATACCTGGTTGAGGCGAAAACCCCGCTAGTCGACGGTAGGTCGGCGCTAGATCTCGCCATCCAGCGGGCAAAAGATCATCGCCACCTCCCGAGAAAAAAAACGCACTACACTTATGGGACTAATAATAAGTAGTTGACGCGCCCGGAAACACGAATCAATCAATCTACTCAACTAACTTTCGTTTTTAATTTCTCACCCTTACGAATCTAAGAAGAGATTGTATTGTAAATGTGCGCCGGAGAAAGTTTTCTGCAAATAAAGTCTTACGTAGGTCGTTCCGAAAGTTATGCCTCGTATTTATTTGTTTGACAATTACAGTAAATAAAAAAGAAACTTAATACAGTATGTTAGAACAGAGTTTTTTGAGCACAACACTATTTTTCAATATAGTGTTGTGTCCTTTTTTTCTACGCATTTTAACCCCTGATGAACAAGAGCCTGCATGCCACGCTGGTGAAAGTCTGTATCAATCGAGTTGACCTGTACGAGGATTCTTATGGCGTCATTCCATGGATTGTCGTTTTATTTCTGATTCATAATAATGACATCATGTCTCGTAATCAGTGATTATTCGATTCAAAAAACCGCCACCTTCAGCTTCGTATTCGGTCGAAAGCTCCTCACAACGTTTCTTTCGGTGGTGTTGGTGTTCGTGAATGATCGCGGGACACACCTTGCGCACAGTTTTTGGTAACTCAATTTACTCAGCGTTACTTCTAATGCATTGCAGACAATGTTCAGCGCCATACGTAGTTACCCAGCAACGTGTACCCCCCATGAACCTATTCACGCGGAAGAGATGATCGAGGCGCTCCATCATTCCGTGGTGTGGCAGCTGTGCGAGGACGACAGCAACGTGGTTTGCAATTCACGTCGCTGTCACCATCGTTGAAACGCACTACCCATCGTCACCACACTGTAGTGATATCCACTGTATGCTTCCCGTAAAAGTTCAGCAAGAGACTGGTGATGTCGATGACAATTTACTCCGAAGTGAGAAATTCAATCACTCATCTCTGCTTCTGACGCGCGTTCCAGCTAGACGCCATTGTAACTATGCTTCTATCTGACAAATAGCAACGAAATTAAACAAACGTTAACGAGAAAGTTTACATTTCACTATGACACCACTCACATTCGTGTTTGAGGTCATACGCCTAAGTAAAAAAATGGGAGGCATTACTTTCGGAACGACCCTCGTATAATCGGGCTCTGAAAACGAAAACGTGGATAAATCTTGTTCCTAAATATAGTAGATTATTTTTTCTAACACGTGGTGTAGCCAGAATTAATGTATTTTTGGATCCTTGACACCAAACAATCCGTTAATGGCAAAACGTCTCTGTCCGTCTGCAGTCAACTCTAGCGCCTAAACTATTCAGCTGATTTTCTCCAAAATTGATATTTCCCTAACGTTATGAACGAACTCGAGGTTTTGGAAGTTTCAAACGGATATTTTGATTTTTGAGGGTACTTTCCACGAAGCCTCAAGTACATTTTCAAAATTTTCTTAAAAATTCTCCAAATATGTCGATTTAACTTTGCCCTCGGAAAGCGTAAAGGACGCTGAGAGAATGCAGCTTCAGTATTGAAGATTCCTTAACTAAATCTATTCTTTAAAGACAGATATTGAAATAAGGTCATGTTCAATTTTTCGAAAATGTGAATTCTTTTCATGTAATTTTGCCCGAAATATAGGAAATTTTGTTTTTAAAAACATTTTTTATTAAAATCCTTTTTTTCTTTAAATTTCCCCCGTATGTATGAAGAGACTGAAAAATATGGTGCTAGTCCCATTTGCGAAAAACTGTCCGCTTTTTTCGAAAGCTGCAAAATTAGCTTTAATTTCGAAGTGTTTCTTAAATCCAAATATTTGAGAATAAAATCCGAAGATAAATGTAATCCCTAGCAATCGATTGACACTCGTGTCCCTTCACACAAACATTTCGGTGATTTTTAGTCATACGTGAAGCACTACTTTTTTAAGTTAAGATGGACAGTAAAATTTCTTTGTCATTGTTCGCTACAACTTACATGTACAGATCTCGGTAAATATCAAACATTTCAATTACATTTTAAGAAATACTTTAAACTCTGTGTTATCACTAAATGTTAATATTCTACTGTTCCAGAATGTGTAAAACTCCCTCATTTCATTAGTCTCAAAGAATAAACTCTGAACGACTTGAAACCATATTTTTGGGATTTTCAATTTTCCGTGTAGGTAAAATATAGTACTTTTCTAACTTTTCTACAACTTTTCGTTTTGTGAAATTTAATCGCAAGCGTTCAGCTAGTTAATTTAAAGTTTCTCAATTTAGAGAACATTTATTCTTTATTTTTAATTACATTTCGTGGTCAGAGAGGACAACACATTCAGGTAAAAAAGTTCGGGAAATTACATACAGTGGTTTATCAAAAAGGATTTGTAATTACGTGTAGGGAAGATCAACAATGGAAAAATAACATATCATAAAACAAAAACTGTTTCAAAGTAATAACAGGTTAAAACAATACACTAAGCCACAAATACATTTTTATCAAATTAAGTTATAGTTAAGGGTGCGCTTTGAAGGGTGCTACTTCAGGTGCGCTTTAATGTGTTTTTTCATTCTTGACTTTGTTTGTGCCTTGTACATCCTGAGTGATTTCAACAAATTGTATGTTTTACTGAAAACGTGCATTTCTAAAGTATTTTAAGCTTCATTATGAAAATTCTTTTAAATGTATGTATTATGACTGTTTTACACTTATCGTCATGAAAAAAGCTGCACCACTAGGGACCCTACTGATCCGCTGCAACCTCGGTGGGTATTTTGCACACCATTCGCTAAGCCAATGATTTCGTTTTCTCGGTCGGCTGTGCACTGGGGGTCGGATATTCAGAAACTTTAATTAATGTATACTGATGGTCTACGATTTCTTCAGGTCTTCCTTCGGAATTGCCACATACTCTTGCAAGCTGCCATCTATCGCTGCCAAAACTACAGTTTTTTGATATTTTATTAATTTTTCGTTTTCCTAATGGTCGAACGGAAATATTAATTTTCGAATATTAAAAAATACAAAACCTCGTTCTAAATGGCAATTTTCTTTTAACTAGTGCTGCTACAGAATGGCACAGACTTTCCCGTATTATTTTTCTATTTTTTGGGCATGCGCTACCTATTCGGAATTACCACATATTCTCGCCAGCTGCCATCTACATTTTTCGCCGCCCAAACTACATTTTTTTTTATATTTTCTTAATTTTTCGGTTTCCTAATGCTAGAACGGAAATATTTTTTTAGAATATTAAAGAACACAAAAACATAATCCTAAATGACAATTTTCTTTTAAAAATTTTGTGCCGTTTTAAAGAAAATGGAATGTTATCGCTACTAAAAAGGCGAAATTGAAGCTCTTTTTCACAGAAAATTTTTGAGTTTTGATTTGAAGTTTTTTGACGCACTTACACGTACAAATATAATAATCTTTACAAATTGCTGGTAATTTGCATATTAAAGATGTGAGAGATCTTTCAAAAAAATTATATTCGTGTACTTTTTGAAAAAACAAAAAAATACCTCAAAATAAACTTTACGTCATATTAAAGAGTGCAATAACACTATCTGATCAAAAAGTTTGAAGAACGATATTTTAGCCATTTATGAGAAAATGGCTTGTGAGCGTTTCTGAAAATGCGGAAATTAGAGTTAGTTTTCAGAGAAAACGGTTGTGTTTTCGAGAAGCTTTACTTGGCACTATTTAAAGCGGATGTACTCATAAATATAATAATGTCAACAAATCTCCGCCAATGTAAATATTATCGACGTGAGAGGCAAGTCAAAAAAATTACATTATTGCATTTTTTGAAAAAACAAAAGAATACAGGAATATGGCGTTTATGTCATCTCATAGTGTACATTTTGCACTATCCGTACCAAAAGTTTAAAGAAAAAATTTTGAGCCGTTTTTGACAAAATCTTGTTTTTGTAATTTTTAAAAATTGCGCATATTGCACGCAATATTGCTGAAAATTCGCCATTTTTTGGCGCAGCAGTACATAACGTTCCCTATACTACGTATATTACTCTGTATATTACAAGGGGAAGTAACAAGTGACTGAGAATAAGAGGGTCTTGAAGAAAAATATATATTACAGGCTTAATATGGAAATGGAAAAATAAGGAAGAGGGTGAAGTATAACATGCGCGAGTTCTCGCACGGGTACACTAGTTATATTCATATCTCGTTTATCGAGATAATTTATTGAGATAAAAATTGTTAAGTCAGGCGTATTTATGATTCAGCTAATTCATTTTAGTTGATGTTAAGTTCTAATAAATATTGCAATGCTAAAGATATTTGTTTTTTCGGTAGCCTGAAATTTGACTCTTACAACGCATCATGTTACTTAGATATGGTGAATTTCATGTTTCCGCATTAACGTGCAGAAATGAAAACTCGGCGAAGAAATTAATAGTCAAGCATGGTAAATACACAATTCATTTCGCAGTCAAATGTTATTGTTTAATTCTGCTGAACATATTCCTTTACTTCAACTCCCTTCGGAGTTAGTGTCAAAGCCTCGTGCGGCTAAAGAATCATATCAGGATCTAAAATGAATAGTAAACAATATTTTAACATGAACGCAATAAAATACTTTTACTCTCGAGAGCTGTATATTATTTTATGGCTTACTAGTCCATTACGTTTGTTTATTGACCGGAAACGAGATATGATACAGTATAAATAATGTCCTCGCGAGCATTAATGATTCATAAAGTACGCCCAGGCTTTACCAGTCGTATACCAATGCCGTTCCGATACATGCAGAACTCCAATGGTCAGACCCCAGAATAAATTGGAATATAATTGAAAGAGAATTTTATATTTAAATAAGAGAAAAATATATTTATTTAAACTGCAAGTGGGTATAGCCGGGTGGCAGCAAAATCAGGTAACGTAAATAACATGTAATAATATAATAATAATGGCAATAATAATGACATAAAAATAAAAATAGTGGTTTAATAATAATAATAATAATAATAATAATAATAATAACAATAACAACAACAACAGCAACAAGCCGGCTCCGTAGCGCAGACGGTGGCGGCAGCCGTCATCTGGGCCGAGGAGGCTGTAGGTTCGTGTCCTGCGTAAGCACAGTCATATTTGTACCCTTCACCCATCATCATCACATCATCATCATCCTACCATCTCATAATTCAAGGTGAATGAACCTTGTCGCACCGAGGCATACAGCTGAAAAGCTGATCCTAGAAGTTACACACGTAAACTGGTTTGCGTGCTCAGAAATGGGAGATACGCCAATAATAATAATTAATAATAATATAAAAACTGACTGATTCATAAAATATTAAGTTACGTTAATGAAAATAAATTTCTATAATCTAAATTCACACTGAATGTTTGTACAATTAAGATCACACTGCATTGCGTTTCACTGTAACACTTAAGTCACTTTCTTTGTTGTTTCTCTTCTCTAAACTGCACGACACATCACTTCACAACGTAACTATTATGCATCGCTAGATAACTTACTATTCTTAGTTAAGTCCTTCATTTACTTAGGAATACCTTAAATTAATTTACTAAACTGTTGAACTCTTCGAGGAAAGGATTCCAAGGTTTTTGCAGGTAATCTATTCTATTCCGTTATCGTTCGATTTGTGAAAGAAAATTTCCCGACATCCGTTCGTCCGATAAAATGGTAAAAATACACCAAGAGGTGTGTTTTTATTAATTTGAAAGAAAATACTCATCCCTCATAAGTGCAACTGGACTTCATAAAAAGAACTCCCCAATGCCAGTCATCGCCTAGATTTCGATTGTCCTTTAAATGAAACGAAAATGCACCCGTGAAGCCTGGAAAAAGATCTTTCAAGGGACCCATGCAGTGTTTACGTTGCCTAGACTTCAGACAAAACAATAGTAACAGTACAATAGCGTGTATTCACAGCACCAAGAACCATTAACCGGTAAACTGTGCTGAGAAGAACCTCCCACCAAAATATACAAATTGTGATGGATCTCGTAGTGATCTACGCTCAGTAGAATGTTCTTTTTACAAAAAACTGTAAAACCCCCATCTAAAAATTCACAATCAACCGACCACAAAACGCAGACGCAACAATAACATCTCATCTTGCTCATCTCCCCAAAATTTATCAAACCTTCCACGTACAAACAGAACCTCAAATTTCACTTACGCCCTATCTAAACCACTTTCTCAACCAAACTACAATCGACAATCAAACAATATAAACTTCAATACTAATAGTTGATTTATACATTCTTATATCGTTAAAAGCATTACAAATCATACCATAAACATAATTAATTCTGTCATTCCAACAATCATTAGCAATATAATACGTACAAATCTCACCGTCTTAATACTTCAAAAGAAATCATGGCCCTACAACACACTAATAACAAATTAAACATGCTTAATTGCAATGCTAGCCGCATCAAAAATACGAAAACGGAATTATTGTACTTCCTAAAAGTCAAAGTGATCAAATTAGCATTAATTACCAAAACGCACTTAAAACCAAATAAACCATTCAATAGTATCTGGATATAATAATCTCAGATTTATGACAGAATGAACTCAAAGGATGGCGGAGACTTAAACCTAATCAAACCAATTTGTGTTATATATTCGAACTTATTTTCTCCTTACCTTTGGAATGGAAAGAATAGCCATCAAATTTCCATTAGATAGCAGAATAATAACCCTCATAGTAGGCTACAAACCCCAAAACCAAAATTTTGCATAATTATTTCAACAAAACACTCTAATACTACTAGTAGGAGACCTTATCTCCCGAAACGTTAACTAGGGTCTATAGGTAGCATTTCCAATACTATAGGCCTGCCATTGTTTAAAATAACAGATTTAAAATTACATTTACTCTCTCCTGCAGAACTAATACACTACCCTCACAACCAAGACATATTCCCGGATATTCTAAATATTGCCTATTTCCATATTCTGCATTCGCATTTTTTTCAATTTTGTCGCTTAACCTGTACAGCATGATTACAAGCCCTCCTTGGGGCAAATCCGGACTAAGTCGTACATTTTGGGATTAGGTGCATGTTAATTTCCCCAATAATTGCTAAGATTAAGGCAGAAAAGTGCCGGAATCAAAATGCATTTTAACTAACTGAATAGTACTTCATATTGTCCGCAGGGCGCATCACTGACCAAGCGAGCCGTCGGGCGATATGGACGCGAGGTTTATGTAGACGCTACGAACTCTAGGAAACGGAAGAGTCTCCTAGAGGTTTTGTTGAAACTCGAGCCAAGGTTGGTTGTTGAAAGTAATCTCGGAGAAGACATTGCGCATAGTGTCAAGAGTTTATTACCATTACATAAATAAAGGGGAATGGATGTATGTCTATCGCATACACACGCAAAAACTACTCGACCGATTTCCCTGAAATTTTCACGCTTTATTTTTAATATTATCGGAAGTATTTTAGGAGTGATTTGAATGAAATTGGACATGTGGGAGCATTTTGTTTGTAAATTCAGTCGACGAGGTGGCTTTATGCCGTTCTCGGAGGATCTCGCTTGAAGTGCGATCTACGAATATCATTTTGAACTACTTTACTCGCTTCGACTCACTATGTGGAATAGCACCTTGGTTGCAATATAGAGTATAGGAAGCTTGAACGAAATGCTGTCGGCGCACAACATTATTCGAATATTTAATTTTAAAAAATGAGTAGTGTTTACATAATTTTGCGTGAAACAAAGGCAATTTGAAAACAATTTTAAATTATTTGCACAAAAAAGACTCTAAAAATAACTTTTTTAAATAGGTCGTGAACAGTTTTTAACGTGTGTATTGTTAAGTGCTATTGTAGCACTACTAGTTTTCCTCTTTGTTTAAGTAAGAAGTTTATGTTTCATCATTTTAGAATCATTTTCATTTTTAGAATCTTCCTGCATTTTATTTTTAAGAATCGAAACCGTCGCAATGCGTAATAGCTTTGTGGAAACTCTTGCGTTCTCTTACAGCCAAATCTGTTCATAAACTCGTTAAAATATTATTTTATTATCTGTTGATGTAGGGAACAGTTGTGCAATCGGAATAACATAATGAATGGTGATTTGTTCTTTACCAAAAGGCGTAGTTATGTCAGTCCCTGCGGAATGGGCTGCAAATCCAAAAATTGTTATATGGAGAGAGAGAAAGAGAGACGTGAGCTCAGATATAGCCCCCCCCCCAAAAATTGTGATGTTAGTCTGCGCGCGCGAATTTGAATGTGGCGCGATGGCGATGTCATGGTATGGCGTGAACGGCGGTCAAGCGAGGCAAAATCACAGCTGACCAATAACAAATTCACGATATCGAGATAAAAAATAACAAGTTGCCGTTGGTCAAGAAGGCCAAAAGCGAGGGAAACGACGGGCGGAATACTTTTGTTCGTTGCGGAATTCAGTCTGCTAAAATTTTTCGTGAGAGGAAGAGCTGTTAAAAGTTTACGTGAAGGTAACTCTCTGTTTTTCGTGAGAAGCGGAGTCACACCGACTGCTTTCGTATCTTTCCAAGAAGCAGGTCGAACATCCCTGTGTAGTATTTGAGTAAACTCCTCCAGCGTGCGTGCTTGAGCAGTTCCGTCTCTCACGGCTAGACCACTTCCCGTGCGCCAATCCAGACATACGAAGTGTCACTGAACGCGTCTCGGTCTCCTGATGGGGAACAGATAATTTGTTTTCCGATCCGGCCATAATATTCGAATAAATTGCCAAAAACGTGTTTTGGCGCTTCGATCTTTGTGAGTATGGCGTTAATTAAACCATCACCACCTAAATAGATATATGCAGGTGGCGTTGATTAAACCCCATTATTCCGTGGTTATTTTCAGTCCACGGCACCATAATTTTCTTCTAAGAGGATGGCAACACTAATTTTTGACAAACGAGCAAAAATGAAATGAATATCGCCCGGCAGAATGTGTTGTAAATTCTGAAGTATTTCAGTTGTGACGTGTGAAGTATTTCATGAGTATTTTGTATAAAAAATTTACTACTGGCTTGGAACGTTAAATTTGAAGAACGTGAAGTGAATACGAAGGAAACAAGAACGCTAATTACTAAACAATACATTTCTTAAGCGTGCAAAAATCGATTTTCAATTTAATGTGACTTACAACTTATACAAATAAGCACACAAAAAAGTAATCTTTTAATATTTACATTTATTCGCCTTCAGAACAAAAATGAGACCGAGTTCGTGGAGTTTTAAAATCTTAAAATGGGGACAAAATATGGAAGTGGTAAGCAACTCAGGGGAATTAAATGTAGTTGTAGAAGATTTTGCGTCAGAATTTTCTGAAGTAATGGAGAATGATCTTATATTAGAATTAGAGAATAACGCAGAACAACATATTAAGGCACATTAGGGCGAGGTAGGTCCCTTTTACATCGTAGAAGCAATCGTGAATCAAGACGAGTTCTAGCGAGTACTAAAAAAACTCTATTGATGACACAGCTCAAAGCTGGAAGAATGGTAATTAAACCCTGGTGATTGAAAATAAATGTTTATGCCCGATTCAGCACTGTGCCATAAAGCCAGGAGTACTATTGCATTCCTGGCAGAAAAAGATTACTATTTTGCCCTGGCCGTGTCCCCCCCTCCCATATGAACACTATAGAGACGTGCGGGAACTCACCAAACGGTCGATATCCAAACAAAGTGATAACCACCAAGAATCAGTTAATTGAAATTATCAACAAAGTATGGTATCACAGCACTGAACTGCAACAAAATGCAAAAGCCTGTATAGGGAGCGTGCCGCGACGCATTGAAGCTATAATTGCATCAAAGGGTGGTGTCAATAAATACTTATATTAATTTTACCTGAAAATAGTTTTACCTAAGTATCATATTGTTTTTTTAACTTATTAAAACACTATTATGAATAAAAATACCTATGAAACTAAAAACCAATAATTTGTTTGAAAATGCAATTAAACACAAAAATCTGAGACTTCTCCCTAATAATGTGGCCACCCACTGTGTATGTCTCTCTTGCTCTCTCTCTCTAGTTTTTCCCATGTCCTTAAGGTACAGAGCAGGGCGAGCGTGAACCGTGTGCGTGTGTGTGTTGCAGGAGGGCGGAGGGGCGATGTGAGGGGCGATGGCCGGGCGGGCGCCCGCCGCCGCCGCTGCCGCCGTGTGGCCGCTGCTGGCTGCCTGCGCGCTGCTGCTGCTGCAGGCGCACTGCGCCGGACGACAAGGTACCTGCAGTCTTCTCTGTTTAGCACTCAGACATGCAGACTTCTTCTGACCTTCACCACTCATGAATTGAAAGGGGTTACTTTGCCGACAATATACCTGTATTGTCTGCTTAGCACTCAGCCATGCAGACTAACATTGACCTTCACCACCCATATATTGGAAGGGGTTACTTTGCCGACAGTGTACCTGCAACCTTCTCTGCTTAGCACTCAGCCATGCAGGCTACCATTTACGTTCACTACTCAAGCATCGGAAGGGGGTATTTTTTAAGAAGTGTTTCCGAGCGTGTTAACTGCTAAGGTCATTAGACCCTTAATCTAGTACTTTTTTATCGCGCAAGGTAGTGAGCTTCCACTGCTGACTTCCTGACGTGTGTGATAGTGGTGTTCAAGTAAGGGTATGTGAATAAGGAAAGAGGGAAGGAAAAGGAAGAAGAAGGAAAGGTCACGCGCAGTCCTGAATTCAGCGGCGCGCGCACGCATATATACACACACACACATACAATGTTGGCTCAACTCAGTCGTGACCATACAAAATAACTGGAAACAACGAACTAAACAAACTACTGGGATGACATGACTCAATATACTACCGCCTTGTTTATTGCAAGTAATCCCTAGAGTATACACTTGTAAGTTTCCATTAAATCGTACAAAAATAATGCACACAACATGAAGGAGAGAAAAGGAGTGAATATAGAGTAATTTCCCTGTCTTAGAGTTATCACTCAACCATCACTCAATTAAAAAAAGTGTCGTAATTTAAAGATCTACAAATTATTGACTGGTATTATGCAGAAAGCACCGAAGCCATGAGAATCAATATGGTTGAAAAATGTCTTGGGAGTTGGAACTTATCTTAAAATATTGATCAGTAAGGAAGCAAGTTGAAAACTAGGTATGTGATGGATGTGGTACTAGGAAAATTTTAAAAAAGTTCTACATATTTACCATCCGAAAAATAAAAAATCTGTGAACAACATTGGTTAATGAAGTTCAGTATTCAGTCTACAAGACTAATGAAATAACAAAGGCTATACATTTTGGAACAATATAAATACTATTCACTGAGAACCATGTGTTCAGTATGCTACTGAAAATGTTATTGAAATGTTTTATGTTTACCAAGATCTGTACATGTATGTTGTAGGGAAATATGCAAAGAAATCCTACTGTTGTCCTTACTTTAAAAAACTTGATATATCGCTTAAATATGGTTATTCCTGTGACCGTCTGTCTAAATGTAATTATTATTGTATCCTTTAATTATACAAGGCAGTCAAAGACGGGCACAATATATTAAAACATCATTCTCCTGTATTTCCAATAATATTATGAAGTAAAACGTATTACAGAGCGATATGTCTACTTCTTCAGGTATCAAAGAAGTCAAAGTACACTCAGTATCATATCAAAACATTCTCATAATTTTGAGTTACAAAATCCTAAAATTCTTGGCTGTGAGTCTAGGAGAAGTGGCAGACATATCTGAAACGTAATTCATGAAACTCAATGAAACAATAAATTCCTATGTATAATGTAATTTATTTATTCAGCATATGATTGTATCTTAAATAAATTTAAAAAAACAAGATATCTCAAAGCTGAGATTTTAGCCTGAAATAGCTTGAATTAAATTGTGTTAAGCTGATGTCTATGAAGAAGCAGACACATCCGTCCGTGAAACGTTTGATTTGATAATACTTATTAAAAGTACAAGTGCATAGTGATATGCCCATCATTGACTGTCTATAATTATTAAAGGATACAGTAACCCATTAAATACGTCGTTTACATGTACTCACAAACCTTTGTCAATAAAAACACTCTTGGGACTTGAAAAAACCTGCTCTAATAGATTTTCTACCAACAATCTTCCACTCGTGTCATGATTTCCCGAAGAGCAACTGTCGAATGTTTTCAATAAATCGATTACAACTCACAATGAAATAATGAACAAATTGTGGGAGGTAAGTGTTCAACCTATTAATTTTAAAAATGTATGAAAATTTAGCGTCCATTCATTAAAACCGGTTAATAATAGCAAGTGATAAAGCATCTGGGACCCACTACCTTTTATTTAACGCAAAAATCACGAAATTTGTTGCAGTGGGAATATCAAACGTTTTTGTAAACAAAAACCCTTTCTGTTTTAAAGATGTTTTCAATTTTCTAAATGTCGGAGATTTTAATCAAAATCAGAACTATAACATACTTACACATACACTTTATTTTAGACCAGCAAAAATTTCAAGAAAAATTGTTCTGCCATTTTCAAGAAATATTTTGAAAATATAGGGTCCTTATATAAAGGACTCACAAAATTAAAATATCGTAATGATATTCATAATGGCTTAATTAGATCTTACTTATGACTTATTTACTAAGTTTCAACTCAAAAGCTTCTAATGTAATGTAAAAGTGTTTTACGTGACAACTATCTATTATACAATATCCATATACAAATCGATTTCATGTACAAAATTGCATGTGTATCTTCTCCACCTGCATCAATCTGAACCATATTTGGAACATTACTAATAGAACTTCAATCTGACGTGTGTGCTGAGTTACAGATAAAAAGAGTATTACACACTAATTTTAAGACAGAATTGGAGATTGTAGTGTTGAGATTCCAATATCTTCCTTCGTATACTTGAGAAGAGGGAGAAAAAGTAATAAAGTGTCTTTGGCGCGCTCTTTTCAAAATGCTTCAGTGTTTTTCGCGAACTCAATTCAAAATACCTCCCTTTCTGTAATATTTATTATTACGAACTATTTATTTCCGGTTGACTCATTTTACTTTGTTTTAAAAATATTTCTGGTGGCGTAGGGGCGAAAGCAATAGACTCATCGACGTGTGCTCCTTTCGTTATTGCTGAACGAACAAGGAACTGTTGCTTTATTTACGTTATTTAATTTAGTGTTTACGGTTGCATAAACTAGTTTGTCATTACTCCTGTGATTATAGTGCACGCTATGTCCACGGATGTGTCAAGAGTTCGTTCCCCGCTCGATTGCGAGATCCGACTCCGACCTACACGTTTGCCTCAGGGGTTGTTCTCCTTTAGGTGTCTCCTCCAACGGAGCGTCGACCCAGCCGAGACAAGCTGTGAGCTCTCGAATGTAAGGGAGTGAAATGTATGTGAGAGTGTGTACTTGCCATGAGAGAGGCACGGTTGAAGAAAGAAAGATTGCGTTTAGATATTCTCCTGAAATTTATCAGAGAAAGCACAGAAAGCTATCAATCGGCAGCCGACAGCTGTAACTCCCTGGCAGACTGTGGATGAATCTGAAATAGCCTTACAGCTTGAGTCGAAAATTTCCCACCGTCAGGATTCGAACCTTACACCTTTCCGATTAGTCGCTGCAGACTCAGTTATAATGTTGTCTCTGAGCCCGCTCATCCGGTGAGCTTGTTACGGTACCGCTCTGGCACTCGCCTGGAATCGATCGGACCCATCGATCATCGACAGAACTCGTCCTCGCTGCATAGCATGTCGGGACTGTGACACTTCCGCTGAGCCGTGGCATCCTGGGCCGCGGTGGTCCAGCGCCGCAGCGGGGCTCGGGGGCGGGGGGCGTGGCCCGGGGCCTCCGCCAATCAATAGTGCTGCGCCGCCGCGCCGTGCCGCCAGACGGAGCCACTTGTGCAACGGCAGCGCGGGGGAGCACTAGCACGAGATATGAAGGTGCAAGGACAAGCAGTCATTTACACAAAGGGCGTCTTCGGCGGAAGAACAAAAGGTTGACGGACCAATCCGATATTCTCAAATGAGTGGCCAAAGACATTTTCCAACGAGTTGCGTACGTTGTCTTTTCGTTGGGATTTATGGAAACTTACAAGTTTATAATTTTGGGGTCATTCTCAATATACGAGACGTCAACCGTATTGATTCCTCACGGTCTAGTGTTTTGTTTACTTTGCAAGGCCCAGATTTATATCGCTTTAACGTTTTTTTCCATACGCTTACCGAAAGTTTCTCTTTCCAATGAATAAACAGTGACAAGAAAGACTAATTTACAAGCAAAAAACATTTCACCCTAAATACATCCTTCCAAGATCTATTCATAACATTATACTTCATTTGTAAAAAATGTGCGAAATTTCGTAAAAAATGGAGCCGTTTATGAGAAAATGAGTAAGCGTTTTTGCAAATGCAAATTTTGTAGTCAATTCTCACAGAAAAGTTTTGAATTCTTCAGAAACTTTATTAGATATAATTTAAGGCACATATATTCACATATGCTACAATGTATAAGAATCGCCGGTAATGTAATTATTAACGACGTATGAGACCTATCAAAAAATTACATTATTTGGTATACTTTTTGAAACGCTAAAAGAATAGAGCAATTTTTTTGAAATTACAGAGAATACGTTGTATTGAGCAATATCTTTACAAAATGTTTAATGAAAAGTGCTTGCGGTTTTTGAGAAAATCATGTTTTTAATACTTTGTCCTTGTTCGCCCTTACTTTGTAAGAAGAGGAGGTATTGTAATCTGGCGACGAAAAACGGCAAAAATGCTTATTGCCGGTCCCTGATAACGAGTAAGTGGATAAATCATCTTCCTGTTTATAGTAAATTACTTCCTGTAATACGTTATGTAGTCAAAATCCATGTTTTATGGGTCCTTGATACCGAAAAAGCGATTGACGGAAAAACGTCTGTATATGTTCGTCTGAGGTCAGGGGTTCCCAACGGGCGCCTAAACCAGGGGTTCCCAACGGGGTCACTCTAAACCCCCTCGGGGTCGAAGAAATTTTGAAGGGGGCAATGATGAACAAAGAGTCGATTGCGGTCTATGGCCAAAAATCTGAACCGGCGATTCATAGGTTTAACCAAAAGTCCACTGATTGCAAAAATATAAATGAACTTGATGATTAATTGTTTTCTTGTAGAAGGAAAAAATATAATAATAATAATAATAATAATAATAATAATAATAATAATAATAATAATAAGTTAAAAATTCACTCTTCTTCATTCGTATCCGTCGTCAGGGGCGTAGCTCGGCTGGTCCTGCCCACCGGGCAACCGGTCCACCGCATAGATACCCTGAAATAAGGGGTCTTTAATAACAACCCTCGCGTACGATATCAGCAAAGAACAAAACTAATCGCACACCATGTTTTTTTTATTGCATCAGCCAAAATCGTATACCGATTAGATTTAAACTCTGAATTTCACATTTTTTGTAGTTAGGGTCGTTTGGATTTTATGCACCGGGGTATCCGAGAACCTAGCTATGTCACCGCTCACCCAATTATAGACATGTTTTCACAATGAAACTCTATTGCAAAAGAAAATACTTTCTGCAATACGCACTTTCTGCAACGCGCAACATTGTGTAACCACTGCACAACAACAAAGATTAGAACTTTACCTTATCAGAGGAGGAAGCGTTTTCGAATATGGAAAATCTAGGTATTTACCAAAATATTGCTGAAAGAAATTGTTATCTTTAAGACATTTTATTGTGCAGTGCAAAACTTATCAACTTTGTGCAATATAGGATTATATATATTATAGAGGATAATATAAGGGAGTCGATATATCAAAAACTTCTTTAATAGGGTTCGAGAGTGAAGGAAAAAGGTTAGGAGCCTCTAGTCTAAAATATTCTGCCAATTTTTTCGAAAATTGATATTCTTAAACCAGCTTATAGGAAATCGACGCCTTCTGAGTTTGAAACGGATATTTTGATTTTTTTGGGGTACTCTACATGAAGCTCAAACACATTTTTAAAATTTTCTAAAAATTTAATCTTTAAACTCGAATAAAACGAACTCTTAAAGAAATGACGCGGGTCTAATTTTCGAAATCCCTGTTTGTTTTTTTGAAAATTGTAATAGTTTAGAATTTTGCGACTTTATCGTACTACTACAATAATGAAGATTGACATTTTTCTTAATGATATCTATTCATCAAAAACTGATGTTCAAATAAGGTTGTGTTCAATTTTGCGAATGTGTATGTAATTTTGGGATAATTTTGCATGAAACAGACAATTTTTAAAACTTTTAATTTTTTTTCTCAAAAGTGGATCCATTTTTTCTTTAAATGTTTTCCTCGTATGTAGAGAAGATTAGTGAGGAAAGTTATGGTTGTTGAATTATCTGATTTTTCAAAAATTGCGAAACTTCAAAATTTCTGCTGCGTCTTCCTACAACTACAATAATGAAGATAGAATGTTTTTTCTTAATGAAAACTTCTCTTGAAAAATAGATGTTGAAATAAGGTAATGTTCAATTTTATCGAAAAACTGAGTTTTTTGTGCCATCTATATCTTCAAATTATTATTATTATTATTATTATTATTATTATTATTATTATTATTATTATTGACGTATCATCCTTTTCTGGCCACGCTACATGATTAACGTGTGTAACTTTTAGGATCTACTTTTTCAGCTGTATTCCTCCTTACGACAAGATTGTTACGCCCTAAAGTGTGAATTATGAGGTTATTGGATGATGAGGGGTGAAGAGACAATCATTAGACAATTAATACGACCATGCCTACGCAGGACTCGAATCTGCAGCCTCTTCGGCGCAGACGACGGCTGCCGCAACCGTCTGTGTTGAAGGATGTTAAGACTGCCACAACCGGCATTTTAGGGTGTTAAGACTGCAGTAAGGGATCTATAGTAATTACACATGAAAAAGTACGAAGTAAACAATTTAAAATATTTGATTATTAAGGAAAAATAAAGTCACCAGACCGGCCTAAATCTGCATAAAAATGAAATATGAATGTCTGTCGCATGTAGACGTAAATCCTTCTCGAACGTTTCGCTAAAATTTGCACAATTTGTTCTTATGTGTATCGGGAGTATTTAAAGAGTGTTTTGAATTAAATCGTACATGTGGGCGCGAGAAGTTTTGTCTGGAAGATTAGCGAGGTTTATGACAAGTCTCTCATTCAACTCAAGCGCCCCTGAACAGATGCGCTAGGCAGCGCGCCACACAGACGAGTATTAAGCACGTACAGCTGCATACTCTTCTCCTGCGATTGTGGATTATTAGAATTTTCACACCCGAAATACTGTTTGAACGTTATTTCGGATCAGTAAATCCAATTTCTCCACGACAGTGTCCATAACAAAACCATACCCAAACTTTAGGGAGAAGATAAAAGATAAAATACTTGACTACCAAGACCAAACCAGGACACAGAACATACTCTGTTCTCGCGAGAAAGTCTTTCATCTTGTATAACTTGTGCATAGCGTAGCGGAAAACATGATTGGCGACCACATGATAGGAGTGTAAAAATATTTTTCACAAGTTTAGTTCGGAATGGAAGTGGTTCCGCCAAGTGTGCGCAGAATCTCTTAATGCGATATTCTTATTCGCATTTGTCCTTCTAGAGTTGGCACCAACAATTTGTACAGTCGACTAAGGTTTTAGTGAACTCGAATAGAGTGAACTGTCCGTTATAGTGAACTTAAGTCTCTGGTCCCATTTCACTTGCTTTATAACTAAGTATAGGAAGATTCGGTTATAGTGAACCTGAACCTCGGCTTTAGTGAACGATGGAAACACAACGTGCTGGAAATTAATATCCTGGAAAAGCGATCAGTTTCATTAGCTTCTTGCGCCATCCCGCTACCGAAAGCATCTCCGAGAGCCTTCGGAGAGTGGGACGCTGTTCCAACAGTGCAAGAGGCATTGAAGGGTGTTAAGACTGCAGGAAAGAATTTAGAGTAATTACCAATGAAAAAGTAGGAAGCAAACAATTGAAAATATTTTATTATTAAGGAAAAATAAATGTATTGAAATTTTCAGCTCGTACTGTTAATGAATTTTGCTATATCTCTATATTAATCAAATCAATCGTTATGGAGAAATTCCATTTCATTTTTACATCATCGGATATAGTGAAGCTCGGATACAGTGAACAAAAATATTAGTCCCCAGAAGTGCACTGTAACCGGAGTCGACTGTATATATAATTGCATAATAATTAAATAATTAAAAATATTGCAATAAAGTATTCTTTATATCTATGTGTATATAAGGGACAATCAAAGGGAATGTGCGTAATCTGTCGCGTGTAGATGCAAATCTACTCGACCAATTTCGCTGAAATTTTCACACTTGATTCTTATTGGTATTGGGAGTATTTGAAGTGTGGTTTGGGCGTATGGGAGTGTTGTTTTTTCGCCAAGTTAATCCACGAGGTGAGATCTACACCGTTCCCAGAGGACCTTGCTGGAAGCGCGATCTAGGGATATCTTTTTGAACTACACGACTCGCTGCGACTCATAAAATCGAATAGTATTGAAGTTGCGATATAGAAAGCAGGAAGTCTGAACCAAGTGCTGGCAATGCACATGATTTGAGTATTTGATTTTTATAGTAAAATGTATTTAATACGTGGTTAATCTTCATTGAATAATTCATTTTGAACTCAACTGTATTTATTTAATGCACTGCAATAGCAAAGCATTGCTGGGTCCGCTAGTTTTGCATAAAAACAGGCAATTTTTCTCAAGAAATGGTTCCGAATTTTTGCATTAACATTTTTCTAGTATGTAGAAAGAGCTATAAAAACAGTGGTGTGACTCGCATGTCGTTGAACTCTCAGTATTTTCGAAAATTGGAAACTACAAGAAAACATTAACATTGCAAAAGCACAATATTGATGACAGAGATTTTTCGTAGAATGAAATCTGTTCTAAAAAATGAGTTTATTAAAAATTTCAGGTTCAATTTTTTGAAAATACTAATAATTTAGCGTAATTTTACAATTTTGTGAATTTGCAAATTCGAGTTTCCCGCGCTTCACGAGCTCTCGTTTTTACAATCAATGCATTCGAATTTCCTGCACTTATTTCACTAGAATACTTCATAGGTTATCAGCAGTGTTGTCACACGTGGGATACTTATCGTAAATTTTTAAATAAATCCTGTCAAAAAGCAGTACTAAAATATAATGTCATATGTGTTAAATCGAAATGATTTCACCACAAACAACAACATACAAATTGATATATTTTTTTGCAATAGGGAATTCAGTGGTGGAACGCATGACTGTTATTTTTCGGATCATAAACTTATATTCTGTGAAATTACTTTTAGTTAGTTTAATAAGAAATCTAGAAATCAATTCTTTAATATTTGAAACAGTTGAATTAACCAACAATTATTTTTATTTCGTCTGATTTGTCTTGATGTTTGGATCATATCTTGGAACGATTTCAAATCTGCACTGGATATTGTTATTTCAAATAGTTTTAGTACAACCAATAATGTATTTTATTGTAATTGTTCTTTATTGTAGTGTTTCTTTTGTAATTGTTCACAGCTGGGTGAAATTTTATACAAAACAAATTAATTACTTTAAAATGTTAAGTTGGTATCATAATCCTCACAAGTATAAACCATCCAGAAGTGCATTCAGTAGTGCCTATCACTAGAGCAGTTCATAGATACAATGGCTAACTAGAACAATTAGCAATAAACGAAACTTTTGTGAGCAAATAGAGCCGAGTCCATTATTTTTTTATCGAGGAGTGTACATCAGCATTTATAAATATTTTATTCACAATTATTAATTCTTGTTTTAATATATTTTAAAGCATCTCAATTGCTCGTAGGCCCAGTGTCTCTGACCATTTCCTGCTCTTCATTTGTTAGAACCTCTCAGGGGCTTTTACGTTGCAACGCAACTATGGAACGCCGCGAAACGGCAGTTTGATTTTCTCTTCATTGTTGGAGGTGTTTCTGGGTGTATGAAACGGAGTTTTGCATTCTCGGATTTGTGTTGAATTTTTTTGCACATAATGCGAGACGAATATTGATGATATGATCTTTAGAAGTGATGACTGATGTGTTAATGTGGACAGAAAATGCGAATAGTAATATGGACAAAAAATGCAGGCTCTTGAGTGCAGAATGCCCGCGGAATCAAGCGTTGTGCAGTCCTGACGTACTCACTTCAAAATGCAGGACTACTCATATCGCCGCCTTGTCCATCATTTCATTCATACGTCAAAGACTCCATCTGTGTACTAGTTTGGTAACGAAGTGTTGTTGCGCAGGGCGGCGGGAGGCGGCGGCGGCGGCGGCGGGGGCGGCGGGGGCGGCGGCGGGGGCGGCGCGCGGGGGCGACGGCTTCGACGCGCTGCCCCGCGGCTACTGGTACGAGTTCTCGTCGCCCTTCACGGAGGCGTACGACGAGCTGACGGAGGCGGAGCGCACGCCCACGCCCGAGCCGCTGCCCTTCTTCGAGGGCCACCTCAACGCCTCCAACGTCACCACGCAGTTCGGCGGATCCGTCTTCCTGCACTGCCGCGTCAACGACCTCCACGACAAGACGGTACTCTGCGCTGCACTCGCACACGCGCAAACGCGGCGCTCGCGATCGGGAGAGGTGCAACTGATGCCACTGCAGAGCCTCTGACCTGAGATCCTAGGTTCGAGTCCCGATGCTGGCAGAATTTTCGATACTAACTTTATAGCTAGGTTGAATTCCGCCGTCTGGTGGAGAATTCTAGCGGCCGGCTGCTCTGATTGGTAGTTTTCCGTGGTTTCTCCGATGAACAACAAGTGAATGCCAGAACAGAACCCTAAAAAATGGACCACGGACCGCGCGCTTTCCCTCCTCTTGTCGTATCCTCGCCCCTTACACACACTTTCACTAATATTCACTACACTACCATACATGTCGGGAGAGCATTCGAGAGCTTAGAGTTTGTATCGGTTGGGGCGGTGTCCCGGTGATGGGAGATACATGGTTGAGGGAAACCTAGCAATCGGCGGTAGGTCGGTGCCCGTTCTGGTCATCCGGCGGAGGATGATCACAACCACCTCCCGAGAAAAATCATACACTACGCTTACGGGATCGATGTCTTTACTAGTTGACGCGTCCGAAATAACTAACAATCGGTCAGAAATCAGCTATGCAAGCGTTGCTACCTTGTTTCACTCAACCTCCTTTAGTTTTGTAATCTTACAGAAAAAGAATGAGTGAAAGATCAATATTCAGTCAACATAAATTAATGTACACTTGTCCAATCAAAAAGGTTGCATGAAGTTATGTCTTGTCAACTATGGGCAACCCTGGATTCGTGAATATATTTACATTTAAATAAAATCTGATCATATTTTACAAATAATGCGGAGCGTGAAATTCATCATGCTTCATCTTCATTTAGTTACTCGCAAAATTCTGTGATATAGCAAGTGTAAAAATGCTATGATTGTAACTCAAAATTTTAAGTTATTCCTATTTACGTATACTGTAGTTCATTACATTCACATTGACATGGATAATAAGAGTGCATTGTATGAACGGTGGAATTGCCCACACTAAGATAGATCAATAGAACAGTTTATAACGATAGATTGTGGAATCTATGTACAATACCAACCCACCCACACACGCACACACACACCACTTCTCCACCCACAGACTTATGTGATTAAGATGATTGATTGAATTCCGAATGCGCCATCTGCTAAGGTCATTGGTCCCGTAAGTGAAGTTCATATTACATTGCGGGAGGTGGCAGTTATCTTTCCCGAGCTGGCTGGCGAGATTCGGCGCCGACCTACACGTCGATTTGCTGAGATTTTCCCTCACCGTGTACCTCCCTCCGGTGGAGCACCCAGCCGGGAAAAAGCTCTAAGTTCCCGGCCGGTCTCCCGACAAATGAGATAGTGTAGTGCATGTGTGTGTGTGTGAGGGATGAGTAAAAGACAAGGAAGACGAAGAAATGATCGCGCGCCGTCTGTGGTCGGTTTGTTAGTGTTTTGCTCTGGCATTTGCCTGGTGTTGATCAGAGAAACCACGGAAAACTACCAACCAGAGCAGACAGCCTCTAGAATTCTCCTCCAAACAACGGCTGAATTCGATCTAGCTATGTAGCTAGTGACGAAAATCCCACCGTCTCGAACCTAGGACTTACCGGTCAGAGTTACTTCAGTGACATCAGTTGATGTCTTGTGCCACCTTTGTTAATAATGATTAAGGAACAATAATTCACAGTTGTTGAGTTCCGGCTCCTTGAAGGAAAACACACAACACCTTACATAAATGGTTCTTACGGAAACTAATGGCTGCTGGGAAACTTGTAGAGTTTGTGCACAGAGCGGGTAGGGAGGGCGGCTGCTGGCAGTGTGGTAATAAGTGCGCGCTAGGCAGGAGGTTTACCACTGAGAGGCTTTCAGTACAGTTGAATACATGTTGCGTTCACGATCTTGCAAGCTAGATGGAACACAGACACTGAGATCGCGATGTTTCACTCAACACAGGTTTATACTGTTTTCCGTTAAGGAGACAGTTCAGTTTGTAGCTCGTTACTCTAGTTACGAGAGTAATACAAGTTTATGTACTCTGGCTTCTACTGCACTATAATACACTATAAAGATGACATGCACAGTTATACAACTCTCGTAATTTCCATAAATGGGACTTCAAAACTTTCTTATTACGACTATTAGGCAATTATTAGTTACCACACACATTTTATATTCAATTTTTATTGGAAATAATCATTAATAGTACACATTCATTGACATGTAGGAACCACTAATTAAAACTTCGAGTAACAATATGTTAGTCCAGGACTCTCTTCGCAGTTTCAATTTCAATATTCACTGATATTTCAAACTAAATCTGGAGCCGCAGAAAGTCAATCGCAAGATAATAATAGTTCGTCTCAGTTGATCAGACCAAAGCGATTGTCGCGCAATTAGGTCACACGTATGTAAGGTGGAGCCAGTGGCCTTTTTCTTCTATAGGCTATGAATAAGAATAATATCCTAGACCCATGCATAGTGCTAGTTTAGTGCCTTGTAAGTTGAATTGTTTCTGGTAGCCATGTTTTGAATAATCATATGAACACTGTGCCATGACATTCTCATAGGCATAACTTTGGGGTAGAGGAAGGTTCTACGAAAAAAGAAGTAAAATAGTAAAGGAAGGTTCTATGAGGAAAAAAGTAAAATAGTAAAATCATGTGCGACCTACAGATAAGAAATACAAGTATTAAGAGTGACGGTTGTAGATTTAGGGACTAGACTTAAAGGCTATCACAAAATTTTCCGAAAGAAATGTCTCGATATCCACTGCAATAGGATGTTTTCTGAGGTAAAATATCTGCGACCTACAAAATCATATTTTCCTGAAAATATCTTCAGTGGGTTTACTATAATATGAATTTATCAGGTAATGAACAACCTGATGGAGTACAAACACTTTCATTTTTAGAAAAATATATTTACTAATAGGTGCTTATATCCATATTTTTGCTTTCATACATGCTTACAAATGCCCAAAACTAGATGGGCGACTCGCTGTGAGTACAATAGGGTCATTTGGGCCTTATGAAGCTGTGCTGTCATATTATATTAGAGGAATACAAAAATATTTCCATTTGAACGTTAAGTTTCCATATCTTACTTATGAAGAATGTGATAGTATTTCGATTTGACCTCCACTCATACCTGCACAGAGCAAAACAAACGAGGACAAAGTTGTAAAATTTCTAAGTATTTGAAAAAAGGATAAATTGTTCTCCAACACGGCTACCGTCGTAAGCTTCAATTTGCAATGGGGAAAGACGGATACCATTAGTAGTGAACTGTAGAACCTGACCGCGGAGGTGGGCATGTTGTTTGGTGGAGACTTGTAAGGGACTATCCGGACCCTGAGTTTCACGGCGGCACTCACGTCATTAGCTTCAATGTAGAGGCTGTGAATAGGCGATGCTAACTGTGTGTTGCCGGGTTCGCCCGGGTAACCCACCAATTGGGTCCCTAGCGCGACGACCTTTGGGCGGGATTGGGCGAAGGGCTTCTTCGGAATGGTCCGGATCCCATATATAAAAGTCCAGACGGGGATCATGAATCCTCCTGTCAGATTGCCAAGGTTTCGGCGGCACTGACGTCGATTGCAATACAAGACGGGAAGCGGGCCCCAAGCCGCCCGGGCCTTAGTTCTGGTGGCTCCCTGTTGGGCTATTGACTCTGGGCATAGAGGAAGGACTTGTCCCGTCGCGAGTGCCGCATTATTTCGACTTCGACACCGGCCTGGATAGCCGGTAGCTCTGAGCTGGCAAGCAGGCCCAAACGAGGCATTGAATGGAAAGATTACCGTGAGTGTAAACTGCGTTCTGGCGAGATTCAGATAATAGGCTGTCAGCGGCTGTGGTGCGGATGAAAAATAAAGCTTAGGTGCTCCCCGCTCCCGGGGAGCAATCCCCTTGATAGAACAAGGAACAAGTGGGGTTGTAGACCACGCGAGGCATACACACACATGTGAAAGGTTAACAATGTTTGTTGTTAGAACGAGCACGTATTTAAGAATGAATGATTTTTATATTTGAATTTTATCAGAGCTAATTCTTTATTATTTTCAACACAAACTCACAACCATTACACAGCGTCCAATAATTATTTGTATCTGTGTTGTAGTGTGAATAGAATCGTGATAAATATTAAACAAAATGATATCTTACATCTAAAATGTACTCATGTAGTGCTCATATCGACAGAAACTTCATCCCACAATTAGTGGAAAACAAATTACTTGTGTAGATCTTATACCGTTAATCCCAAAATGAAACCTTCGCAAAAAAGCAACTGATCAGTTATTCAACATTCAGATAACCGCGCTGTCAACATATGCATTTGTTTCCAAGAAGACGTTCTGGTTGCTCTGTTGTTGTCACTTACCGTTTGTTGTTACTTCAACATAGACGCATTCTTACTTCACGCAACATAGCCAACTGAATGGAGCTCGCTAGAGTTCGCGGAATCTCTGCACTCGGTGACGTCACAGGAAAGAGACGGCTACATTGAATTCCACCTCAAAAACATTGATTTGCTAGCTTTTCGATACGTAGGTTCGGTCAAAAAAGTGTTCGTTTAAATTTCATGAAAGAAAGCAAACAGTAAAACCATTGAAACTAATTTCTTACGCAGTTACATTACAGTTCTCTCGCGAGTTAAAATTGTTTCTCAAATGATTCAACCTCCAAACAAATCGTACACTGAAAAGGGAAAATTGAATAGTGGCATCACAGAATAAATAATAAAAACATGTACAGGTTTTGAAAACGATCACTTTTTGCCATTGGACGTACAGAGTGAAATTTTATATAATGGAGTTACACAGGAAACATTGCGCTGATTAGGTAACTCCTTGTGCGCAGATGTACGGCAGTTCATGAAATCTCCTCGTGTCAGGACATCACCTGCCGGCAATTTGTGCACATGAGTTGCCTAAAAATAAGGGGAAAATGGAACACGTGAAAATGTATTATGCAAGTTTACCTCTGGCAAAAAGTTATTGTCTTCGCCCCCTGTACCTGTCCTCAACGGTCCTTGTAACAGTGCGCGCAGTGTGTGTGTATGTGTGTGTGTGCTGCAGGTGTCGTGGGTGTGGAGCAACGACGACCCTTCCATATGCCCCAGACGGAGTGTCCAAGTGAGCGCAAGGTGTATGTGTGTGTGCGTGTGTGTGCTCCAGGTGTAGCAAGGGCGACCCGACTCTACAGCATATACCAATCGGAATGTTCAAGTGATCGCAATGTGCCTGTGTGTTGTGCAGGTGTCGTGGGTGCGGCGCAGGGGCGAGGAGCTGCAGCTGCTGACGGTGGGCGTGCAGACGTACAGCACCGACGAGCGCTACCGCCTGAGCTACTCCGCGCCCAACGACTGGCGCCTGCACATCTCCTACGCCAACGAGCGCGACGCCGGCGCCTACGAGTGCCAGGTCTCCTCGCACCCGCCGCTCGTGCACCACGTGCTGCTCAGCGTCGTCGGTCAGTCTCTGCAACTAACTAACAAGCTCACTGGTCACGTGAGTCTAGTGCAAGCGTATATCGCGGTAGTTGGCTGGAGTCTTCCTAGGTAGATGGCGAGATCCGACGCCGACCTACACGTTTGCAGGGTTTTCACCAACCAGGTGTCTCCCACCAGCAGGTCACCGTCCCAGCCAGGACCTCTAAGCTCCCTCAATTGACGTCAGAGCGTGGCCTCTGATCGAGATGTTCTAGGATTCGAGTCCCGACGGTAGCAGGATTTTTGACGGTAGCAGGACTGACTACATAGCTAGATTGTATTCAGCCGCTGCCTGAAGGAGAATTCTAGCGTCCGGCTGCTCTGGTCAGTAGTTATCCGTGGTTTCTCCGATCAGCACCACGTGAATGCCTGAGCAATACGCTAACAAACAAGCGACGGACCACGCGCGATCTTTCCTTCCTCTTATTCCTTCTATTTACATCATTTACGCATACTTACACTCACATGCACTACACTACCACCCTTGCAGGGTGAAAAGTCAGATTCTTGGAGCTTGCTCCGGGTGGTACGGTGCTCAGCTGTTGGGGGATACTTTGTTGGGGGAAATACCCCTCGCCGACGTGTAGGTCTCGCATCGGATCTTGCTATACAGCAAGGAAAGGTCACCGCAATCTACCGCAATGAACTACACCTACGAGACCAATGATCTTAGTAGCTGTCATGCCCAGAATTACTAATAAATAAATTATACGCGCCGTTTTGTAAAAGAGTTTTGTGCTTTGCTTTGGGTTGCAGTGCCGCGCGTGGAGATCACGGGAGAGCGCGGCGAGGCGGTGCAGGACAAGTTCTACAAGGCGGGCTCTACCATCGAGCTCAAGTGCGTGGTGAGCCAGGTGCCGCACCCGTCCGCCTACGTCACATGGAGGCACGGCCAGCGCATGCTCAACTACGACACCTCGCGCGGGGGCATCAGGTCAGCACGCCATGGCCAGCTGCGAGCCGGAACTTACTCTAAACCATCTCCACCGCCAAAGAGAATAACGTTCTACCGAAAGGGAATACAAGGAACTGACGATTATAACAATCATTTCAGGGATACTCGCTGTTGTTTGACAGTTTTTGCCACTTCAAACGTTAAGCAGTATCGATCTTCAGCTCAAGCGCAGTTCACGTTTCGCCTCACTTTACTGCATCTGCGCATGCGCAGAAGATCGATAGTGCTGAAAATTTGAGGAGGCAAAAACTGTCTATTTTAGTAAAAATAACACAGGCACACCAATTAAAAGAAGTTGTCAGACCCAAAGATGTGACGCATGTTTCTCTATGTAAGTCGATGGTCTGTATCCGAATCCGACGCCAAAATTGTGTCACCACCCTCTAATTTTTTTTAATCGCGAAAAACACACGCCAAACCTCGTTTTTGGTGTCGTGTAGCATTGTACTCGACAGAAGCCAAAAGTTGTTGGACCCAAGACACATGTTCCTCTACGTATGTCGACGCGCCGAATCCGAAGCAAGAATTGCGCTACCACTTTCCAGTTTTTCGAGATTAAAATAATGGAGGGTAGTGACGCAATCCTGTTGAAAGTTCCCGAGAAACATGTGTCACGTCTTTGGATATGACAACCTTTTTCGTGTGCCTGTATAATTAGTGTGGAATTAAATGAGTAATAAAGATGACAACTTACAGTGCCCCTCTTAGCTGTGTATGTTCTCTGTAAGCCCTTTCAGTCTGAAACGGTGGCCACCCTGGGGAGTTAAGTGCGCGCTGGAGTGCCGACTTCCCAGGGGAACAGCAGCGCTTTGTGTGGCGAGGCGAGGCGAGCGCTTTGTGTGGTGTGCGCAGCGTCAAGACGGACATCCACCCGGGCGGCGCCACCAGCCGCCTCTTCATCGCCAACGCGCGCCGCCAGGACTCGGGCAACTACACGTGCGGGCTGGCCGACGTGGCCGCCACCGCCGTCATGGTGCACGTGCTCAACGGTAAGCGCACGCCTCCCCTCCGCGCTGCGCCCATCGCACCAGGACCCGGACCACCACCTCACCCCTCACTTACACACTCTTACACTTATATGCACTGCAGTACCACACATGCATGGAGACCAGTCGGGAGCTTAGAGCTTGTCCCGGCTGGGGCGGTGCCCTGCTGGTGGGACATACCTCTTTGAGTGAAAACCCCTCATGTTGACTGCGAGGTTGGAGCGCCATCTCGCGCCATCCATTGGGTGAAGATCACCACCACCACTGCCGCCGCCGCCGATAAAGGCATGCTCTATATTTTAGGGAATGATGATCTTAGTAATTGACATGCCCGGAATTATCAATCAGTTTAACTAGTACAGTGTCATTTGTTATCTCGGATATACACATTCGGCATTCGCGGAGTAGCGAGCGACTGCTCTCCCAATCCCAAGGGCTTCGAGCGTGTCCCGCCAGACGTTAGTTAATGCCTTGTTTTACGTGGCGAGACTCGGGCCATCAGGCCCGCTCTTCCGTTTGACCACGCAAATTTCACTACGCTCCTTTCACCAACTAGCGGAGAAAGAAGGTATTATCTCGGGCGACGACAGGCGATTTGAATTTAGCTCAGAGGCGTCATTTAGGCTTGACGATCTTTTACGGACAAGTAAATCTACTAACATGGGATAGCCTCTTTACTTCCCCTCCGAAGGAAGGCGAAGGAAGGATTTTTTCGCCCTTAAAAATCCACGGATTTGATCCCGCGAACTTGGGTATGACAGTCCGGTACGCTAACCGTTACACCATCGAATCCGCTCGAGTTGAATGGTGCTCCGCTGGTGGAAGATACATGGTAGAGGAAAGACCGCAAGCCGACGTGTAGGTCGGTGTCGAGTTTCACAGTCGAACGAGGGAGGAATGCCTTCATTTCTCGGCTGCAGCGTTCTGAGGACCCAGAGGGATGTAAACCGAGGGAGGGGCGGTAGAGTATCGTTTGGTCTTCTGCCAATAACTCGTCCACCTCGGTCCCAGATCCCCCACGACTGTCAACTCTTCGTGAGTTTAATGTGACATCCGTCATCCGTAGCATTGCATGTCATAATACTTTTCAATGTTTCATACATCATTTCAGCACTTCTTCCATTATTTCCTAGAGAGGTAGATGACTAAACCTCTACATATTTCATCTTCCACTGTAGAGATTTACATAAAATTTCACCTTCAAATGGACTTCTGTAGGATTTGGATCAGGATACTAAGGGGTTTGTTCTTTAACGTATGGTAAAATTTGCGATCAGGTGCCCCCCCCAGTTATGCACCCACAATCAGGTTCTAGGGAATTTTTCATGCGTCGGGCCATCGGTAAACCTGGGAATGTTTCTCTTTCTCTACCAGATTGTATATATCCGTTAATTTGGTCGATAGAACATGAAATATTGTTCGTTTGTGTTAAGTGATACACAATTCACAATCTTCGTCAATTTACTTTTGTGGGAGAGACGCCACAGAATTGAAGGACTCAGCTCTAGATACTCCTGTGTCACATTTCCGACAATAAGAAGTTAATCCGACAAACATAATCGCCGTAACAAGTATAACATTATATTCTAGTATTGTGATGCTGGTTTAATGGCGGCTCCACACATTCGGCGAGTAACTCGCGACTGCTCACCGAATTGCGAGTGATGTGGACGGGTAACTCGTTATTTGCCGAACGATGAATACTCAGTGCTCGCCCTGCCCAACGCGTGTCGGTCTTTTGGACACATCAAAGTAAGCGAACACTCGCCGAGTACATCAGCTGCTTGGGATAGGGCGAACAGTTCGCGAATGCCGAATGTGTATGCCGAGTTAAAAAATTACATTGTACTTCGGAAACTGATTGATAGATGATTCCGGGTGCGTCAACTACTTGGGTCTTTCATTTTGTAAGTGTAGTGCATAATTTTATAGTCGTAGGTGGCGGTAAACTTCCTCTGGATGGCGAGATTGGGCGCTAAAATACCAGTCAACTTGCGGGATTTTTACTCAACCAGGTATCTCCCACTATCCCAGCCGGAACAAGCTCTAAGCTCCCGACTGGACTCCCGACTTGTATGGCAGTGTAGAGTATGTAAGTGTAAGTGTGTGTTAGGAATGAGGATACGAGAAGGAGGAGGTAGGAAAGATAGCGCGCGATCCATTTATTAGAGTACTGCTCGGGCATTCGGCTCGTGTAGATCGGAGAAACCACGGAAAACTACCGAAAAGAGTAACTGACCATTAGAATTCTGCTTCAGGCAGCGGCTGAATCCGACCTAGCTAACTAGCTAGTGTCGAAAATCGTAACCAGCTTAGGTGGCTCAACATTTATTGTTGTCACTGCAGTGCTTCTGATCAGGAGGCCCTAGGGTTCTCTTCCCGTCAGGGAACAGGTTTTCGACACTAATTTACGAAATTAAAACAAAGAACTGAGAGTTCCAAAATTTTAATGTTTTTTGTAATTTGCTTTGTAAAGCCGACCTTTTTCCAGACATCCAACAAAGTGTGAATGCAGCACCATAAAAAACAAATGCAGGCATTTCAGAAGGAATATTACAAATTTCTACAGCATCTAGGGATGACCGAAATGATAACTTTTTGTCAATGAAAATGTAAAAGGAAATGCCATATCGCGAAGTTACATATTACTAAATTTTTTCATTGAGGCCCTGACTGATAGCGAGGAGAGATTCATTGTAATATGGAAGGTATGAGAACACTGAGGGGACAATCCCTTCACTGATAATAACGACAAAGGCATATTTATGTTGTATGGTTCAGTTTTGCCTGTAGTAATTTCTTGATATAACCACCACGGGGTGAGGTGCATGTTTTGTAACTGCAATTCTCGTTCAGATGCAGCAAACGCTGAACACAAAGATTAAAAACTCGATATTGTGATTATCATTGAGGGGCTTGTCTCCTGAACTTCTTTTACCTCACAAACACTAATGTAGAATGAGTTGCCAACCAATTAGGGACGCGAAGTCAAAATTGAGTCATATGTGACTTCGTAAAATGAGATTTTCCACCACATGTAATTCATTGCCAAAAAGTTATCATCATCGACACTCCTTAATAATTTGGATGTTCCTAACATTTGACCTGAGTAATGCCCATTGTTCACGGTGATATTTTCTGTAAAATTGTTTTATAAACGTTTCATAAAACGTAAATTTTATAAAATCTAGCTTTGACTCAATAAAACTCGGAATTTTTTGAAGGGTTTTTAAAAAACATGTGCTATTTTCATCAAATAATTTTACGCAACAACCTATTAGCAGTCACGAATGCCGTCGAGAGCCGCGAAGCTCACGTGACCACAAATTGCGCCACATCTGCGTCCTGGTATAGACCAGGACGCAGATGTGGCGCAATTTGTGGTCACGTGAGCTTCGCGGCGCTTAGGTTAGGTTCGTTTCCTGGAAAGGCTATGCAAACGAGCATTGAAATGACCAAAGGTGTTTGTTGTGAGTAGTTGAGGGAAGCGCGCTTCCAGATGAATATTAGAGATACCCTCACTTGTAGTATTTGACCTACGTCCCTTTGTACTAGTCATAATGCAAGACGAAGGGCCGACAGTAATGTTAGTAAACAGAATTTACCCCAGACGGCGTGCTAAACCATTTTCCGAAAAATTAGACTGTGTACAATACACCTATTTTATGAAACACTTCATCAAAGATTTTATGTGTTTCATATAACTCGTTTTATAAAAACTCTGACGGTGTACAACAACATGTCATTTGTTGTCACCTGCAGAAACGGTGAAAAAATCATTCCGGGCCGTGTAGCTGGCTTTGCAGGCGGTGACTGCGTTGTGTGTGAAGTGGTGCGCGATGTGTTTGTGATTATATGATGTTGCTGTGTGATGATGCAGTGACTGTATGATGTGTGATGTGGCTGTGTAATGAGGCAGTCGCTATGTGACATGTGATGTGGCAGTGACTATGTAAATTGGTAGTGATTGTGTGATATGTGATGCAGCAGTGGCCGTGGGATGTGATTTGTGGCTATGAGATGAGGCAGTGGTTTGTGTGATGTGGCTGTGTGAGTGGCTGTGTGATGTGTCGGTGTGATGAGCCAATTGCTGTGTAATGTGGCGGTGGCCGTGTGGTGTGTTTCAGGAGAGCACCCCGCCGCGATGCAGCGAGGCGGCTGTGCGGGCGGCGGTGGCGGCGGTGGCTGGGCGGCGGCGCTGGCGGGGCTGGCGGCGGCGGCGGCGGCGGGGGCGTGGGGGCGGTGACGCCGCGCGCTCCGCCCGCCCCCTCGCCCCTCGCTTTGCCCCCCTCCCCCGCCCTTTAGCGCCACCATTCGGCGGCGTCCACAGGTTGTGCAGGGCCCTCGCTCGCGGGAGCGGGGTGCCCCCCAAGTGCCACACGGAGGAAGCACTGAACGGCGCTAAGCTGCATTTGCATCACGCCACTCACCCTTCAGTACATGTGCGTTTTCTACGACCGTTTCTTAAATACAATCGATTTCTAAGACTTTTAAATGCCTGTTCCTTTAAAGGGCTTTAGGTGACCGCTCTCATTCCGGTGATTAGCGCGAGCGACCTCGCGGAGGGGAGGGGAAGAGAAGGGCGAGCCCCTCTCACCCCCACGCCCTGCTCGCCTGCCGCTCGCCCGCCGCTCGCCCATTCGCCCGCGCACGACTCTCGGGGAAGTTCAAGCAGCGGACGGGTCGCGCCCCCAACGGGGAGTTCTTGCACAGCCTCTGCGCATGCGCCCACCGTAATCCAAGTTAAGCGGAGCCGCTTCCATCGAATGCTCACTGGCCATGCGAAATGGAATTTGTCCCCAACTGCGGCGGTAGCTGTGTTGCCAACTATATTTTCCCATGACGCAGCATCAGGTCGGAGGCTTCCTCTGTATGTATAATTATATGTATATACGATATGTTATATTTATTTAATAATATAATAATTATATTATAGACCAGTAGTTGCTGGGCAGCTCTAGTCGAAGAAATGCGAATCAGGAGGATGTGGCATTATGGGACTCTAGCACTCTATCGCCACAGTTCGGGACTTCTTCCATTACAACCCAAATGTGCAAAAACTCTTTTCACACTTCGCCCGCTGTGGTTCAAGTGATTGCTCCATGCGACGCGAAACCCTCGTCCCCGCTTTACAAACGGCTTCCCGAGTCGATTCCTCAAAGGCCAAGTTTTTTTATTTATTCGAATACAATGCCATGCAATTTTCAGCATGGCCACCAGGTGATGTTGGAGTATGGTCGTAGTGACATCGGTTCATCAATAAAAAATACTTCCACGGAAATTCTGTCAACCCGCATTAAATAGTACTATGTACTCTACTATACTCGGTTTCGTTCTCGGCGAAGCTTTTGAAGTTTTCTCGTCTTCATGACAACATAATATGTGTTATTTGCTCCTATACTTCCAGTTGAGAACTTATCGGTTTAGAGAAAAATATTTCCTGGCTCCTCTCCCTTATCGTAACGAACGACACAAAATCGGATCTCTTCCGCGGGAACCGGCGAACACTTGCACGAGCCTGCGAGCCGGGTGGTAGCGCTTTTATAAACTCAAACTTTTAAGACGCAGGCTTCGCTACCTGTGCCCTGTGACCAATTTCAGGATGAGACACCGGCATTCGGCCTATGCAATTAACACAAATCATCGTTGAGTATGTCCAATCCATTGTCTGTCCAAATACGTTTTTAAAATATCCCGTTTTCACTTAAACTTCGAAACAGAATACCCTCGTCTCCAAGACTCGTTCTTCGCTTTCGTTCACTGATCTCTCGACGTCGGAGTCGACTCGTCACGATGAGGGATAAGACTAATTTCCTTGTACGGACGTATCAAACGGGAACAATTGCAACCGAAAGCAATAATATCTCTAATAGTAATGAAATCTCTACCCCCCATACCAGTCGAAAATATTAGCCTTGTGCTCTTCTCTCTGTACTCTTCTCTCTTCTCTTTCTTTTTTGCGACACGTCGGCTGCAGCCCTCAAAGACCAAACCCCAATTCGTTCTTAGGCCCGCAGAGAGAGACACATTACCGCACAGGGAGACTGGGGTGTCGTGACACAAAAAACGGCAACCTCAGAAATAAAAATTAAATTTTAGTTGTTTGCTTTGATACATTTTTCACGTTCGGTACGTTAATTTCTACCAGGAATATAATGTCATATAGGGTGCCCCAGAACAATTGATACGAACTTCTAGGATATGCAGGGAGTCGAAAATGGTGTGAAAAAATACCAACGAGCAAAAAATAGTAGGAGATCTCTTTGCACAAGAGTCATTTACCCCTGGTTAATAAGCAAACCGTCTTGTAGTGGTGTTTGGAAGGCTCGCTAAATCTCTTTGACAGCGACAGAAGTGCAAATTGTCGTTAAAACACAGTTATTTAATTGCTATTGAAAATGGTATTTTATTTAAAACGGGTATCAGTTGAACGAACAACAGGTTATCTTTCGAAATCTCACGTTTTGTCAAACAAACAATACATCTTGGTTTTAATTTCCCCTCCTAATTTAATATTAAAGGATAGACCTTAAGATTCTTTCGCGTTGCCATTTATAGCTTACTTTGCTTTTAAATAATATTATGACTTCAATATTTTTAGCATGGCAAGTGTATTTAGTTAAACTGAAATTAGAATAAAACTAATGGGTGGATTTGAACTTTTTTTGAGGGGGGACGTGTCCTTCTCCCGCAAGAGATGCGTTTGAGCTAAAAGGGATAACTTGAATTATTCGACTTTTCAATGCTCGCGAAGTGAGGTAATGTCCTCGAGTGGTCGTTGAAAAATTAATACAAATTGACATTAAAAACACGAGCAGGAAATTGAACTATTACATTATACTACGGGGTTCAAATAAGACCTAATAGAAAGTGACATATGGACCAAATCCTTCAAAGCTCTCGCCATCAAATTTCATACAATATTCCAACGTTCTAGAAGCATCTTAATATGTCCGTTTCATAGCAATCATTTGATTGGCAGCATGTCCATTCTCGAACACTTGTTGTTTGGACTGTATGGGGACTTACACTTGTTTTGAAGTAGTGCTGCCCTTTTCCACTCTCTCTTGACTGCACGCCTTTACAATACCGTGGACGGACAGTTTAGGACACAGGATAAATTGAATGGCGCCGTGGCCGCCATTGTAGCGGCTGATTAGCGCGTGGGTTTCAACTCTGTCTCTAGAATTGCGCTCGTTTTCATCTTTATCTGTGTTTTTGGGCGAGAGTAACAGAAATAAAAATATAAAATGAAAAATCAAAACATTCGCTGCTTATAGATAACACTAGGGAACACAATTTTTACCTCCAGGAAGGTAGAGTGCGTAACATACTCAATTTTATACGTCGATTACGAATATCACAATAAACTCGTCATATCACGTCACAGTGTTTAAATATACTGTATCATACCGTATTTTGCTATTAATGCAAATACATTTAAATTGCTCCGGTAAGATATGTAGAATCAATACACAAAAAATCTGTTTAAAAATAAAATATTTGTTTAGTTCATTAATGTCACTTTCATGAGGTATCAACAAAATTAGGCTTTCATGTTTTTTTACCTTCTGTATTCGAAGATTGTCGTCTTTATTCTCGCGCCTGGTAGTCGCGCTCACTTACGAATTGGACTTAGTGGTCTTAGTGGGTGTTTTGAAAACAAGTCACGTGCACCCTCATATTTACCATCAGTCATCGAAAGGAATTATTTTAGCCCTTACCTTACCGCAAGTATACTATTACCCAACTGTTGGGGTAACGGATACTGAGTCAGTCGTTGTTTTGCGGAATCGTAACAGCAGTGCACGTGAAGTTCGTGTCTGGTTTGGTGTGCCTCAAATACATTAATCAATTGTAGTTTTGTGGTTTTTATAAAGTGAAATTCGCCACATGATCTGTAGAATTGAATTGGTTCGATAAAATGCAATCGTCATTTTACATTGAAAGTGTGCGAATCCCGAAATCTTCTGTTACGTTTGTGGAAGATTTACACCCAAACTTCAAAGGAAAGAAATATATGAAATTACAAAACATGTGTATTCTTTATACTTTGGTTGTCGTTTTTGTGATCAGAACAAAACATGGACTCTCACCAGTTTTGTGTGACCTATACAACGAACCTTAATGCACGAATATGAGTATTCCATTTTTAACTTGTTCTTACCTCATATGAAACATTCTCATACAATTTTGAAGTAATATAACAGGAATGACAATGTGGAAATTATATAGGATTTTGTTTATTTCAAATACTAAATATGTTTATATCTTTTGAACCTTACGTGATATAAACTTTTTATAATGATTTTCGAAATTAGCGTGATCTTTTCCTTTGAAATCACCTACTTTCATCCTGGAGGTCCGAAACAATTTTTTTTTTTGTTCCCTAGTGTAATGATTAGATATAAGTTTTCTGTGACAACTGCCACTTTTTAACAATACACGTATGCATGTTTAAACACAAAAGGTATTCAACATTTACAATTAATTACTGTTAAGGAACAACACAGATATTCCCCTCGTAATATTTCATTATGAAGAGTCACACTACGAAATACACTGAATTTGAACTTGGAAAATTAATTTGTCCTTGCGCCGAACAAATCTTAACCATATTATATCACATATATTTTCATACAATTAAATAATACACGCACCGAAAAGAACATATCGTTATTCTAAACAATTAACTTGACCCTATCACAGTCGCAACGATGCCTGTGAGGTACACACGTTTCCACTACAATGGCGGCCTTCAAATTATTCTGCGACAGCAGCGCTCTCAGTGAATTTAGTTTATTTCCATTCCAATATCTTTGCTTGGTTGGGAACTTTTTCTTTGTTTCTGTTACCAGGCGATCTACGTAACAAGCTGCAGTGCCCTCTGCAAAACCAATGTTCGTAATAATTCCACGTCAGTCCGTATCTAGGTATGCTGTGATGCTATGTTATGTATCTAGGTATGCTATGCTAGGTATGCTGCTACGTTGACTGCTGTGAGTGGTCATGAAACGGTTTTTCACGATAATAACAAATTTCATCGAAGTGTCTCTTCATTACAAATTTCATTTATCACAAAAATAAAATACATTTTCTTCTTGTACGATAATATGCCAAGATACAACGCCGATTTTTTTACTATTACATTGTTGCTGTCAAATGAGAGCCTGAGCGCACACGCAAGCAAATATCCGGTACCTGCTGCTAAGCTTGGCAACGTCGGGAGCAATTATAACAATGGCTCTTCACCGTTCGTCCGTCTGTTTCTGTCTCCTGCAAAACCTCCCTTTCAAACGCATGTCACGGGGAGGACCCAAGAGCCTTGAGGTATTCCTCCGCGCCACAGATCCCGCCATTTTGTATCCAACTGAGGGGCAAGTTCGAACTCAGTGCGTTGGGAAAATTTACTGAAAACCAATATAATTATACTTGAAATTCTCCGTTACGCCTTCAATTTTTTTTCCTCATTACTCAAGTTCTGCTTAGCGGAGCATGGGGAAAGAGGATATGGAATGTCGGCATTCAGGTTGCGCCGCTCTCTGCGCTTAGGACCTCGGAGCAAAAGGAACGGCTTGGCTGGCTCAGGACATCACTTGATGTCACTGCAGTGCCTATGACTGGAAGGTTCTAAGGTCTCACTCCCGACGGTGGCAGCATTTTTGACACTCGCCACATAGACAGGTCGAATTCAGCCGCTGTCAGGAGAAGAATTCTAGAGGCCGGATAATCTGAGCGGTAGTTTGCCGTAGTCTCCTTCAATCGATATCAGCCGAATGGCGGAGCAGTACCCTAAAAACGGACTAAGTACGGCGCGCGATCTTTCGTTGCTATTCCTTGACCTATTATCACCCCTTTCTTACACTAACATTCACTTACACTACACTATCACACTTGTCAGCAGATCATTCGGGAGCTTAGAGCTTATCCCGGCTTGTACTGTGTCCCGCTGGTGGGAGATACCTGGTTGGGAAAGCCCGTAAGTCGACGTATAGGTCGACGCCGGATCTCGGCATCCCGTGATATACTTATATAAAGGATTATAAAGCTTTAAAACCGTGATAATTTGTAACTAAATTGCAAGTTCAATATATTACTGGATGCTATAATGTACACAAGTGTGTAATAAACACTGAAATAAATGCACAGAGCTGTTGCAGTCATTTTTAAAGCATATTGAAAGTCAAGGTGATTTAAAGGCGAAAAAATTGCAAAAATGTTTTTTATATTTTGACTGCAGTCCAGCAGTCGAAAAATCTTAAATAAATTCGCAACAATTTGTGTTTTGAGAGGAACTTTTGTGATTTTTTCGTGCCTGATTCAGAGTTGTAAGAGACATTAAACATTATTTTTTGTTATTTTTTCAAAAATATTTTTGCGTTTGAATTTGGAGCTGAGAAAATATAATTTTTTTTCTAATATAATAAATTATTTTCTTATTTTTCATATGTTTTCAATCAGATAAAATAGTGATAAGTTGACGAAAAAATTAAAATAAAAAACACGTTTTTGCCTGTAGAGGAGAGTGGCTGGTGGGTTGGGGGCTAAAACCTTTTCAAAAATCTTATTTTTATGTAAGAGAGTATAACTACTCTTATATCATTTGGCTTTCGAGAACTTTTTACCATCTTATCCAGGGTTATCGTTTGCGTGGTCAGACGGAAGAGCAGGTCTGGTGGCCTGAGTCTCGCCACGTAAAATAAGGCATAATTTAATTGAATTAGTGTCGCATCTTAACTTACAAATGAAGGTATGACTGAGCACAGAACGACACTTGTAGAACACAATACATGTAACAGTCGATTTGCTTCTCACGCCACAAATCAATTCACAATGGAGTCCATCACATTAAAACGCTCTAAAATATTGCACAAAATAAACAAATAGCACCAAACAATGGCAACCGCGAAAACGTTCCGAGTAATGTCGCTTGAATCGCTCTTGTCAAACTGCACGTTGCCTCTACAGAAAAATGATGCATGCTTGATTTTTTGCACACATAACATCCAGGCTGTCGCGACTCTTTTCTGCACCGACGAAAAAAATGGTTCTATACGGGAACAGTGTAAAAAACGGGCTTAAGGCACTGGACGCGCTTGTGGCGTTGTTTCTCCCAATGTCTGAAAATTGGTGCTGACACGCTGTGCTGGAGCCCGAGCGCCGACGGCGCGTCCGAGGGCCTTCCTCAGTGACGAACCTCACGCCCTCACTCGTCTTTCTGTCGCTTTCACCCATGCGAATTAGCTTTGTACGTAATCTAGCAATGTCAGCAAGAAAAGCATTAACTTCAGATGTCAGTTGGTGTGTCGAGTCCTGTTGCAAAAATGATCAGCATTAAAAAGAATCAGTAAGCTCAGTAACACAGCTCAGAAAGAATCAGTATCATTTATTTTTAAGATGAAATCTGTCGTAAAGTATTTTCTCAAATAATTGAACACCTTAACGAAAGTGAAAATGACGTTTGTATGCTTTATTATTTTTTTCTGAATACATAAATACTGCATTTCGTACAGAAAAATTCAATTAATTTTGGTGGGATGGCTAATCTTTTTATTTTTAATTGTTTCAGCGTAATGCAATGCATGTTACACACGGTCAGAGTTTTTTATAAAAGTTTTATGAAACGCACATAAAATGTCTTACGAAATGTTTCATAAATCAGGTTTTTGAACTTAGTCCAATTTTTCGTAAAAATGTTTGGTCCGTTACCTGTGGAAAATACGATGTACTAACATCACTGTTTGGGCCTCTCGTTTTACCTTATGATTATAATACTGATGACATTTTACAAGTGAGGGTACATCTGATACTCGTCGAGAAGAGCGTTTTCGTCGACCATCCACATACAACCACTTTCGCCATTTCGATGCCCGTTTGGTCCAGGAGTTCCCAACGGGGTTGGTATCGAACCCCTGGAGGTCGATAAAATTTTGAAGTGGGTCAATGATGATCAAGGAGTCCATTGGGGGTCTATAGCCAAATAGGAGCCGACGATTGATGTATCAAAATCCTATTGATTATAATAATATTAAGTGAACTAGATAATGAATGTTGTTTTGATATAAAGCAACAAAACAATAATAAATTAAAAGGTCCTTCACTTTCCTTCTTTTGTATCCGTCTTTTATCTTTATGATCAGGAATGCTGGTGCAACCGGTACGCTGCATCAACCCCCCGAAGTAAAGAGCTCTAAATAAGGACACATGTGGATGGATATCGGCAAATAATGAACACAAATCGCACTCCTTTTTACTTTCTCCATTACCACAGCGATGTTCTTATAACAATTACATTTAAAACTTTTAATTTTACGTTTATTGCAGATAGAAGAGTCTTAGATTATTGGAAATCTAGATATTTACCAAAATATAGGTCTACGAAATGGTTGTGACATTTATAGGCTTAATGTTTGTGCTGTGATACTGTACATTATAAAGAATAACGCAAAGAGGTCGATGGAACAGACTATTTTTTAAAAGGGGGCGACAAAAGAAAAAGGTTGGAAATCTCTGGTTTAGTCTGTCCTCTTTCGTGGAAAGTAACGTACCCTAAGGTCTGAACGCAGATGCCAAAGTGGCGCAATTGCTCCTTTTTGTACCATTAATTTTACACAACAACCAATCAGCATTTGCCAATGGTGACGAGAGCAACGCCACTGTGAGGGAATCACGATGCTCAAACGGCAACAAACTGCGTCATATTTGCTTCCTACCGCAGGTTAGATTATGTTAGTTTCCTCCAAAGAATATAGACTAAGCGTGCATCGAAGTAATGAAAGTGGTTGCCTGTGAGTGGATGAAGTGAAGGAAGAAAGTGCACTTCCAGATGTGCGCTTACTTTTATATTTTCACTCATCTTTTGTAATATAATAGTTCAATATTTTTGTTTCGTTCTCAAGTGAATATCAGTTGATGTTAATCAATTTAACGACGCTGCAAAAGACCAACAATACATGAACTTCCAACCAATATTCGAAAGTTTGAACAGAATTCATACAAAATATCGGGATGTATTAACGGACGCCGTCTCTTAAAGAAAACAATTACTCAGAATACTAGTAAAATATCTCATCGCTTCAGCAGCAATGAGAGTCATCTGTCCTGGAACCACGAAGACTCGAGCAAAGCCGGAGCCACACCTTTTCGGGCACCGTGCGACACAAATTCTGCTCTGACCACTAATTGAAAATTTTGGAAAATATGTATTTTAGGGTGCTCTCGAAAAGAAAATTGCACTTAAAATAATAATGAAAAACAATGGAAAAAGGTTTTAAAATATTTTGGGAGTGCGTAAAGCCGGTTTGCTTCACAGAAATCGTTATTTTGTTCTATTTTTCTAGAACTTTATTGTATATAATGTTTTAATAAGATGTTGGTAGAATTTTCATTTGCTATTTATATGATATCATTAAATTAATGATATATGACTGCAATAAACTATTACTATCTAACAGGAGTTACTTGCTTTGTTTCGTTTGACAGTCTATATTTCAGTGGATAAAATTTATTTTTGTTTTAAAATTTTATTAACAGCCTAAAGAGATAATCTATTGAAAATAAAAAAAATTGAGTTGTAAAACTTTGTATGAATATTACAGGCAGACTAAGTTTCATTTAAATAGAAATTCTAGAGTAAGATTCATTTTCAGAAGAAAAAATGATTTAGGCATCTCAAAAATATTTCGAAATATTTCTCTACTGTTTTTCATCATTATCTCCCGTTCTAAGTAACACCGCAATTTTTTCACGGATTTATATATGCCTAGTCAAAAATACATTTGTTTTATGTTGTATTAAATTCAATGTGATCATTTTAGAATGCAGCATTAAATATTTATAATAATATTCGTATTTCGCAAATTCATGATAGGTCTGAAATGGAATGAAAATTTTAACCAAATGAGGATAATATTTCTCAATAACATTTTCTTTAGAATTTGTTTTGACTAAATCTCCTGTTTGGTGCCTCGGACGTGGGCGCTCCCCGGTCTAGCGCAGCTCCTAGCCCGGTCTATGCGGAGCTCCTCTTCGCGTCAGGCGGCGCACGGGGGAACTGCGCTTCACCCGAGTTGGCGCAAGACGTCTCTGCACTCGGCGACCGTTGAACCACAAGCGACAAGAGAAGGTCGGCATTGCGCACTCTCTCTCTCTCATCAGAAAACATTGGATAGCACAATGGGAGCTAGGGATTGTAATCGCTCATGCGTTTTTTGTGTACGGTTAGTAAATTATTTCATTTGTTCTCTTGTGCGCTATCTTACACAAAATGGGGCTGTAAATTTTCTGTGACGTGTCTACTCGTCTAAAAGGTAGGCAGTGGATGTTTTTGATTTCTAATGTTGAGTGTAGCCGTATTCCTTCTCTATGACGTCTGCCGAGTGTACAGATCCCTCGCGCATTCACCGGCCGTCGTGGAGCAGCTGAGCGCCGCTAGGTAGCGCTGGGGCGAGCGGCGACGGGAGGCATTCGCTTGCCGACACTGTCTTGCATGCGTTTGACAGCTGGAACTATCGTTTGGTCTCGTCTCATTTGCATTTGCCCCCGCGAAGCAGACGAGGGTTTGTGCACGCTGCGTAGTCCGAGAGCCCACCGTCAGGGTGTGCGTGGAGTCCCTAGATACAGAGGATAACGCAACCTGAACCGTCGCCGCCATTTAATATCCTTTCACTCGAAAGCTCCGCCAGACAGCATTCAGGAGTGGCGGAAAAATTATAACAATCGAAAGCATTGTGAAGAGATTCGAGTATATTATCACTGGTCTTTGGTAGATTGGTGGTTCCCAATTCATCCTTAATACCGCACATGATGCAAAGACATGGGTGAGCTGGTCGGCGCACAGATTTTTGCTCGTTCAACACAGCACCAGATACGTCACGAAACACGTGGTCGCAACATCGGCACTTCGTTTGAAAAGCCAGGCCAGGCGCTGGCCGCCGTGCTGCAAGGCAAACGAGAAGTGTTGAGAAACCTTTTGAAATTGGCAAAAAGTAACAATCAACAACGGCGACCAACCAAAACTAACACGATGAAGGTGAAGTTGAAGTAAGAGTGCAGTATTTAAAGGAAATGCTTAATATATCTGTTTCAATGCCTTGTAACAAGGTAATGATAGTTGTTTGGTATGTGGCTCCATTTAAAGTTTCCGCTAATATGGTGACTGGTGCCTGAAGCTCATTAGCTGCAACCGGGTAGGATGCGCAGCGGTTCATCCATGTCTTTGCGTCATGATATAAAGAGATTACTATAAAAAGGGATCATTTTGGTAGCTATTGTTTGGTGACCGCTGGCAGCAGAACTGCAGGTTATGTCCATTTTGGCAGGGCGTTCGTTTACAGTTAGCTCATTTGTAAATGGCTTTATCACTATCTGTTGAAATGTACTCTTGTAATGTATGACGTACATTTGTTTCCTGACCTGTCAAAATGGTCCCTTCTCAGAGTAACTCCTTTATACCGCACAGTTCCACTGGATATAAAATGGCGGAATCGGCGGCGCAAAGGAACGGGCTGCTCTCTGTCTCTCGGGACTAGTCGGGTGCGCTCGGCGGCCCTCGCCTGTTGGAGCCAGCGACTGTCTTCTTTTCCCCGCGAGTGCACCTCTTCGCGGCCGCCTTTTCCCTCGGCGCTGAGAGCGCTGTCGTCACTTGTAGATAACTCGAGCGAGCCGTTTTACGTTTATCCGACTTCCATAAAAGTATCGTGCCAGTTCCGTACCAGCATCGTAAGTCGTGTCCTCGCACGACGACAAATCCCTCGTTTCCATTACTCAACTGAGGACTGGCTGACAAGGTCGATGGCATCGCGCATCGCAAGCGATCTGGCATTCGAGGGCGCCGCCCAGGCACGTCACGCGAACGCAATTTCCATTTAATCCGACTTCCGCATTTTTATAAAAACCTTGGTATAGTACATTTGTACCAGAAATTATGGTTGGATTGTTCAGTTCTAAAATTCTCCGTTTGTTTCCGTAGATCATAGTCAGTTTTAAATATGCAAAACCAGTTCGTTTAATATGTCGGATCGTTCTTAACCTTCACAGCGCTAATAGGAGTCGACGTGGCTTTATTTTACCCTGCGAATTAGCTAGAAATCTGCAAACCATTACATACGTATGAAAAAGATACAACGAGCATTTTGGAGAAAGGTGAAAGGCCCTTCGTGGCAGGGCTGAGGGCTCGTTGTCTTCGAAGGGCGGTGGCGGTGCGTCCTGGCGGCGCCCTCGGCCCGATCGCGTCCTCCGCCCTTCGCCCTCCGCCCTCGGCAGGGCAGGGCAGGGCAAGGCCCGTTCAACTGAGGACTTTACTTGTAAAGTGTTCCTTAATGTACAATTACTAATTTCATCTCATAAGAGCATTTCGTGAACTCAGTAAGGTTGTGAAAAAGATAAGTTTAACAAAGATGTGAAAACATAGATATCCAGAAATATTGTTTATAAGTAATATTGGATAAACCATACTGTATTTTCTTTTACATGTGATTATTGTTGTACAAATGAAATAATACAAATAAAACTATAAACAGTAGAAAATCTTTGACTTATTCCTACCTCTGTCCTGCGAATCCTGTTGCCCCCTCCACATCATGCGCGTTTATTCTCTTTACGCGGGTACTCGCATGTGAGATTTCAGCTAACAGCAGTTGCTATTGGGTTTATTATTTTATACACCTCAAATTCATGCATTAATATTCCGATGTACATGATGCGGAGTATTATAACGTATATAAAGCTGGAACATTGAATAAGGATGACTTGCTGACTCAGGCTTTTGTTTACAATAAACCAATGAAATGTGAGGAATAAAAATCAAAGACAGTCATACAGAAAATCAAACTGATGAAGTACACAAATTTTGTATAATAGATTTAGTAAACACAAATTGTATAATATTAACTTATTTAATAAACAAATTATATTACAAAACTGAAATCTACAGGGACATTTATGATGAACTACAATACAATAGGCTTCCTCAGAACTCCATTTACACAGGAGTACACTATTTCTTGGGCATTCTTTACAGAGAGGCCTGAATCATAAATACAGCAATGTTGCGCGAACCTGTTCTTTTTTCATAAGCGCATCTTGTATTCACTTTTTTGTTGTACCCCATTTTCATTTGTTGGTGTGCTTACTCCGGCAGGAATATTTCTAATTTTCTACTTCAACTGGCATGAAAAATTATTTGGTGAGGAACAGTTCAACAAGCAGGATATTAACAAAGTGAATACAATTACAAATAGTTACAACAATAAGCGTCGAAATATAACTCCATGACCGCGCGTGAAAACATTGAACTGGCGCACCACAATAACCAACGCAGTATCAAATTGTTTCCTTTCGCACAAGTCACAAGGACCACCCACGGATGCAGAGGTGAACCACGCTGGAAAGCTTTGCTAGAGTTTTATATTCGTTTTTTCAGAAATGTTCATACTACAAAAAAAATTTAAATGCTATAGAAAAAATATAACAAAAATATAACTATAGAAACAGTATAACAAATATTATGATTAAAAATGATAAAATTATCATAATTATTATAGAGCTAATATATTTATATTTTAAAATCATGTATGTTGGAAAGATATTCATTCTTAATGCGATATTGTACAGAGAAAGTTTAGAGTGGGTAACTCCGTGCCACAGGTTTAAATGGCCTAGGCGTGTGAAAGCCTCTTTTCTTTTTGAAGGTAGCGTCCCTTAAGAGGGTGGTGAGGTTGTCGTTCCTTCAAGGGCAACTAACATATCACCGGCCACTAAAATTGCAATGAGCTTTTACGAAACAATCCTGTATAAAAAATTAGTTTCGTTAGCGATAATGTCATTTTTTCCCAAAACCTAGAAAATACGAAAAATGTCTACTTTTACACCCTCCGTACCTCTGGAACCTTCCACTTTAGCAATATTATCCTTCTGACCATTTCTGTTTGCAATTTAATGTAGATTATTTTTATATATGACACTTTTTGCGCTAAACCTCATAGTTTTCGCAATATGTAAGAAACACTGATAAAAACTGCTAATTTACCAACTTCTCCCTCCCCCGACGCTCAAAATGGTGTAACTTTTGCCAAACAATATGTGGATTGTATTGAACAATTTGGAGTTGAAAGGAAACTTTTACTTTGGATGTTGAGGTTAGGCTGTTTTTTGGACTAATGGCACCGTACTACTAATGAGATGAGGCAGTCCACGCGTCAAGAGATTGTCACGTGATTCCCCGAGATATAGGCTAGCGGTGGAAACTATCGGGTCTTTTCGGGTTTGAGACGAATCCCAGTGCAGACACGTGTTTTCACATGTAGGAGTAATGGCAAGGCGAGGTGTGGCTTTCGTCACGAGACAAGAGAACAGGGGCGGTGCAAGTGTTCTCGCACGCTGGATTCTCTGGTGGCAAGAGTTCGTTAGGAGTTGGCCGTATTGTATATTGAAGTACTGTAAATAAATCTGTATGTTGCAACTCCGTGTCTGTGTTCTTACTCTTATCACGACGACGTCACACAGTAATGAGGTCTCTGTTGGATAGCGGAAGTAGAAGTCAGTCACAGCCCGTGCGTCGAGCTGCGACGCTTAGACCGCCGCCATGTGGCGAAAAGAGACGCTATGCCCTCGCAGTGAGTTGTGACGTTTGTTGCGAGATAAATCACTCCGCCAATCTGATAGTAGTAATAGAAATAACGATAATGAAAATCATGCCTGCCACAGGATTGATCCCAAAACACTCAGTGTATCCATTCCAAGAGTTGGAATTATCATTTTCAGTGGAGCAAAGGCAAAAAAGCAATAATACTGGACAGCTGCAAAACAGTGAAAAAAGCTCTAGGATGTACTGGTGACTGGGATTTCATAGACAAACTGTCAAGAGAGCGACATTCTTTCGGGTCTTGCCTCCGCTAGATCAATCGATCCTAGAACAGCAATTGTCAGAAATGAATGTTCCTACACGTAGTGCAGGTAGTATACCCAGAGTAGGCTACTATTCTACACTAACTTGCAATATGTGGGGGATTGCTCCCCAGAGTGGGCTCCTAAGTATCAGCCTTTATCCTCTCTCCCCTCGGGCTTACAAGTACGCCCTCGGGCAGGCATCCGGGTACGCCGGAATGCAGTTCTCCTTTCTTAATTGGGACGCCTCCTCAATTAAGCTTGGGATGGGCCACTCTGTCTGCTGTCCGGGCTAGCACCGGAGTCTGCTTAAGCACCACTCACAATACGCCGGGACGAATTCCTCCTCAATTGCCCATGGGAATCGGGCACCGCCTCGACGAAGCCAAGTGCCCAACTGGGGACCGCCCAAGCCGAAGCCAAGGTGGTTCGGGGCCCCAACATGTCTCCTCACTGCCTCCACATTAACGCTGTCGACGTCAATATCGGAATCTATATCAATCGTCAATATCAACCGTCAATATCTATCGGAATCTAGATAACCTGATGGGGATTCACGCACCCTGTAGGACTTTTATGTGTGGATTTGGGAGCAAGTTGCGGTGATGGTGTGGCGGTTAGCGTAACGGACTGCTATACCCAAGTTCGCGGATTCAAACCCGATCGAAGCCGTGGATTTTTAGGGGCGAAAAAATCCTTCGTAAGCCTTCCTTCGGAGGGGAAGTAAAGTCGGCTGTCCCATGTTAGTAGATTTACTCGCAGGTAAAATATCCTCAAGCCTAAATGAAGCCTCTGAGCTAAATTCAAATCGCCGGTTTCGGATGAAAGGAGCGTAGCGAGATTTGCGTGGACGGAAGAGCAGACCACGTGGCCTGAGTCTCGCCACGTAAAATAAGGCGATTCAATTCAAGTTCCTCTCCCGATCCTTCCCAAATGTGGGCGGGTAGGGGCCTATCTGATGGCTTGTCGGGAGAACCCGGCAACATGGAGCTTAGCACCGCCTTCTTACCGCACCCACCCACCACGCTATTGACGTGAGTACCGCACGGAAACTCGGAATCTTCCGAAAAAAACTCCGAAAGTATCCTTTTACACGTCAACTTCTACCCGTCAACTTCTACAACCGTTCTTGAGATACGATAACTTCTCAAATACCTTAACAAATAGCTCAACTCTTAGCTCAAGCACTCAACAAATAGCTTATTTATTATGTCAACTTCTTCGTCTTACATTTCAGACATTTCCTCAAATTTACTAAGATATTTCACTTTTCATGGTAACTTTAACATACAATACCTTATCCACTGCATGTGGATCTAAGAACCATTTTGATCCAGTCTACCCGACCTCTCAAAGCGTTCTACTTGATTATAGGGTCTTTTACCAAATGTCCAACGTTGCTAGGCAAATTGTGAATTGGGAATTTGTGAGCGCTATGTCGAGGATATCTGGATTTCTCTGGGGAATCGAAGGAACAGGATGTAGATACGGAGGAACAACAATAAAGAAGGATATTTGAGATAGTAGATTATGTAAGAAGTTTCCTACAGAGTTGGAGGTTCGGCATCCCCATGAGTGATGCTTAGCTTTGAGGTCTTCTGTGATGATTGTGGGACTGAGTAATTGCGAAAAAGTAGATATATTCTTTTGTTTATTTTAATTCTTGGAGATTTGCCTGCTGATATTACGCTGAGATCAATGTTCTTATTTAACTAAATTTTACTTGCATTTGTTTTGTGGCCAGGGGTGGGCGGTGGGAAGAACTCAAAATGTGACATATTTTGTTTGATTAGGACTAGGACTCTTCCTCCTAGGTCGTTTACTCTGCAATCCACCAGATATTACAAGTCTATAAATTTTGACATATGGAATTGAGAAGTTGATTGACCTGTTAACTAGCGAGTTATCGGTGTCACCTACAGGTGATGCTTCTTTCAAAACTTCCAAAATATAGTTTGCAAATTTGAATTATTTGGTGTCACCCAACTTTTTATTTGGTCTTTCTTGAACGTAATGAACTTGATATTTGCACCACTGATTCTAGGGTGCTAATTGTTGGTTTTATTTATTCAAGATATCTATCAGTCATTTTGGTGCATCGTGTACTTCTCTTTCATCCTAGAGTAGGGTGACCAGATTTGTAATGACATAAAACAGAACATTTCTGAAATATCGAAGAAAAAAAACGGGAGAAAACCCGACATGAACTTAAAAAATGTGCTTCATATGTGACTGCACTACTTCACAGAGACTAGTAAAAATTACTTTTTTAAAAATTTGTTGCGTCTATATTGACGCAACGAGTCTCTAAACCCTTTGGGGGGCGTTGAGCACTTTTTATACGTGAATACACATATTTTAATAACCAACTTATGAACAACCTGCTCAATATGAGCTTGTCTTCTAATTCAGGAACATTACTATGAACTTTGTACTTATCAGAATATTTGATATCTTGCAAGAGTATGGAATTACATAATAAGAGGTTGTAGAATTCTGTGTATCTTAGGCCTTGAAAATGAGTTTTTAAACTTAGAATTGCTTAAATAGTTTCCGTAGTAAAACGTTTTTTTGGTCAATCCAAAGGGAGTTCACAATTCAAAATACTTTTTTCATCAAAGCATTTTTGTCTGGTCCAGCCAGAGCAAAACTCACAAACATCTCCATGTTTTTTCATGGATTGCCACTACATTTAAATGTGTGGAAGGCATCACACAATTGTTTATCAATTTCTACATTATATTTTTCCCATTCATCAAATTTTCCGGATAAAAGTTTATTGAAATGTAAGAGCTAGCAAAGTAGCGATAAACAAAATGCATCTAGGGAGAGTGAGGTTGCAGCCAAGAACGAAAAATACGGGATATTTCGCGTCCCGTTAATATTTAGTCGGGACAACGGGACACGCAATAAAAACAAAGGACAATCCCGTTGAAAACGGGACGTCTGGTCATCCCATCCTACAGATATTGCAAGAAAAACGAAGTATAAATAGACAACTTATTTACTGCAATTTTGAAAGCGTAAATAATTAATTAGTAATAGTCATTGTTTATTGTTGATGACATCGTTTTCACTGGCCACATATCGGAGTGTCACCTTCACTCTACATTGAGCGTTGAGTTTGTTTGAAATAGAATTAATGGGATGATCTCGGGTGGCATGTGTTCTTACGCGTTTTTACTTTACCGCACTTATTTCGCAAGAAGAGAAAGTATTGAAATTGTGCACCAGAAAATGGCGAATTTTCATCAGAAACTCTTCTTGGCGGGCCCTCATTACGAAAGTAAATTAATTCCTCTAACACGTGGTGTAACCAGAATCCAAGTTTTGTGGGTCCTTGATATCGAAAAATCGCCTGACAGCAAAACGTGTGTCTGTCCGTCCGTCTGTCTGCCCGTCTGTCTGTGGTCAATTCTAGCCCGTAAACCGTTCAGACAATTTTCTACAAAATTGATATTTTCTCGATCGATCTGAACAAAATGAAGGCTCCGGGAACCCGCGGATTCCTTGCTTAATGTTTGCTGCTGTGATTTTTGGAACTTTTTCACAGAGATAATAGAAAGCTCCAGATATTGCCTTACGCATGATCTTCGCCAAACAATTAATCCAAGCTTTATATGAAAAGGAGGGAGAAATATAATGTTGGGATCAACGAGAGGAACACCGAGAACTGTGTTTTTCAGGCACATAAGAAACTCTTCGTTCCCAGTCTTGTTTGTTGTATTGTTCTGATGTAGAGCGACTGTCCCTCAGACATAAATACGGCAAAATTTTAAAAATCCTTCTTGCATACCCATCAACATATACTAAGTGGTCAAAAGTATCCGGACACGAGGAATGGCTTACCAGTTCGTGGCGCCCTCCATCAGTAATACTGTAATTCTATTGGGTACTCGTATTGTCCCACCCTTGGCCTTGATGACAGCTTCCACTATCCAGGGCATACTTTCAATCAGGTGCTGGAAGGTTTCTTGGGGAATGGCAGCCCATTGTTCAGGGAGTGCTGCACTGAGGAGAGGTATCGATGTAGGTCGGTGAGGCCTGGCACGAAGTCAGCGTTCCAAACCATCCCAAAGGTGTTCGATAGGATTCAAGTCAGGACTGTGCAGGCCAGTCCATCACAGGGATGTAATTGTCGTGTAACCACTCCGCCACAAGGCGTGCAGTATGAACAGGTGGTCGATCGTATTGAAAGATGCAATCGCCATTCCATAGTTGCTCTTCAACAGTGTCAAAGAATACAAAAAACTCTAACAATTTCACAAAAATCTTGCATTGCTATGAAAACACAAAATGAAACGGACACTGACTAGGCGAGGCTACCTGACTGATACAGTAAGAAAAATTAAATTAGTGTAAACTTTGCAGAATGTATTGAAGATTACGAGGCACACATGCTTAGATTTTTCCAACCAGACAACTCTCATAGTACCACAGCTCCTCCTTTTTACACAGCTGTCTAGTAGAGGGTCTCAATGCACATAGAAGAAATGCCCTTCGCTGACGGGAATGCTTCACGCCAAAGTTTTTTAGCATTCCCGTGTGGAGCGATAAGTTGCCCCCCCGCACGCCCCGTTCCGTCGTGGCCCAGCACACCCAGCACTTTCCCCGCTAGCCACGCCAGCTCTGACCACCGCCCCGAGAATGACACCGGGCGCATGGCAGGAGGGTGGCTAGCTGGCCGGCCGGGGGAGGGGCGGACGGACGGAGGCGGGGGAGATAAGGGCGGCGACCCCGGCGGCAACATCGGCGGCGGTGGCGGTGACGGTGACGGTGGTGATGTCGACGTGACGTCATCGGTGTCGGCGGCGTGGGTGAAAACCGCGCGGCGGAAGAAGACGCCCCCATGCGTAGAGGCGCGGGGAACAATGATTAATTAATTTCTTAATTAATTCATTAATTTTTTTAAGTGGGACGCGCGAATTTTTCAGTTGGCGCCCCCATAACACACTGGTGCAGCATGTAACTCCCATAATTTGGCGGGGAGTACCACAAAGAGTGCCCAGGTGGGCGGAAGTCACGGGAACTTTGTCTCCGCCGAGAAAAATGTGCTAACAAACAGTGGGAAGCAAGGTGTTTTAAAACATCAACGTAGGCATGTGCCGTGATAGTGCCACGCAAAACAACAAAGGGTGCAAGCTCCCTCCATGAAAAACAAGATCACACCATAACACCACCGCCTCCGTGTCCGGATACGTTTGATCACATAGTGTACCAATGACATTCAGGACTCCACAAATTTTCCACTGGTATTCACTGCAGCACCTTTATGTTTTCGTAGTTTTCTTTTAAGTACACTGAATGTGGAAGTATAATGGAAATGGAATTTTTCGTATACCCATTACGTAAAAGAACTGCTTTCAAACTTTGTTTGGAAGAGTCGCGAAAGAGTCGCCATCCTGATGTGTTATATACTTGTTGCAGTTCATTGAAGAGACTGTGAATGTCATTACGGAAAACCATCCGTCCATCTACTGTGAAATAGTTTTTCAGTTCATAGCTTTTTCTACGTTAGTGGCGGATTCGGGTATCTTCCGTTAAAATATTTTTCTTCTGGTCTTGAAGCAAGAATGTTCGCTTTTCCTTCGGCAGTGCAATGTCTCTTAGGAGATACTGCAACTCCTGCTGATTCGAGTTTTCTATTTGAATTTATTTTCTCAACGGCAACTCATCGTGTGACGACTCATCATTACACAAATCATCCCACATCATATTTCGTAAATGGGCTTGTCCTTCCTCTGGGGGTTCGGGATCTGGCAAAACTCGTGTGGAATTGATCGTCTTACTGATGACGTATCCAAACACACAGTTTTTTGCATTTTTCGAAAAAGAAATTCATTAAGAATTGCAAGGAAAATAGCAGTCATCAACATGATTTTTTTCGGCCGCCTCGGTGGGTGAGGGGTTAGCATACTGGCCTTTGATCCCCCAGTACGCGGGCTCGATCCCGGCTGAGGTGTGTGGATTTTCGAAGAGCGGATCCGCAGTAGCTGTGTCACTCTTGCGGCATGTAAAAGAATCCTGGCAGATGCCCGGCAAAATTAAATCCTCCGACAACATCCCGCCCTAATGAGATCTCATTTTTTCCCAACCAGACAGATCGGATATAGTTGACTGAGACCAACAACTGGCGGTGAAAAAGAGAGTCAAATTCCAGGCATAATAGGGGACTGCCCACAATGTGTGCCTGCTCGCATAAATGGACCCCAGATCCAGGTCGGGGGTGAGCTTCCAAGGAAGCCTGGGTCGAAAACTCGGGTGCGATTCTCGTATGCATATTTACAAAAACATAGTTCTTTGGCGCTCGCCGTACCATCGGTATTGCAAATGGCATTGAACGTTTTCGTTTGTTCAATTAATCAAGCACACCATTCGAACACGCTTAATGTGGGGTGCCCATTGACCTAGTGAACAACCAAAGTATAGATGTTACATTTTTCTATATCTGGGGTAATTTCACAGAAAGCAAAATTGTTTGGGTTATTTTTACTCTCGAGGCATTTTGCTGGTAATATTGATAATACACGGATGTAGAGCAAAGAGACACTAGCTCTTCCGCACGCAACAAGAACTTATTTTCAGGCGAAATTCGAGGAAGTTCCATTGACAACACGTGACTCTGTGGTGAATTGCGACACCCATATATGCTACCTTATCTGTTTTAGATACGCTAGTAAAAAAGCTCAATTCATCCCCAGGAACAGCAAGTTCGTGAAGGAACAACTGTCCTTATTTTGCGGGATATTCGCACATTCGCAATTTACCACAAAAGTTATACGTTCAAGAAAAATTGTAAGCCCATATTTGGAATCAGGGCGTCATAGATAGTAGGGGGAAAGAGGCAGGTGGTCGCAATTTTAGATTTTTAATTTCTGAAGAGGCTTCCTATTCTTTTATTATTGCATCGCGTAAAACGAACCCTTGACTGCATTTTCCCACAAATTTGTGGTCATAGCAGCATTTAGCTTGTCAGAAAAAAAGTTCTGTCGGAGTAATATTTTTAGACAACCTGACCCGACTCCCGGTTGGTTGTCACATATTGGGGTTGATTGTCATGTGTTGACTTAGATGAAAATATGTACATTAGGCCTAATTGGCATACAAAAATATATTAAGAAAAAATCAAACAATGATATTGATAAAACAATAATACATATTAAAGACCAATTTATACACAAAAGTAGTAATGTAAGGGAATATTTAAGAAAATGTCAGATATGAGTCGAGCGCATTCTCACAATCGCCTTCTATATTATTTCAGTAGTATACGTACCTTTTGCGTCTCTCACACGCAACCAATCTTTATAAATGATGTCTCTGAAGAAAGATAATTTCACGGAGACGTGTCGTTTTGCATTTTGATATGTAAAGGATTTGTTGAAAAAACGCATCTAAATATGTATGTCAAATGCAACCCGCAACACCCGACAGTATTGTCAAAATTTAGATAGTTAAATAACTCCTAAACGTTGCATTGTAGGGTCTTAAAACTTGAAACGTTCCTCAAACCTTAATCTTCGGGATAAAATATTCTTGGACATTCTTTTACATTTCGACTTCTATCGATACTATCCTATGCCATCTCCTATCTCCCCGGAAACCATTACTCGCTAGTTCGAGCGATCTCGTTCCGTCAGCTGTTCATTGATGGCGCGATTACAGGCCATTGCTCCGTCGCGTATATTCGTTTCGCTGTTCGTAGCTGATGGTGACGTTATGGGCTCGTATGAACCCATAATGTCACTATATATATATATATATATATATATATATATATATATATATATATATATAGTAATGCAACTGCCCACGTCAGTGCCGATTCTTTGGAATGGAATCGGAGGGGGTCACATCATAGGATGGAAGCGCCGTCACACTGAAGGTATGACGGTCGTTCCCAGATAGCAGGGGGGGACACGCGCTAAATTTATTTAAGGGGCGCCAAGCGCATGCCAACTTACCTGCTATTTTACTGCCGGCGTTGAGCGTCTCAGGGGTGAGTGCCCTGGGTCGATGGATTGCATTGGTTTCTTTGTTTATGGTAATAATAAACACTTTTCTCAGAAGTTAAGCTTTTTCACCCGGCCAAAATGGCGGGGACACATTTATTAGAAAGAACTGTTCTTTGGAGACATGAAAATACTGTTTGTGGCTACCAAACAAGTGATGGTGATGAGCACTTACAGGATGTTGATGGCGTGATGGCTACGTCACCGCGACGGGATTGCTCACCGATCGATGGACTGACGCGGCCGGACCCTCAGGGGCGACGCTGGAGCGTTGGAACGCAGGCCTCACAATGGCCCCAGGGATGAATGCTCCGGCGCACGGGATGTCGGCGTTGGGTGTCCACGCAGCAATGACGTAGTGCAGGCGCGCGTCTCAGGTCGTCAAACGTCGCCTGGACCGCGTGTGACGTTGTAAGCCAAAATCTGGCTGTGTGGAATAAATTCCGCGGCTGGATGAAGGCCGGGCAGATCTCGTGGTGGTCGGCACTATGATTGCCTCTCACCAACCGCTACTGTTGTCTTTCGCCGCTGCTCTCACTCGTAATTTTGTTAAGAGCCGATATTCGGCCGCTCTCTAACTATAACTTTTATGCTGATGACAATTTCGACCGTCCTCTGCTATGTCTCTGCCCTCTCTCTGATCGACCACCCTCTCTCGTGTTTTTCACCCATCTAAAATTCAAGCCTCTCGCTGTGAGTCTCCCCTTCTTTCTTTCGCACCATGCAAGGTTTGTCACGTGATTCCTGCCAAGCGTTTTCATAGGTCGGTTTGTTGAATTCCAGAACTTTCTATGTCATTCGTGAACTGATTGGATCATCGCTATGTCGGGGCCGACGCCTCCTGGCTTCTCATTGGATGGCATTGTTTAGAACAGAGAAGCGCGCGCGTGGCTCTTCTGCTGTGACTGTGATATGTTTATTGGGCCTAGGGGATTACCGTGCTGCGTGCTAGCGCCCATGTCCCTAATGTAGTTGTTCCGGAGGTCAGTCATTTTGTTGGAGGCACAAAGAGGATTGGATTTATGGTTGAGGGTTCGGGAAGGCCTTCGCAGCTGTGCGGAACTGATTCAGGCGAGGCGAAGGAGCCCGTTGTCCTTCCGAGCTTCTGTTAATGTGGCGTGACACTGGGGTGACGGAGTGCGATGGTCATGCGACACATCGCAATATATATATATATATATATATATATATATATATATATATATATATACACACACACTACATAAGAGGTAAATTCCGACACCGTGTGACCAATCTCCATTAAAGTTGGCACTTCTACATGTTTTTTCACCCAGAAGGTTTATGTGCTGTTAATTAAGTTTGTAACTCCCCACTACATGACGCTGCAGAATAAAATTATTCTTCATTTTAATTCATTTCCACACAAATTGCTCTTCTCCTGAGCTTCATTGTTGCTGAGCGTAGCCGTGTGACGCAACACCGGTGCGGTAGAACCACCGGTGTGAATGGGGAGGTGGCCGTGACGAGTAACATGAATAAATATCTGCTTTTTGATGGAATATTTTTTTTACAGATTACTGACGCTAGGGTATAAAGCTTTGAATGTAATTGAGTAGGTCATTTCCAAAACTGAACATATCCATCAGAATGTGTTTCAAGGAAAAAGCAAAAAACATTTTGTGAATATATCTATGCAGTTACATTCTCGAAAAAAATATCTTCGAGAAGAGGACATTGTCTGTGTTTAGGAGAGGCAAGTGCTGAAAATCACACCCATGTATTTGCGAGTAAAATAAATAAAATGTATTGGACATGTTCAGTTTTGGAACGAATTCATGGAGATGTCTAATTTTGGAATTCGTCGAATTGGATATGTTGAGTAATGGAAGAGACTTTTATGGGATATGAATAGTTTATTCAATTCTTATTTGCGATAATTTATTAAACACAGGAATTATAAAAATCATTCGTTTTATACTTTTGTTTTAACAACTGTATTAAAAATCTGTGACAAAACGGGAATAAGCAACTTGGTGAATAATATTTTTGCTATTAGAAAACAAATTTCATTTTTAAACATTTAATGGAAAATGAAATAAAATATTATGTAATTTCTATATCATTTTCATTAGTAAAACTAGTTAGAAATATGACGATTGAAAGAGTCAGTCATTTTAATACATCTGACTTAATCAGTTATTAAAACATGTTGTCAATATCACTCATGGGTTCATCATCTACTACATCTAGATCTTCGCATTCTCTCGTTTCTTGATTAGATGCATTTTGATAGAATGCAAGTTCTGGCAGAGTACGCCATTCTTTCCCATAATGTTTCTCTAAAAGATTGTTTACATCGCAAGCTTGACATAAACATCACGTACCTTGACTGATTTATGTGGAATTTCAAGATCTATGCGAGTTGGTTGAGACTTAAGTACTTTACCTCTCTTACAGAAAGATTTTGCTGTCCCAATATCAGTATAGTAAGCCATCTCACCCTGCATAGTGACTGTTGTCTTGGTCTTTTGCAATATAAATCTTTTTGCTGTAGAAAACTTGAAATGCCATGATCCCGATGGTTTGAATATTTCTGCAGTTAGCTTCTTCCAATCGAAAAAAACTTTGTGGATGTATAACGGTACCAAATCTATCCAGTATATTAAAATAATGTTTTGGTTCTACAATAACCTCTTGTTTTCTAATGATTTTTTCTATCCTCCCAAATACTCTGTCTGGGGACATAAATGAATGTCCTGGAACTGGAAAAGTAAACACTAGTTTTTTAATATTTGTTGGAGCATCGTTTTGCAACCACATAGCCAACATGCCTAACATAATTGAATTCTTATTTTGCCCGCCACATCCATCGGCAAAGAGGCAAACTGTAGTAATAGTTTCATAATCAATCGCCGATAAGAAACGTTGCCACATTTGCATGTAGCGGCGGACGTTTCCTACTTACTTGTATGCAGGAGGACATATTAAGTTATGGAACGTTCATGCTAGTGGAGATATTAAGTTTTGGAACGCATCGCTATTTTTATGATCTTATTACTGTGGGATCTGTTCCGTTTTGGAACTCCTACTTTTAATATGTTACAATGACTACGGCCGAGATTAGCAAATCATAATTATGTTAATTTTTGTTGATGGTGGATATGTTGAGTTTTGGAAATGACCTACTCAATTGGTGACCTTTCTTCTCTTCACTTTGAATACTCTCTGGGAAGTTCTACGTTCAAAACGCGGTAACAATTTTATTTTCATCTGACAGCGATCTTTATTGACTAAGCTTACAACATATGGACCGACATGTGCTGTGTCATCAACAAAATACTCCCGATTGTGCTGGCGGCAAAATAAAATTATAGATGAAAAAGACATGTATCGTTCGTGAAGATCATTCGGACGAAATCGAAGAGAAAACAAGAAGACTATATTAATGAAAACGTTGATGATCTTTCTAACAAGACCTCCAAAACATCTAATCCCGCAAGTCAGTGTAGTTTCTTCTGATTTCTCGAAAACTGACGTTTCTTTAAGTCATAATAACCGCAGATCTTTTGAGGTTTACTTTAAAAAATCAAAACCAAACAAGGAAATTCTCAATACTGACAAAGTTGGAAATTTTCTCTTGAAGAAATGCAAGAATTTCAATGTCAGAAATAAAGGCATGTATTAAGTGGACGTGGTATTTGAAAAACGTAATGACGCCAATTTTGTCATTAAAGACAATGACTTGCAGGCACAAGGATCAGAAGGTTTTTTCTCAATATTAGAAAATGCAGAAAAGGAATTATAAAGAGAATTCCTACAGAATTTTCAAATGAATGAATTAAAGAAGCTTCTCAGTCATAAATAGAAATTTTAGAAGGAAGAAGGTTAAAACGAAAGGTTAAAAATGGTAATGCGGGCAGTGGTGATGACTGCATCCCATGCCAAACTGTACTGATCACTTTCGTTTGTCAGTCGCTCCTAACAGAAATCTGTATTATTTCATGTTCGAAGCACAGTAGAACCTTTTGTACCTCGCCCAATCCAATGTTTCAAGTTTTTCCACTTTGTGCATGCAGCCAAATCCTGTGAAGGTAAAGCAATTTTATCCAAGCTGTCTAATATATCAAATTTATTAATTATAACAAACCTTGATTTTACCTGTTAGATATTCCACGCAAAGCCGTTGTCACTATTAATCACATCAAAAGCAACCATATGCCTCTTAACAGCAGTTTATATAAGCATCAAATTGTCAGTAGTGAAAGTTCTGAATGTGATGAAGGACCTGAATCTATTGAGCATATCTTTTGGCAATACAATGTATTCGATAATGAAAAGAAAGAAATGTTATTCAAGTTGCGCAAATTTAATATTATATATAGATAGATAGATAGATAGATACTATCTGAACTACCCGGCGTTGCCCAAGCATTTATTACAGTAAATTTTTAGCCAGAAAGAGGTATTCCATTTATTCATGCCATGCAGTGGGGCCTATTTCTCTCCCATTGTATATCTGCCCCAAGCTAGCCTTGTCATGTCTTTCCCCCTATTTGGAAATTTCCGGTGTGCCTCGTTCACTTTCTTACTAAAGAAAGTTTACATTTTTCTAATTGGGAGTTTCAGCTCCCAAACATTCCTTACTTTATAAATAAAAACAATAAACAAATCTAATCTGTTAATACAAAACACTCGTAAAATACTTGTACAAATTGTAGACTCACATGTATTTTTTTGTGAAGTTTTATATCCCGCCCTCGGTGGCTTATTGGTTACCGTGCTCGCTTTCCATGAAACAACCCCGAGCTCGATTCCCGGCCGGGTAAATTAGAACTGTGCGCTTTCCTTATAAATGTCTCAGTATCGATTGCTGTGTGACGATGAGAAAGCCCATCCCAGGGTTAAGAAGAGCGGTGTATACGGTAAAGGGATGTCCTCGTGCTAACCACTCGAACACCCGTGGCCGAAAGGCTGTGTCACCGCCGGTCAGCTAAGGCCGTAGCAGGCTGTCGAGCCAAAGGACGGGAGTTTTATATATTATACCAACACTTTCAATAAATTGCCGAATTGTAAAACTAACTCATTTTTATATTTTTTGCTTCTATAGTATTTATAAAGAAAGATTAAAAGTGTATCTGCTGCCAACTCGTGACCTTGAAGGGACTTACAGTTTTAAGCAGAGTATACGAAACATCCGAGAGTTCTCGCATGGGTACGCTAGTAGACAGATCCGGACAAATAGATGTAGATGTCGTAACGTATTTTATGAATCGTAATAATGAAAGTAAATTAAAATATCTATGCTGAAAAGTAATTGCCGGTTTCTATAATTATTTTGAAGATGACAGAAATATGTATGTTTAAAGATCTATGTGCTAGTAATATGTAGTATGAAACTTATTTGTTTAGGTAAATCAATTCATCATATCATCGCAACATAACAGTAATACTGATCCACGAACCTGTATATTATGTATACATAATAAATTGACAATGTACTGAACCACCTAACAAAACACTGTTAGCTTCGTTATTTGATTTGAAGTGCGAGATACTATGGATTTTGAAATGTGAATTATAGAAACCAAGGAGTCTCAGAATTTTGTTATTAGATTAGACATAAATATTTTAGATAAATTAATGTTTGCCAGTTTATAGAAAATGTAGAAGAATTAATTCACTGGGAGCAACTGATATGCGAAACAACAGCAAGATTAGTCTTAATATGTAAAGGACCATTACCTAATTACATACCACTGCCCATATTGAAGAAAAATGTTCAACAGAGTTGACCAAAACATACAAATATTTTCCATTTTACCAATTTGAACATGAGATATGTGTAAATAGTCAAATCGAGAGTCATAACGAAAAGCTGCCCTGCTTCCTAGAGAATTATTCACATTTGCTTTCTTCCTTACTGTATTGTTTTCAACGGTGCGTGTTCGTTTGCAAGTCGCTCTTGCCTCTGAGTAGCCCATTCCGAATTTTAATAGGCTGCCCATCTCTTAGCACTTGTATTCTGTTTTGACAACTGTAACTTTCGTTTCGGCATTGTTCCAAACAATTCAATTTTCACAAATTCTGTAAAAGAAGAGGTTGTTTAGAAAATATACGATACCTGTATACAATATCTACATATTGTACATTGTACATTACTGTATATTTTTGTACTTTCAACTCTCTAAATCCTTTAAAACTCACATGTTTTCTTGCCACAATTTGTGTACCAAACGGACTAAGGACACTGTTTGTACATTGACGTTCTTTACTACTTTAAGGGATTTCGTTCAAATGTTCCACCAACGTTGAAAACAAACACATCACCAACGAACACTCACGGACTTTACATAGCACATGTTCAAACCCCAATGAATTTCGTAATAATTCTGGCAAGACCGTCTAGAATAGATAATATACTATTCTAGACGGTCTTGATTCTGGACATTGATGAAAACAGTAGAAGATCTCAGACCTCATCCTCTGGTGGCGCGCATCTAAACTATTGACATTGATCCACTATTGAATCTGTGATGTAAAGCGAGGCGGAAAATGCCCGGAAAAGTAATTATTTTGTGAATATAGTAAGGTTTGAGATTGTATATCATAGCCGACCTTTAAAGGAAGCTACTACAAAAGTTTCATCAGTATTGGTTGGCTGGCTTGCTTACGTGACTGACGTGCTGTGGCTGTGCTCCAATATTTTACTAATTTTCAGCTACTTTTCTACATATTTCAGGTGACTTTTGCTGTTAAACTGTCTTCTTTACTTGTTACAGATAAGCTGAAAGAGATTTATATTGTCCGAAGCAGTGAAAAAGAAGTAATCCAAATATTTGGTTTAAAAGGCGGCGTAACGGACAAACGTGTATTTGAACAGTGTAAAGACCATTAATATTAATTTTTCTGTGTAAATTAATTGAAATTTGCGTAAAGTTTTAAACTTAGTGAAAGTGTTGTGAAAATTGTGAAAACATAAAAATTCAAAGTTTCGTCTACCACAGTAACGGAAAGACTTGAACTTTATATTTAAATTTGTGGAAGTGGTGAATTTCGTGGCCTTTCAATAGGTAAAGTATAGTAATCTAATTGTATTTATTAGTTTGCAGCTTCAATCTATTACATTAAACACACTGAACTAATCACATTTAAATACTAATTAGAATCAGATCACCGTTATTTTTAAACAAATACGAAACGTAATTTAAATAAGTTAATACAATTAAATTTAATAGATAATTTTGGGAGTCGTTTTTTTGTAGTATTCTGAATTATCTATTTACTTATTTTCATATTTACCACGCACTTGACACGCATTCGTGACATGGCTACTAATCGTTATACACTCTCTACTCTCTACGCTCTCAAAGCCGATCTTCTGAAAGCCTTCACACACATCAACAGTAATTTAGATGAACATATCCGAAGGCTCGAAGAGGTCGTTCAAAAACCAGACGGTTGGACAACAATAGGCAACACCGCAAAAACCTCCAACCGTCCATTCGCGGAAGCAAAAACACAATCACCACCACCAATCACGACTCAAAACAGATTTTCTGTATTAGACTACTACAATGAGTTTCCTTGCCTTCCCAATCCTCACCACCCCCACCCATCATCGACACGTCCATTCACAAACCGACGCAAACTTTGCATTTACAGACCTCCAACAAAGCGAGCTTCAGATTATTTCACTTTCTTGGAAAATCTAGAGATAATTCTGAACAAAATTAGTAAACTCTCTTTTAAATCCATTGTTGTATGTGGAGATTTCAATATTGATTTTCTGAGCGAATCCCATGAAAAAGAGCAGTTTCTCAATTTACTTCATTCTTTTAATTTAGACATTACAGTGAATGTACCTTAATACGCCTAAATCACAAAAAGCATTAGATCAAATTATAATTAACAAAAATTAACAAAACCACAACTACATATGAAATAATAACGAATAATCTAGGATACAGTGACCACGATGCACAAATTCTTACAATTACTAAGAACATAAACACTGACACAATAAATAATACACGTATGTGCAGAGCATTCACTAAAGTTAATATAAAATTATTTACGGACTACTTGATGAAGGAATCATGGGACGCAGTTTATAACGCTGTTGACACAAATGAAAAATATAATTTATTTTTCTCCAAGCTTTCAATTCATTTTAACGCGAGCTTTCCTCTTAAAAAGAGAAAATTAAACATTTCAAGCAAACGTAATACTTGGATCCCACAAGGAATTAGAACATCGTGTAAAAACAAACGTACGCATTACTTTATTTCTAAACATCATGACGTATCACCCGGTTTCCGTACATACTTCCGAGAATATAAAAGAATTTTAAGAAAAGTAATAATTCAGGCAAACGTAATGAAAAATAGTCAGGACATTTTGAGCGCTAGTAACAACTAAAGCAATGTGGGATATCGTAAAAAATACAACCACATCATCTCGATACCTTGTAGAGAATGTTATTTTAAAGGATAATGAAAGAGAAACGAATAATCCGGAAAAAGTTGCCAATCTCTTCAACAAACACTTTTCTATAATTGCGTCTGATCTCACGAAGGGACTAAAATCACAAAATTCAACATTTTACACTTCCCAAAAAATTTCAGATACGATGTTTATTTCCGAAACTTCTCCCAACGAAATCCTCAGAATAGTCAGTAAACTAAAAAATAAATATTCATCTGGTTTAGATGAATTTCCGAACTGTTTATTAAAAACTTGTGCCCCTGCCTTTATACATCCGTTAACTCATATTTTCAATGCTTCTTTATGTACAGGAATATTTCCAGATATTTTCAAAACAGCAAAAATTAAGCCACTTTTTAAAAAAGGGAACAAAAATGATATTCAAAATTACCGGCCAATTTCTCTCTTGTCAGTTTTCTCAAAAATATTAGAAAGGCTTTTCTACTTACGAATGGAAACTTTTCTCAGGAAAAACGGAGCGTTTTCAGACTCACAACACGGTTTTAGAAAATCAAAATCTACGGAAACTGCCATTTTTTCTTTTCTCAAAGATGTTGCTTCATCAATAGACCAAAATGAAGTACTCATTGGAATATTCTTAGATCTCTCGAAAGCTTTTGACGTTATTGACCATAAGATCTTGCTCTCAAAATTACCTTCGTATGGAATTCGTGGTATTGCCCTAGATTCTTACCTTAAACCACGAAGTCTACAAGGAGGAGACTCAACTCCGGTGTTGGAGGCATGGTGGGGGTATGTACGAAAAACGTCGGCAGCTATTTGAAAAATAATACAAAAAAACCGAGCCCCTTCGCCTTCAGCGACATCACGCGGCGAAAGAAGGAACTTATCTCGGCTTTTCTCGGCCACTAATCGTCAAAATTCATTTCGTCCAAGTGGGTCAGTTGGCGCCGATTACCAGGCGGTGTGCGGATGTGCTTAACCGAAGACAATAAGTTGAAAAGGAAGTAGTAAGTAGTAAATAATTTTGTAGAAAAAAATGTTTGAATTAAATTTTGTATACGATGCTTTGCTGCCATTGGCTGTTTTGAAAGCCTTCGTAGTTCTTTCAATTGCCACGTTTTTTTGTATTATTTTTCAAGTAGCTGCCGACGTTTTTCGTACATACCCCCACCACCGGAGTTGAGTCTCCTCCTTGTAGACTTCGTGCCTTAAACATCGGACTCAAAGAGTAGAAATACCATACTGGCAGGAAAGGACGTTACATACTTATATTTCCAATTCTTTGCCAATTGAGCATGGGGTCCCGCAAGGTTCGATCTTAGGTCCTTTTCTCTTTCTGTTATATGTAAACGATATGCCCTCTTCTATTAAAAATGGAAGAACGGTTCTGTTTGCTGATGACACGAATGTTCTTAGAAAAAAGGAACCGGAAATAGTACAATTTCAGAAGTTTCAAATTGGTTTAATAATAACAAATTAATTGTTAACGAAAGAAAAACTGTTTCAATGCATTTTTGCATCTAAAATCGGAAATCGCATGTTCCGTTGAAAATGAACAATATACAATTAGCTGATGTTGAGGCAACAAAATTTTTAGGTCTTTCAATTCAATCAAACCTCAAATGGAATGTACATATAACAGAATTAAACACTAAATTAAGTTCATTATGCTACGCATTCAGAATTCTTTCAAATTCTGTCAGCCTTCATGCAGCTCGTTGCGTTTATTTTGCAAATGTGCATTCCCGCCTGAGATATGGCATAATATTCTGGGGAAGCTCATCCTGTAGTATTCAGACCTTCAGATTGCAAAAGAAAATTATTCGAATAATGAAAAAATGCCTTCCACGTGATTCCTGCAAGCCTCTTTTCATTGAGCTGGGAATCTTACCATTCCCTTGTCTATTTATTTTTCGAATCTGTAATATTTGTCAAAAATGACTTACTTAACGGAGGGAACATATTTTCATGCAATATTGATATATATAATTACAACACACACCGTAGAAATCACGTGCATCAAGTGTCAGTATCAACAGCTCAGTACAAGAAATCAACATACAATACATGTACGTTACTTTACAACGCATTGCCAGATGACATAAAACAATTAAAGTCGGTACACAAATTTAAGTTAAAAGTAAAATCTTTTCTGCTGCAAAACTGTTTCTATACAATTAGAGACTATACTGATCGTGAAAAATAAAAATAATGTTTAATGTAACAAAACAAAGATATATAATGAATTAGTTTACGTTTGCATTGTATACATTAAAAAAAATTTAATACGCCTGTAACAAGTAATGTACTTCAGCTTCCGGGTCAATGACCCACATCTCGATCAGGTTTTTGTCCAGTTTCCCTGATCCATTGAGCAAAGGCCGAGATGGCCCCTTGTTTTGCTTCTGGACGTAAATGTAGCTTCACTGTGCGCACGTTTTGTTGAGCACTCCTTTTGCTTGTAGTTCATTTACAGTTGACATTTTTCAAATATTTTTATTTTTCTAAAATAATTATTTTCTGAATTCATTTTTTCGTTTGTTTTTTTTTTAAATTCTGGCCCTCAAGAAAATGTGCGCAGATAAATTTCTTTCCCCACAAGTCATATACAGTTTTTACTGTTTTTTTGACAAATAAAATAAATAGAATATTGGTTCAGTAGATTAAGAGATTATCGCGCTGTAAGTCAGTGCAGTTCTGTCTTTATATGTATATATATATATATATATATATATATATATATATATTTAATAACAATAATATAATATAATACATAGTCCTTTTTCTATTTGTTCATTGCTACCGGTTTTGGATAAATCTATTATCCCAATAATTATAAATTTTATTTCAAAAATTAACAAAAAATTATTTATATCATTGTTACATTTTATATCTAAACATGTTTCTATTCTTTTCTTTTTATCTTATTCGTTACGTTATTTAGTATTTTCTTTGTTTCCACAATTATCATTTTCTTTTAAAATTTATTTTATAAATGTGTGTTTTAGCTCTGTGAAAACACGTTTCACTGACAATAAAAATACACTATACTTCTACTACAGTGTACAGATCATACTGTAGCACATTTCCATGTTAAATTTAAGACGTGTCCTATTAAGACAGCAACTCTAGCGTTTCGCGGCGGCAAAGAAACACTAAGTCTATTACATTCGACATAAATACAGCTTCGTTCTGCTAAATATGGCCAAAAAGGAAATGTTTATATATTTTAATTTCTTCTACATACATTTCTTCTAATACAACAGGTCAATTATAATTATTTAACTATTTAAGGAATCAATTATTTAAATCTAATGAATATTGTCTATTGAAATTGATTAATGCCATGAAGAAGAACAACTATTTCTTTCTTTTTCATGAAAATGTCTCGAACCTGCTGATCTAAATCAGTACAAAAATTACACAAATTAAAAAGGAGATTCAGAATGCACGCAGAAAGGCTTACTGAGAGAAGAAAAAATGCATCTGGACGGGAAAATAAAAACTAGGGTGATGTTGATTGTTCATATATTCTTTCAGAGTACTACAAATTGTTCTCAAAACTACTTTTGAAATATTTTCTAATTTCTTTTTACTAATAAAATATTAACATCCCAAATGCTAGAACTGAAATATTTTGTCTTCTTTTTCCTCGCTGAACTAATTATCTGTTGGTGAACTTCAACATATAGTAAATTCTTACTCCCATAAAAGTTTTCAGAACTATTTTCTTCACAACAACCACTCGTAAAATCGATTTCTGAGAGAATGTGTAACAGCTGAGTGGTAATATTTTGCTAAGCAATTAATTTTACAAATTCTGACAATAAAACTGCTTCACACTGCTGTAACAGATATTCGCTAAAACTGGCAGAACCCACCTACAAGTTTGATGTTATTTTGAAAATTTTCAAAGCAATAAACTTTTTTGCCATGTCTTCATCTAGGCTGCCACTCAACACGTTTTTGCATTTTTCAAAAGATGCAAATCCATAACTTTAATACAAAACCCGAAAAATACTGCTTGGCATTCGTTTTTGATAGATCCGTATTTAATTCCCCCACACATATTTCTGCTAGATGTGAAGCTATTTTTTTTCACTAATTGTGAGGCAGATATTTCATTTGAAGAGTTATGGACCTCAGATCATGAACATATCAAGCAGTTCTTAAAAATGCAACTTCACAAAAAATCGGTGTACTTCAGCAACACCCACTGGAAAGCAAAACGACGTTCACTTCACAGGTGTGGGCGTGAATTCAAGATGGGGTTGATTTCAGTTATTTTCAGTTTTACTTTTCTCCACAAGGATCTCTAGCTGTTTGCGCGTGCATCCCTAACTAACCAAAAAGCGGGCTGAACTCCTTCACTGTGCAATACGTACACGGTGGCAGAACTGATACCTAATAGATGATTCTTACTAAATTCCGCAGAAAATTATAGTATTTTATTAAAACTTAAACCATTTACGTTAAAAATAATAATATTTAACACTGTGGTTGAAATAATACCAGCAAAATACCCGGCGTTGCCAGGGGCTTTCTTCATATAACACGCTTTGAAAGAAGAAAAAGATCAATTTTATATAAATCACGAGGTTTAAAATTATTTTTTTAATGTAAATGGTTCAAATTTTAATCTATATACAATATAAAAATGGATGTTGGTAAACTCCGAAACCGCGTGACCGATCTCCATGCAAGTTGGCACTTCTACGATTTTTTCACCCAGAAGGTTTGTGTTGTTAATTCTGTTGTAACTCCACTACACGGCGCAGCAGAGCAAAATTGCGCTTCATTTTAATTCAATTTCCATTCAAATTGCGCTTTACCTGGGCATCATCCCAGGAGAACCGGAGGCGGCGCGCGAGAGACAAAGAAAGTGAGCCAGAGTGAGTCGGAGAGTGACAGAGAGTGACGGAGAGCGACGGATAGGTGCAGAGAATGACTGAGACAGAGAGAGATGGCGCGCATGAGGAAGAGAGAGAGAAAGAAAGAGACACACAGACAGAGACAGACGGAGAGAGAGACCGAGAAAGAGTGACATAGAGAGACAGAGAGATACGAGACAGACAAGACAAAGAGAGACAGATACAAACACAGAGAGAGACAGAAAGACAGAGGCAGACAGAGACAGAAGCAGACAGATACGCAGAGTGAGAAACAGAGTCAAAGAAAGACAAAGGCAGAGAGACAGACACACGGAAATAGGCAGTGAGTGACAGAGAGACAGAAATAGACAAAGACAGAGAGGCAGACAGAAAGAGACACAGTGAGAGACAGAGATATGCAGATAGAGAGAAAGATACAGAGAGTCACTGGGAAACACGGGGACGTTTTCTTTTTCACAATAATTGAATTAAAAAATAAATAAACAAAATTTAAAAAAGGGCAACGCCGGGTATTTTGCTAGTAATCTTTAAACTTCCACCCTTAAAGCGTTTTCCGAGCACAGTACGTTGCCGATTAGATCTTAACATGGATTGAGAAAGGCTGAAAGAAAGTTCTACATCTACAGAAGCTTGATTCATCCGAAATATGTAATACTTTCGTAGTAATATATACACTGTTGTTTACGAGGGGCCGGCGCTAAAGTGAATAGTACCGTGTAGCCTGTGATAGAAAGAGGGGGGTAAAGGGAATATGCGCCCCCCCCCCCGACTCCAGAAACGCGATAAGACAATGATTTTAAAAATATTAGTTTGTTTTATCGAGTTACGCATAGGGGTCAATGAAACATGATCACGCACTTGGTTGAAGTCCCTTCTGTTTCACATAGTATATCCGCGCATCCTTGATCCCGAGTACGCAGTTTCCAAGAAGCAGAATGGGGAGGAGGATAAGTTTGAGAATTAATAGCAAAATTTTACCAGAAAGGCTTTGTTTCCCAGAACGGCGATTCCAGGAACATTTATTTGGCAAACTCGTATCTGAAATATTCCATGTTGACGTATTAATTCTAGTATATTAAAAAGTACTAACAAAATACGTACGTATATACGGAGTAATATACGTAGTGTAGGGAAAGTTACGTAATGCTGTGCGAAAAAACGGCGAATTTCCGGTAGAAAAAAATTAATTTCCGAGTCTTGATAAAAGTGGATAAAACCAGTTGCTAAATTAAGAAAAAAATCCCCTAACATGTGGTGTAGCCAGAATCCCCGGTTTGTGGGTCATTGATACCGAAATACCAATTGAAAGCAAAACGTAAGTCCTACTGTCCGTCCGGTATCTGTGAACAAACACTAGCGCATAAACCATACGTACGATTTTTTCCAAATTGAAGAAACCCTTGTCTATCTGAGCTGAGTCAAAGCTCTGAAATTTTGAAAAACAGTTATTAATTTTTGGGGGTACTTTACACGAAGCCCCCCGAACATTTTCAAGATTTTCTCAAAAAGGCCTCCATATTTTTTCTTTAAATTTTTTGTAAGAATAGAGTAAAATACACTTATTAAGGTTTCATTGGTCCGAATTTCACGGTTAACTCTGAATTTTGGAAAATTGCAGAAGTTTGATTTTTTTTCGACGTTTTCCTACAACTACAAAATTAAAGATAAAGATTCTTCGTTTAAATGAAATTTGTTGTGCAAAGTTAGTTCTTTCATTAAGGTCATGTGTACTTTTTTGAAACTTTCAGTAGTTTTTGCGTAATGTTGCGTGCAAGATCTGCCATTTTGAAAAATTATAAAAACAAGATTTTCTCAATAATGGCCCCAAATTTTTTCTTTTAACTTTTGATAGGGTAGTGCCTAATGTACTCCGTGAGATGACATAAACGCTCTATTCTTTTGTTTTTTTCATTACAAAAATGTGATTTTTTGACTTGCCTCTCACGTCGTTAATATTTACATTAGCAACGATTTGTTCATATTATTATATTTATGAGTACACGTGCTTTAAACCATGTTAAGTTTCCTGAAAAAACAACCTTTTTCGGTGAATTCCGCATTTTCAGAAACGCAACACCATTTTCTCAAAAATGGCTCCAAATTGTTTCTCCACACTTTTCAAAAGGGTAGTGCGAATTGCACTCTTTAATATGACGTAAAGTACATTGTTTTTTCAAAATTACACAAAAATATTTTTGAAAGTTCTCTCACACCGTTGATATGCACATTTCCATCAATTTGTAAACACTATTGTATTTGTGAGTCAAAGTGCTTCAAATTACTTCGAATGAAGTTTTTCGAAATCATACAAGATTCATGTTAAAAAGAGCTTAATTTTCGCATTTACAGAAGCGCTTAAACGCCATTTTCTTAAAGACGGCTTCCATTTTTTCAAAGACAACTGTCATTTAGGACGAGGTTTTACTGTTTTTTAATATTCTTAAAATAATCATTCCGCTGGCAAGAGTATTTGTCAAGTCTGAACAGCTAGCCTAGACCAAAGGAAATAGAAAACTAATACAGGAAAGTCTGTACCATTCTGTAGCACCACTGGTTTTAAACAATGTTTTCTCAAAAACCGCTTTGATTTTTTTCTTTAAATTTTCTCGTTTTATCAAGGGACGGCAAAAAGAAGACTGCTCGTCCCATTTTTTGCAAACTGTCATGTTTTTGCAAAATTTCAAAAAGCTAATATTTCAAAATTACAAAATTGAAAATAGTGATGTTTCCTTCAAGCAAAGTCTGTCTGCTCTTTAGAGAAGATTATGTACAATTTTTTAAGAAAAAAAAAAGGAGTAATTTCGCGTGATTTGGGCTTAAAATTTATGTAATTTCTAAACAAAAATAAAAAATTCTGTAAAACAGTTCCGAATTTTCTCTTTAATTATTTTTCACGGATAGAAGAAAGGATACTTAAAAAAATGGTGCGGATTTAATTTTCGTTGAACTTTCTGAATATTTGAAAATTAAAATTTAGAAACAATGCGAGAAGGAATGTGCTTTTGAAGCACCGCTAGTTTTAATTTATAAACCAAATCGTGGACTTGTTTAGTTTTAATTTAAATCTATGCGTGTACATTTTTATACTTAATAAAATATTACATTTTCAATTTTCTGAATGACAAAGAAAATTTTCAATATACTTCCTTTGTAGTTGTCAACTTTCTAGTTGTCAAATAACCTTTTTTTGGGAATCCCGTGCCTGCAACGTTCATGCAGCACTTTCTTTCAGGTTAATTCACGAATTTTAGTCATGTTCGGATGACTCAACGTGGTTTCCTCTTTGTTTCCAACAATGAAATAACCTTGTCAGATATTTCGTGACGTGCGCATTCATCGCACACATGTGACGGTTGTTTACATATTTCAAACCAGTTTTCTGTGCATGACCATGATTATATGGAAATAAAATTGAGAACTTTTATAATTTGAATGTAAATATTGTCGTGCCTTTATTTTCTACAACATGTTCTACTTCATAGAAACTAAAAAACTACTTCTCATTCATGTTGTGGATCACTTTCCAGTTTCTCCCTCAATGATTATTCCCTCTACAAGTATGGAATATCATATCATTCTCCTGATTGGTGGAATGTGTATTATCCTTCGTTCCATTGGTTGCAATGTTAGTCAATTGATCGTGTTCATGTGACCTTTGAGTATTTCTCAGTGTTGAACAACGGAACTAAGCGTTTTAAACATACGTGTTTACAATCTAGCATCTATTAAGTACCCTTTTTAGAGTTCATGAAAACAAAACTTTCAACATCGACCTTGCACTTGGTAAAAAGTTGTGTTGTCCTCTTATTTCTGAAAGTCACGTTGACTGGGAACAGCGCGGGAAATTAGTGGTACAATGTGTTTTTTTGTGTCTTATCCATGATATTATCATGTATTGACAGAATTGTTTCCACTTCATGATAATGTCCACATGCCAACTGATCAGGAAGTACATCAGATTTGCTTTAGTGATCATGGTTTGAGTCCCGCACTAAGAGTTGTTTACTTGCGAATGTTGTGCAATCGTACTTGATAAACATCCGACTTGCTTTCTGTGTTATGAGTGCTGTCAAAACTGTACAGCAAATTTTGAAGTGTTAAAAGTGTTGTCAGTGTTACTCTCCATTGTGTATAATAGAAGAGATCAGTGAAGTGATACATTAAAAGTTATTCATCTCAAAACTTTTGTTATTCAAAACAAGCCATTATTGAAGAATTTGAAAATTGTCTGATATTTTAAGGAAATTCTTAACACGTGCTTAATTATTACTTATTTCATCCAGACATGTAATTATTAAAATTGACTCAGAAATTGCACTTAATATTGACAAGAAAAAGTTTGCTTTTTGCAAGTTTGTGAGAATATGAACAATGGCTGATGAAAGTTTTTCAAGTGATATTTTTATGGATCCAGGCTTCCTTGTGAAGCAGGAACAAGTGTCAATGGACACAAGCAGCTCTATGACAGCTAGCGTTCCAATTCCACCTAGGAAGGTGTTGGATCTCTCAGAACTAAGAGATTTCGGTTTTGAGTTAGATGCCCCTTCACCATCTGCATCACAGGACCGTGTTCCCACATCAGTTACAGGCCTGTGCCACCCTTTAACTGGACCGCTATGGGGTGCAAAGCTCAACACAGACAGTCCATCATTCAAAACTGAGTCATTCAGAATGGATGATGATGATGATGACATTTTTCAGGTAGATAAGGCAGATCTTATTCAAGGACCTACTCTTGCAGAATTAAATGCTAATGATGAAAATTTACTAGACGATTTGAATTTTGATGACCTTTTGCTACCCGAAGAGAATACTTACTACTTAAATGTTCCTTGTGTGTCTCCTCAACCGAAAAGCGTAACTCCTTTTGAACCTCCAGTTGTTCAAATTACATACACTAATAATAACGTTATAAATAATAATCAGACCCCAAACAATCTTGCTGCTTCCTCATTTCCACCTGCAGGATTTGGTTTCTACAAAGATTCGTTTTTGTCATCCAGTGTTCCTTCCAGCCCTCTTGATGTTTTCTCGAAGACAGTTAACAGTGCTGTTCCCAGCGTTGGTGCATTATCTCCAACTAGTCAACACAGTTCAAGTTCCTCCCTCCTTCTACAGTCAGCAGCTTCATCAATTACTCCCCCTCTGGACATCGGTGTTAATATGAAGCACAGCACATTACATGAGTTGTTGATGAAGAAAGAAACATCAGGTTCACCCTTTGGTGGGTCAAAGAGTATGGGTCGCTCGGCATCTGGACACATGAGCTCCAGCGAACCCCCTACAGGCAGCCCTGGGCTGAGCGTTGTGCCTGGTAGTAGTCGCATGGGACGGAGCACAGGCAGTTCCCAGTGCTACTCCTCTCGTTTGTCCTCATCAGCTCCCACTCATTTGGGATTAGAACAAATCTGGCAGCGCAGAGAGTCGCGTCAGCATCTTCTTTCCACTGGCTCTCTGGCAGAGGCTGGATCAACTTCATCAATATCAACAGGTAAATAGCACACAGGTATTTTTTTGTCATTCCTTTAGGTTTGGGGTTTATGATTGTCTCATAGTTTCTAGAGCTCAGGGATAGTTGGTGTTACTATTTTGTGTACATCTAATAGAAAAAGGCCTAATACTAGTCATTCAGGAACAAATTAATCAGACAAATGACATCTTATTTGTGGAATATTATATCCTTGGTATTCTTTCTAAGGAAAAGATTCATTCCTCTGTTATTTGTTAAAAATTCATCATTTTCCAACTATGCTAATCATACAGAATGGCTTCATTTACAGCAAGAAATGATTACTTCTGGGAAATTTTTTGATTTGCTTAATGCAGAAATGAAATGCTTTTACATCATCACAATGATAAAAAAAATATCTAAATCATCACTTACACTCAGTTGTAAATAATCTTACGAGAAAGCAAGAGTTTTGTGTATTTTTAATCCTTGTTTGTATTAGGTGGAGTGTTGAGCCCAGAATCACATGAGTTTTCTCATGATGAAGGATTTGATTCAGAAGATGACAGTGATCATTATGAAGATTATTCATCTGATGGAGGTTTGTGCTTAAAAGCTTATTTTGATGATCAACACATTTTTGTTAAATATATGTACGCCTAAAATGTTTACTTAACATTAGTTGAAAACTGTGACATCAAAACAAGTTTTTCCGTGTTTACAATAGGTTAATTCCAGCTAGTTTGGGTTGTTTGCATTAATTTAATAAAAGGGTCTGGATATCGGGCAAGCCTGATCATATTTTTTTATTGAGAATACATTTTTTGAATTGTTCTTTTACGATTAATTTCTATTGCACTTCATTGTAACACAACCCTTTGTTTTTAATGTGGTCCCAATATTATTCTAATTAGAAACTGAATGATATTGGGTAAAGTACATGATTTCACCTACTAGTTTTAGCTATTAATATATGCTTTAAAAGAGGAGGATGTGACAGTGCCATGTAGAAATAAAACAAGAGATCTTAAATGAATTGCAGAGTCTGGCAGTGATTCAGAAGTTCACATGCGGTCTTCATCTAAGAAGGAGCGCTTCTTCTGGCAATACAACGTGCAAGCGAAAGGTCCAAAGGGCCAGCGATTGGTTTTAAAGACGACTTTAGAAGATCCACATGTTTTAAACGAAGTGACCGATCCTGTTTTTAGTCCTGAATGTTCAGTTCGCGGAATTAAACATAGGTATTTCTTTTTTAATCTAATAATTAACAGGTCCTGATGATAATATTTGAAAAGAGATGCATTTATATTTTTTGTTTTTCTTCAGTGGAAAAGCAAGAAAGGGGGATGGAAATGATCTGACTCCAAATCCAAGAAAGCTGTGCAATATTGGAAGAGAGTTGGACAAACTTGGTCAAATTATAAATGATATGACGCCAGTCAGTGAATTGCCCTTTAACGTGAGGCCGAAAACACGTAAGGAAAAGAACAAATTAGCATCAAGGTATGTAACATAAAAGAATGCATGTGTGGAAGGAGCTCCCTTGCATAGAAGAAATTGTTTTTATAGCATCTAATGATTTCACTGCTCTAGAAATTTTTTCACAGCCTAGAAGAAAAGAAATTGTTTGTGTAACATCTCATGGTTTCATTGCTCTAGATCATTCTTCTGGACAAATTGAACTAATTCATACTCCTCCTGCCAATATTTCAGTCGTGCTTGCATCAGGGCTAGATACACACTAACAGTGTTTTTTTTCTATTATTTGAAGCATTTAATAACATGACGCACAGCTATGATTTTGTCTGTTGGTATGCATATAATTAGGGAGTGGATTTTGCTGTAAAGTACTCATTTTCTTTTAAGAAGAATAAATACCTCATTATTGCATTTAATTCATTCTTGGCAAAGTTGTAATTTCCACAGTAACTACTTATACAAAAATACAAAGAAAATAATTAATTGCATTTTTATTATTATTTTATTACAGAGCACATCGTAGATTGTATTTTGTTATGTAAACCTCAAAAATAGCAATTTGTATAATATTTGTTGTTTGCCTTGGACTCTTGTTTTTCTTGGATATTGATAAAAAATATTTTTAATTTTCACAACAGTTTAATGCACTCTCATTTTGTGAGTTTTGCATAATCTTTTGGCTTAACATCACACCTGATAAAATTGTTGTGCTCTCCTCACAAATTTATTCAGAAAGCAAAACAAAAAATAGCTGTAAAAATTTTCGGGTTATTTGGAAAATACTGTAATAGCTTGCTCCATCAAGGGTAAAATTTAAAAGGGATTTAACATAGGAAATCATGCTTTTTGATACTTTTAAATGTAAAGTTCTTATTTTCCAGTTTTTTGGCATGAAATGTAAAGCCTGTGGTTTTCACAAGTCACTAATCACTAAACTAATGTCAAAAAGTGGTTTGAAGTTTGGCAATTTTCAATGCAACTGTAAATTTAAATACGTTTTTGTTGTTTTCTTTAATTCAAATTTGTTGTTTTTTCAAACTAGTTATTATTTCTTGTGCCATCATCAAATTGGGGAAATTGATAATTGCAGTATTTAATTTTCCTCATTTTGTTTTCAGAGCCTGCAGATTGAAAAAGAAAGCACAGCATGAAGCAAATAAGTTAAAGCTTTATGGTTTAGAAACTGAACATAGTAAGTATTGATTTGTGTAGTGATATTATAAATGGGTCAAAATGCAAAAAAATTGAAAATCTTCCATAACTGGAAATTCTCTGAGGTCTGTGTCTCATCCATATCAGAGTTCCATAACACCCAACTTCTATGATTTTAGAATATTATCCAATTCATGCAAGCATAGAAACCTCACTGCGCATGTGCATTTGTCCATTCATCAAAGGGAAGTGTGTAAATTGAGATTGAATTCATGACCAAAAGAGTATTGTTATTCTTGGTTTTATTGTTGCATTTTCATATTATCATGTTTAACTCAATATAAGAGGACTCAAAATAATCAACAACACCCTTATTTTGGAGAGGTCTCATGAGATTTTTTTTTTTTCTTCTTACTTTTCATTTTTAACAAATTATTACTATTCTTTAAAATTAAAATCACAAATTATCATATTGACAAGAAAATTGTCTTGATAATAAGGTTAATTATTTTTGCGTAACTACTAGAATATTCTTATTCCTTTTGAAAATTGTCATTACTTTTGTCACTACATCTTTAAAAATTTAATTGTTTCTTTCTTGCTAGTCCTCCCTCATAATAGGTTGACTTCTTACTGTTTAGCTCTCCTGAAAGTTTGGTGTATGTCCTTTGTTTTTCATCTAAGAACGTTCTGTTCTGTGTCACAAGATTTAATGACCTCCAATTTTGTTTTCATGACCTCCAATTTTCTAACAAACATTGATTTGAAATTCACATTGTTTTATGTTTGTGTGATTGATTTGTGAACTGCAAACCCGTACTTCTCCATTCCGTGGATAGCTTGAGAGAAAGAGAGGCAAAGTGCAATTTTTTGAAATTATTCTGTTTCTTTTGTTGGATGTAGAATGTGAGTGAAGATAATTTTCCCATTTCAGTTTTTCATCTTTCCTTTTTCTTACAAAACGCAGATTCGCACTCATTGAGTATCAAACCGAGCCATTACGCAGCCTTGTTAATCAAGTAACAAAATCTTAGCAACAATTTTATTAATTTTGACGTTGCATTTCATGTACTGTTTGTTTGAGATTTTCTCTTCAAAAATATTGGTCTGAATCGCCTAGCAGATGCCTACAGCAGATGCCAAAAATACATTATGCGGATTTTATGTATTATTGACATGCATATATTTTATAGCATTTACAGTTTATTACTACATCAGTGTTTGCGTTTTTTGATGTGGAGAGGCAAAGTTAAAACATTTATTTCAACCAACGAGGCTTAATCTGTGAATATAAGATGACCCCGTATTTTTTGAATGAGATACAGACGACATTCTTCTTTGTGATTGACAATTGGTTCTCAAAAGTTGGTCTTGCCAGGCTTTCTTACCCTTAGCACATTCACACTGCTTGATATTTCGTAGGCTATCTAAAGTGAATTCCAGATTTTAATCCTATACTTTTGAAACTGATTTTGTCTGAATACTTTCAGTGTCATAATATTATGGTCATAAAAGTATGGCAGAAGCCCTTAACTGATATAATGCTCTATTGCCTTCATTTATTCATTCCAAGTTAGTAGAGTGGCAACAAGCATAAATTACATTGTTGGGAAAAGCTCCTGCTAATGCATGTAACTAAGAAACAACTATCAATGTGATTTCATGAGACTCAATCGTCAGGCACACAGAAGTTTGGCGCAATGTGTAAACAGAAGTAACATTTTTCAAAAAAACATTATTTTCCTATTCAGAGGGAGAAACAAAAAATCGGGGAATTTTGAAAACTGAATAAAAATTTTGTTTGTAATTGTGTTGTGCTTGAACTGTGCGATTATGATTGCAATACTGTGTCATGGTCTAGTCAGTAAGTAATCAGTTGAAATTGGAATTACTGAAGCTCTCTTTTGTAACATCGTCCCAGTGAGATCAGATTTATTTGGACATTTAAATTATAATTAAAGAACAGAGTGTGTAAATTATTAAGGATGTACTATAATGGATAACACGTACTTAAGCATGCACATGCTTAAGGACTAAAAGTTAAATAAAAAGATTTTTAAAAAAACTGATGTACTAAGTAAGTATTCAAGTTGAATTATTACAATGGTTAGAGAATTTAGTTTTAATGCAAAAGGCCAATTCATTCAGTTCACAAAATTTTCGAAAGACCAATTCATTAACAACAGACTATAGGATTGATTGATAGTTTAACATAACAACAACAGAAAACTTAAAAAATGTTTTAGAGTTCATTCCAATGGAACGTTTCCAATTTTTCCTCGTCATCTTTACTCTTGGATGATTTCTTATATAGTTTATCTTGGGAGTTCCACTTTGTTTTTCTCCAATTAATAATATTATTCAAACAATAACTAACAGGTATATGTTCTTAATAAATTGACCAAATATAGTATATTGTAGCAAATATTTTATATATAGAAATATATTGCAGTCTTTGATGGTAATCTAGTATCAAAAATCTTGCCTTGTGATAGTGAAACCAGCTTTGTCAAGAAACACATAAGGTTGGAAAGTTGTATATTTTTTATAATAATGATGTGGCTAATGAAAAAGTAATTTTAAAGGGTTCAAAATGAGATATCCTGGTCAGTTAATAAATTCTTCCTCTTAGGTATGCTCTGCTCAGCCTCTGTCTGGAGGAGAATTCTAGCGGCTGGCTTTCCTCTTCGCTAGATTTCCATGGTTTCACTAGTCAACACCAGGCAACTGCCAGAACAGTTCCCTAATAAATGGACCACAGACCATGCACACTCCTTCCTCTTCCTGGTCCTATGCTCAATCTTTACTTACACACGCTTACCCATTCATGTGCTGCACTATTACACATGCCAGGAGACCAGTTGGGAGCTTAAAGCTTGTCCCCACTGGTGAGAGGTACTTGGTTGAGGAAAGCCCTACAAACTGAAATGTGGGTCGGCATCATACCTCACCATCTAGTGGGGAAAAGTACACTAACACCTCTCGTGATAAAAACAATCTCTACACTTGTAGGATTAATGACCCAGAAACATGAAATAATCAATCTATTGATCTCAACACTATGAAGTTTTTGACAATTTACAAAATGATTGTAAAAGTATTATGAGCACAATAAGCAAGCATTTTGGTAGGAAATGGTGTGGTGTTTACGATGCTTCTATAATCGAAATCAATATGAGGTGTTGGCTCTCCATCGTAACTATTTATTCTAGCATAAAGCTTTTTCGGCCGCATTGCGGCCATCTTCAGTGCTACAAAATTAATAATAATAATAAATCTAAATTACAAAAAAATTAAAGAATTAAAAACTTTTTTACAGAATATTGTTAAGAATTGGATTTTAAAGAAAAATATAAAATGTGAAATGGACATATAATTTTTAAAAATGACAAATGAAAATTAAATTAAATAAATGGAATTTATTACAAATAATATTATGAAACAAATTGGAGTGAAAGAAAACTGGAAAATTATAATATAAAATGTGAAAATGGAAACATAATTTTGAATAACAAATGTACGTTCTGAAGAGAGGTGAATTCATTTCCTATTTTCACCTCATATTGATTTCAAAACAAGCATTTTACTCAAAAAATTTAAAAAAGATTTGGCTTTAAAAATATGGGCCTTTTGTGGAGTCAGTGAGTACTGTTTTAATTTTGATCTTTCGTAGAAAGTCTCCAAATGATGTTGATGACAATTTAGTTAGAATCATGAGTGGTTCAAAAAATGTTAGATAACTGTCGAAAGCTGTGCAGTATTTTATGGCAATTTTACAAGCAGGTATCTCCTAATACAATTCAATAAATTGTGATACAAAGCAGTGGGTGTAAAGATTGGGGTGACTGTCATATACTGAAAGAACCAAAAGAAAGTAACAAATTTCAGGGTTTTTATGATTAAAATACATTGGGTTATGGAAATATTTACTTGTCAGGTGGGAATGACAATGGTTACAGATTTGGCACAGATTTTGACACCAAGCCTGAAAATAAAGTAATGAGATGGAACAGGAAAGTCAAGATATGGGTCTCCATAATCCAACTTCAAATTTTGAAAAGAACTTTTAAGTGTTTTGTTGAAATTTTGAACATCCTGTAAGATCCTTTTGCAAGCTTGTGTGCACATTGTTATTATTTATTTATCTATCAATAATACAAGGACCAGGGGGTATGCAACATAAAACTAAAATTACAGTGAATTGACATAATTGTTTAACCAAGAAATAACCAAACCAATAAAGCTAACAAATCTATGTCAGAAACAGAACTGTTGGTCATCTCCATTAGGGTAGAGAGTTGATTTATACAGAGTTCTGTAGTTAAATCCAGGTATGAAATTTGTCCATTATTGTATGTGTGAACCCAAGGAACTATTCTTGAAGATTCTTGCATGAGTAAATAATGGAGATCGTACAGTGACTATTCGTAACTAAAAATAAAATTCAGTTTGGAGCTTCCTTTTGTGAAGTCTTTGGAGATGGAATTTGAACAGATATTCTCCATCAATTCCTCAAGGAAGAAAATTGCCTGTCACTTTTAATTCAATAAATTGAGCAAAACTTCTGACATTTTTCTAGTGACTTGCACAAACTAACTCTGACAAATGACCACATGACAGCATTGTATTCCAACCTTAATCTTACAGCTGAGAAATATAGTTTGCAGCAATTCTGAATTTAATGCTGATTCCCAAAAGATACCAAGAAAGCATAATTGATTTACTGCATTTCAACTCTATATTTCAGATTATTAACACTTCTTTTTAAAGAGAAGATTCACAATTAGTTTGAAAATACAAATCTCTTGTTAGAAAATTATCATTTTTTGCCTGCTTGGAAACAGTTGTTTTGGTTGATAATCATAAAAATTACTTTTTTTAAATGGTAGCTAGTTTCATATAATTGCTTTTGCCAATGTTTTAATTTACAGTGACATATGCTTTTACAGAAGAATACTGTCCTCACATCACGAAGGACTGTGTATTTCTTAGCTGTTTGCTAAAGTATTCCAACATGATCACCTTACTGTAGTTTAATGCATCAATATCTCTACTTCTCTGTAAATTTTGTATAAGCTGCATTTTTAACTTTTGCAACAAAATATAAACAATTGTTTCATTAATGACATTAGCTACAAACCTCTTCTCTCAAGCTCATCAATAAACATTTATTTGTTAAGTGACTTTTCTGTAGTATTTATGTAACAAAAAAATACTATTGAAATATCATTGATTTTCTTCATCATGCAAATATTCTATGATTTATCTATGATATTTTTTAAATATGATTCTCCTAAGAATATTGTAGTTGTGAAAAAATAGCATAAACTCCTGAGGAGAGAAAGCCTTGCTTCCCTTAGCATAATTTTAGTCTTTTGGGTTGACCTTAGGAAAAGTCATAAATTTTTCTCCTTTGGTTACAATCAACCTCTGATTGGCAAAGTGCAAGACAAACTCCCTAATATGACATACATTTTGTAAAGATGTTTTGTGTATATTATTATGATGATGGTGATGATGATTATCATTATTACTATTATTATTATTAATTTTCTAGTTCAAATAATTCTTGGAATCTGAATTCTTTTATTCCCCCTTTGTATTCTTGTTCCTTCTACCCAAGGAGCTAATTGGAAGCATTGCTCATTTTTCATTGTTTACAGTGCTTTCAAAAGTTTCCCACAAAATTACCTTGTTTATACTCGCATTGTTTCCTTGTCTATTCTTTTATCTAACTTATTTCTACATTTCTTGTAATTCATTCCAAAACATGATATTTGAATTTTATTTCCCTTTAATGTTCATCCTCTTGTAAAGTAATAATTATAATAATATATTATAAAATTTCAAGAATTGTATTAAACAATATAATTAAAACATTACAAAATTACAATTTTTACAGGAAGACTTAACGCAGGAATATCTCAAATAAAGCAGGTTTTGGTTGCCAAGTGTACTACAGATGATCCAGAGAAGCAAGAAGAATTCACCAAACACATTGAGAAGATTGTGAAGCAAGCAACAAGTAAGTCCAAGTTCATAAATAACTGTATAAATTAAAATTTTGTGGAAAAGGTAAAAAATTAAGTATATTGGAAAGTGAATGAGTGCATGCAGCCATAAGTGTGCAGGTCGTAAGTAAGTTCACACACGTAGGATACAGTCCCCCCCCCCCCTGTTGTTGTTGTAAACCCCCTCTTTTAAACTTTTTATGGGACCATGATGTAAATAAGGGGAAATTATTTTTTTCCGTCAAAACTATGAGTGTAATGTATTTAGATATATACAAACAATAAGCTTTATAATATGCATAAGTAATAAACAATATTAAAAATTAAAACACTTCCTCTTCAAATTTCAGACATTCAGATTTATTTGTATGTATATAACTGTAATTTGATCCATCTACACCTTATAGCCATCTTCAGACGTCTGGTTTAAGAAGTGCACATTTTTTAGAAAATGGATTATAATGCACTTAAAAATTAATATGGTTGTATCATTTGTATTACTACATTAGAGTTGTAAAGCAATCAAACTATTACATTATCATTACTAATTATTAGTAATGTACAAAAGCAAATAGTCAAATTGATATTTAATAAAGGCAAATCATTCTCCTTGGAAATACTACAGAGAGATGAAAATATAATCTCAGTTACAAAATATTTCCTTAAAAAGTCAGTATTAAGTAATCTCTCCCATTTGTATGACAAAATTAAATAAAAATGAAGAAAAGAATTAATTGAATTCCATTACTAAAAATGTACTAAATAGAAAATTATAACAATAATTTGTGTAAGGAATTAATCCTGTGTAATATAAGACAAAAATCAATTTATTGAATTTAGTGGTAGGATGAAATATTAGAAAGGAAGAGAAAGCATAAAAGGGAGAATTGAAATTGGCATGAAATCACTTGCAACATTTAATGAGAAGAAGTAGAAACATAAAATCTTTGTATAATTTGTTTACTGCTGACCTATTTCTCTGCACTTTCCTATCTCTGACTACGTGTTGCAGAATTGAAAATTGCGGGCCACACAACAGAGTTCGTGAACAAAGTGCTGGAGAAAGTGAAGAGCGGCGCCCCCAGTGGAGGGTTGGATGAGCTCTAGTAACAAAATATTCAAATTTCACTTATTTAATAGTTTTATAATGGAATAAATATGTAAAATTACTCATATATTGTAAATATTTTATATTTGATGTTAAATTAGAGAATTTATTTTAAAGAGATTTATGGTAACGTGTAAAGATGTTCAATGTTCTTATGTTTTCTTTTGTTTTGTTTTTAAATGTCTAATATATTTTGTCTGTAAATATCTGTGTAAAGTACTTTCTTGCAGGTGAATATATTTATATATACATATATATTTATTCAAAAATTTAAAATGCTAGAGAAATGGAGGAAAATGGCAGTTGTTTGTAATTTTTATAGAGCACTTTGCTATTGTAGATTCAGCAAGAGGCAAAGCTAATCCGTATTAAAAGTAATTGGTATATATCAAGATGTTATTAAAAACTACTATTATCGTAGAATTATGATTTTATTTTTATTCAACGTTATTGTTTAATGTATTCTAAGTAACTCTCCACAATTGGTGCTTGTTGGTTCATTTTATGTTAAATTTTCCTTGTACCTCGAAACAGTTCATATGTAAGTTCTAGTGTATCCTATATGCTGAGTGCAGCATGATATGTATTTAATTATAATGGTGTTCAGTAACACTGTGATAATGATGTTAAGTTAAACTATATTAGAAAAAATTTACATTATTTTATGACTTTTTTATTTTTGTAAATTGGAGTTTAATAATTTTTAATAACTGAAATGTCTTATTATAAAAGAATTAAAATTGTAAAGCTTGTAAGTTGTTGTTATTTTTTAAAATTTTTTATTTTTATTTATTATTCTTGTAATTACTATTACTATTATTATTATTAATATTATTATTATAATTATTATTGTCATCATGCTTATGCTTATCTGGAGAGTTTGTAATTGATTAGAAGTACTGTATTTACCTGAATATAAGATAACCCCCTAATTTTAAAGAAGACCCTTGAGAATTTTTAAAATCTTTAACTAATTCTTTCATTGTACTCAAAATAAAATTGCAAATTGTCTTGCTGATGAGAACGTTAAAACTTATTGCCTGAGCTACCACTATTCTTGTTTCGTATAAGCATCACAATCATGATTTTTGTCATTTCCTATTTCATCTTCATATGTATAATTGTTTCTTTCTTTTTGTTCCTCCCCCATACTGTGACAACCTTAGGCTTTTTAGACCCCTTATCAAAATGTTGAATGTGATCTTAGTCTGCCCGCGGTGGCTCGTTGGTTAGCGTGCTCTCTTTCCACAGCGCAACCTCGGGTTCGATTTCTGGCCAGGGCAAAATTATAACTGTGCTTTCCTTACAAATATACCAGTATCTATTGCTGTGTGATGGTGAGAAAGCCCACTAAGGTTATGAAGACCAGTATATACAGTGGAGTCTTTGTGCTAACCACATGAACCCCTTATCCCATGGCTAAGAGGCTGGGGCTACAGCTGGTCAAACAGACCCGTAGTGAGCTGTCGAGTCAAAGAACAGGACAATCTTTCATCTGACACCACCTAAGAACGTTCCTTTCTGTTTCACCAGATTTTCTTCCTGTTGTGCTCTTGTTTGTGGCCTCTTGCTTCATTAACAGTTCTTTCAAACTGAAACTGTGAACTCAGATCTCTATTTCATGGAGAATGTGGATGGTAGAAGCGAGTTTCGGAAGTTTTTGCTTAGAAAATATTTTTTTGTCTCTTTTTCCATGATTGTAGAATGCGTATTTCTATTAATGTGAATTTTTTTCATTTCAGTCTCTTGCAGAATGTAGATTTGCATTCACCTGGCATCGAACTGGAAGTCCTCATGGCCTCATTGATAAACACATCAGTAACAAAATCTTGATAAATATTATTCAATTTTACCTTGCATTTCACTTGATACAGTGCCATTCTCTCTTTACTGATCCATTCAAAAATATTGGTCTGAATTGCCTTCCAAAAATAGCTGCGAATGCTGAGAATACGTCCATGATTAATTAGGTATTATAGATAGGCGTGATATTTTTATTGACTCTGCAGCTGACTGTTACATCAACATTCATTGAAGTTTGTGCCTTGGAAAGGCAATGTAAAAACAGAAATCCTAACCCTAGACTTTATGTGCTAATATAAGAAGTCCATGTAATTCTCAAATGAGATATTTAGGAAAAAACTTCGTGTATTCAGGTAAATATGGTAATAACTGTTTGTTGTAGTAGTAGAAGTAGCTAGACCTAGTTGAATTGTAGAAATATTAAAGGTGGTGGAAATTGTAGCATTTGAAGGCATTCTCTATCAAATATTGTAAGAAATTCTCTCAGGCTCTTTTGATTTCTTATTTGCAATTCTGATGCAAATACAGTAAACCCTCATTAACAAGAATTCCAAGGGACCAAAATTATCGAAGTGTGTGTTATAAAAATGTGTATTATCAGAGTATTATAAATGTCCGTATTACCGTAATCCCTTGCCAAGACCGAAGTTTTGTTCATGTTATGGCGAAATTTGTGTTAAGTGAGTTCGTGCTAACAAGGGTTTACTATATTTCCATGTTCTATATATTGTTCCAAACATTTTTATGTTTCACGTTTGAGTCATTTGATGATATTGACGGTGATTTCCTTGCAACATGCGAATTCATTCCTTATTGCCACCAACTTGGAATGAATAAATGAAGGAAAAAGAGCATCTTATCAGTTGAATGCTACTGTCATGAATTTATGACGCCCAAAATCAGTTTCACCTTATAGGACACTGGTTGAAATTGGCCAGATGGTCCACTTTCACAGTTGACACAGTATGGTATGATGCAGGGTTGTGCATTTATGTATTGCACTTTCTGCAAACTGGGCTCTCTGACCTGCATTATTGTTGGGTATATCCAGTCAGATTGGACTGAAAAATATCAACCAAATAGAATTGGTAGCTAGTGTTCGCTTTACACCCAAGCAAATACTAGGGGAGTGTGGAAGTAGATAGAACAGTAAAATGAAGCAATGCTGCCTATGCCTCGTCCGAACTGTCAATTCAATGCACTTTGGTGCAATATGTTGTGCGTATTATCCAAAGGACCATGTAACACTGTTCATGCTCAAGCCTTGTGCCCTGTTGATTGGTTGAGTGACTAGTAGCTCTGAGCTAAGTAGTTGTGTTGCATGGTGTGGGAGGTACACAACTAACAGGTTATGAGTTTTGGCTCTCTCTAATTGAGATTCCTCTCCAGTGCTGTGAAGGAAGAATTCATTCAAGGATTAATCCAAGAGCAAATGCTTCAAAGGTGAGCATGAGGAAATTAAATTTCTGGGCACAGAATACAAGCTTGACATACTGTCTCTTTAAATAAGCAGTTAGAGCCTAAGTTGCAAAAAGTAAATTAAATGGTAAACTAGTATGATAATTCTGTTTACTGTAAGTGATAAAACAGCTATTGTATATTTAACACATTACTTAAGAAAAAAATTATCGCCTTTTGTGGAGTGTTAATTTAGATTGTATTGCTGCTTTAAGGGGAGAATAATATCACTGGCTAATAAAAAAATATCATGGTAAAAGTTTTTTGACCTTTAATAGCCGATTCTTGAGGGTGTTTTTGGTGCTGAATCCATATTGGACTTTTGAGTTCTTTCTATCACCAATAGTTTCTGTCACATTGTGACTTCATTATAAACTACAAAATTAGTGGAAACATACAGTAGGAATTAGAAAAAATTAATGTTACAATATAATAAAGTTTTAATTTAAGTATAAATATTATTGCTTATGCTGACTGTTGTCCTTTGGTGTACATTTCCTTTTCCTCTTGTCCTTAAAGCTCTGGATAAAACTTAGTCTTAAGAGTTGCTACCAAACTTCTCAATGTAGTGATAAACTAGTAACCCAGCATATCAAATTCTGTTTTTACCTCACTTTCATAAAATAATATATTAAATAGTGTAAAATGCCGTTGAATTTGCAATGTTTAAAAAAAATTCTTGAGTCAAATGGGAAAAATCAGTGCGCAATGTTTTATCATTTTGGATTCAGCACTAAAAGATTCATAAGTAAGGTTAATGCATTTTTTGTAGTTTTTTCGTGATTTATCTCAGATAAAAGTGGGTGGTTGACAGCTCGAACTGTCCTTATGAGCCTTGGAGAGGAGCAGCGTTGCCGGTAACTATGTGCTCTACCATATGACAGTCACCGCACCGTCATATCACTTATATTTTACAACAAAGCTAGCAACATGCTTCTCATGGAACACGCTTTATTTCAACCCGACGCTCTGCTGAGGACTTTCGAGCCGTGCGATTCATTTGGTCCGAATTTTAAAAATAATTATCTGATTTGCTGAGGCGACGGCACCGGTTTTTCCAAGTGACATCGACCATCAATCACAAACTTTTTAAAAATATTTTTAATTTATTGTTTGCGGTACGCGTCTCTAAAATCTTTGGCACTGAGCCTACCTGGAGTAGATCCTCCTGAAGCTTTTTTGTCTTCGTCACGTCACAGTCCGGTCCTTTCCTTTTATCCCTTCGGCCAGGAGCTCGGCGCCGTTAGTAAACTGGGTTCCCAGACGTTCCCCCTTGTAGGAATTGCAATTTCTCGAGTTGCTTAACTTCCGTGACTTCACGGAGCGTAGTTAAGCAATTCGATTAACTGCGCCACCGGCTAATTAAATACCAACTTATTTCCTGGCTCAACATCGAAACTTCGTCATGAAAAGCAAGCCAAAAAATTTAGGCTTATTGGCTCATTAATCTTCCGTTGAAGACAACGCTTGTTCCTGGCAGTGGTGGATGGTGCTGAAAACTGTGCTGTAGCAGAGACTTACCTTAAGTCACGGCCATGGCTTAGGGATATTCCATAAATTACGTTACGCTAGTCTTGAGTCAGCGCAAGGTTTGAGTTACACTGCGTTACATAGGGGTAGGGGTATTAGTTTACTGTAACGTAACATTGATTTTTATTTTTTAACATTTGCTGAAATAATTCCTTTCTTGAGCCTGTACTAAATAGGGTGACCAGACACCCCGTTTTAAAGGGATTGTTGTTTCTTTTTACTTTCTCACCTTACGAATACTTCGTAAAAAGAGAAAATTATGGTATCACGCGTCGCAAAAGAGCCAATTTTTGCGAGAAAAACTGTTTATAGCTGAGTAACGAAAAAGTGGATAAAATCTGTTGCTAAATTTAGAGTAAGATTCCTCTAACTCGTAGTGTAAGCCAAATCCATGTTTTGCTTCTTGATACAGAAAACTCGATTTAACGGCAAAAACGTCCATCCGTCTGTCTGTCTGTGGTCAACGCTAGCACTTACACCTTTCAGCCGATTTTCTTCAAAATCGATTTGGCTGATGTTGAGGGTCCTGAATTTGAAAACGATATTTTACTTTGGGGATATTTTACATGGAAGCCCCTTAATAATAAATAAATGCCTTTATTTGTCGCGAGGCTCAGGCCATTTAGCCTGCTCTTCCGCATAACCACTTTCAAAATTGTATTACATTAGTGCATACTAGAAGGAGGTCATTCAATGAAAAAATACGTACGCAATTTGAGTGAAAGTTTTCTCCCCATAGAAGACAGGAATGAAGCGAGGGAGGAAAGATTGGTGGAGGAGGAATGCTGTCACAGCATTTGTATGTTTAAAGTTATCAATTTCGAGTTAGGAATGTAATTTAAGAATTGATCCCAAATATATAAAGTTAAACACTACGAGACTTTACTAAAAATTTAGAGAAATTATCTTTCTGTGACTAGGCAAGTTACATATTGAAGTTGATTTGATAGAGATTGTTAAAATCGGTGAAGTATTAATATGTACTTCTATTTGTTTCAAAGAGGTTTTAGTAGAAGCTATGATTGCGTACGTATTTCTGAAATACTCCTAAATGAAAACTAGAAAGGGAGGGGAGTCTCGTCAGCACACAAGCGAAAAAACATCAAGTCAAAAGTTCAGGTCCTAAGAGAAACGGAGAACATTGGAAGATAATGGTAAAATGATTTTACGTGTATTTCATGATAGTAATAATAAGAAAATTGGCAATAATAAAAATAATGTATATATCAATCTTTTTAGTAAAAAGTATAATTAAAAACGTGGAAAAGATCAATTCACTTTTAGGAAAATGTTTACAATGTAGAGATATTTCCCAACCTAGAAAATTGGAAATTTTAATAATGTAGGAAAATGTTAACCATTTAGAATATTACCAAGACCTGAAAAACTGACCCGACATGTCTCACCCGCAAGCCAACGATTTACGCTACATTTATTCCTGGGACTGCAAACAAAGGGACCATCCCGGCATGCGCCTTAAGGGGACCACTCCCTGCCTATTTAAAAAACATGTTAACATTAAAGTTTTTGACCCATTTGTGAAGAAACTATTACATGCTGGAACTTGAAATTTTTTACAGTATGTTTTACACAATCTAGTAGATTCTATACTGTACTATTATATACTTTATTGTTGACTAGTTTTTAAGAAATTATTTTTTTTAAAATTATTAACAAAAAAAATTAATTTTTTTTCTGAAGAAAACTTTTTTTGTGAACATACTAATTAAATGCACAATAAAACTTGTAGTACCAGAGATGTATTTTTATGTCATGCAGATTCACTGAAAGTTTCATTCAATTATCTCTGATAGTTTCTGAAATAATGGGGCATATGCACTGAAAATTGTAGTTTTCGGGAAATTGCCTTTAAAGTAATCTATCAATTTATCACTTACAGTTAATTAGAAATTGTCCTGCTGCATATGATGACCCTTCTTTGGCTTCTAGGATGTCTTCTAGCTTCCTTTTCACTTTTCTGGACGTCTGTCTTGCTTTTTTAGACATATTGGATGCAGATCTGTCTGCACTGGCAATCCTTAGCTGATCACAATAATTGCAGCCCAGTGATCAATATTTTTGCCAGGATTAATGCCCAGCTTTTTCATGACCCAACACTTTCCAATATTCCCACAATTTAAATGTTATAACAGCATCATGAACCCCTATTTTTCATTGTATGCATGCTACAAATACAGTTTTAGGAAGGCGGTTCCAAATGAGTGCTGTTAAAACATTCGTTTGGGTTCTGCGCGTCTGTCCATGCAGACATTTTTTAGAAGATCAGGATTAGCTAGGTCTCTAAAAATAGGTTTAATTACATTAATAACAGCAGCAGGAAGTGAATGTTTATGAAAATACAATTCTCCAGTTGCCTGAGCTCTATTAAATTTGCACATGAATTTTCCCCGGTTGGCACAATCCATGGCATGGCTTTTCATCATCAGTGGAGGACTTGTGTAAAAAATATGGCCATACATCTCTCTTCATTGCCTCCAGATTTTCGTTATTTCTTCTAATGCCTGTCCATATAAATTTGTAAATTTTCTATTTCAGATTTTGTTAATCTACCCTGCCCAGTCACAACAACTTTCCATCTTCCAACTTCTGACCTCTCATGTCAATAGTTAATTTTCTTAGCCTTGTTCCCAAACGTTTTTGTACATGGCCTACACATTTCCATTTTTGTCACATTTATATCCCCATAGGGCTTAGAGTTCACCCACACTGTTGTAGGTCTTACTGTCACCATCTCTCCCAAATATTTGATGTATCGTACACCTCTTGTTTCCAGGGAGCGATGAAATATTTTTTGTACTCCTTCAACTTCAAAACCACCACTGGTCCCACTAAAATTAGCCACACAGTTGTGTTTCTTTTGCCATTTTTTAGTTTACAACCCTGGCAATATTGTCATAATTGCCACATCTAACACTTTCCCCGTATCAATACTTGTAGCAGTCACTACTCCATTCAATGAAGTATGCCTCTTTTTTGCCAACTGCCATCTAGTGCAACTCCAATTATCTGTGCATCCATCATTTTTCTCTACTGCTTCCCTGGCAGCCAATTTCATACTCTCCTCACTAACCTTTGACACAGCATTCTCTAACATTGTGCAGTCAGCTTATGAAATTTATTCGGTTTCGGTTGATGTAAGTTCATCATCGAACAAAATGTTTTCCCCTTGCAGCCATGCCTTGCCAATAAACGTAGAGGCATAAACTAATCTTGTATTGATTTCATAAGGGCCATTTGCTTCTGGTTTTGAAAGACTCTAATATGAAATCGTAGTCAAACACTTTGCACAAATATATCTAAAGATATTGCTAGGCCTTTTCTCCCACTGACACTTTCACAAATCTTTACCACTCAGATTCACCACACTGTTTACACTGTACAAATTTACAAATTGCATCAGATAAAATAGTTAAATTTTAATGATAGTTATTACTGCACTCCTTGTCAGTTGGAGTAAATTCATTATAACTGTCTTCAAATGGTGAGAGCTTCTTAGAACGAAGCACTTCTTGATGAACAAGAAACACGAGCATTGTCACCAAACGACATAACCTCTTGCAGAGGCTTTTTAAATCTGTTTTCTCTAAAGTTACGTTTCTTGAAAACACCTTTAGGTTTCGTCATCTCAAGAAACACAACAAAACGCGTAAAAAACGCCGCAAACGTAAGGATACAACACGTACTCACAAGCTACCCGCACTCAAAACACAAACAAAACTCACAACAATTTCAAACGTGTTTACCAAGAGCAGAAACAAGCGACAACGAACCGCGCTCTCCTCCAAGTATGGCCAACCCACTCAGGAGTCGGAAAAAAACTCCCTAAAGTGCATCAGCTAATGAAATTAAGATAAAAAAAATCCAAAATATGTAAGTGACAGAAAAGTGGGCGTGGCACCAAAACGCACGTGTTAGAAAAAATGCTATTTTACATGACCCAAAAAATTTTTTTTCAGCCAAATCCTTTTAAGGGACACTTAGAAAACACCATAAACCTATCGAAATTTGACAAAAAACCTAAAATCGATTTTTTTCGACCTGAACCAGGGTGTGGTCCCCTTAAGCGATTGAGTAAAACCAGGTAAACCTCAATCAGGATGGTGCTTAAGGCCAAGACACAATACACTGCTAAGAAACTCAATACAAATAAGTAAACAATTTCGG